>CM042436.1:0-457500 GCA_023631565.1 Gymnocephalus cernua
CATAGCCAGCCAACAGACAGCCACCATTACAGCAATCCATACAGTATAAGTACTATATAGCACTTAACTCCGGTGCTGCGTGCTTACGATGCTAACGGCAGTTTAATGAAGCGTCGGGAAACAGACCATATAAGACCCAGATCCAGATCTGAGTTGCAACAGCGGCCATTCATAGCTAATGTTAGCTACATATCCGTTGGCGCTAGCTACCGGTGTTCGTGCCGAAAATCTCCTCCATGCCGAATTTCTCACCCCTTTGCGTTTAGCTGTCAGCTAGATAAATTAACCCGACAAGCACCAAAATGAATAGTTGTAATAGATTGTTCCGGGCAGCTTGGAGATGTTGTGCTGCTGCACATCGGCCATCGGCCATCGGCCGTCCTCGCCGTCCCAGCCAGAGATTCCCCCGGCAATCCCCACCCAGCACCCACACCTGTCTCTCAGTCTTGTTGAGTAGCTAGCTAGCGTTACAACAACCCCTGTCCGCCCCGGTGTTGAAACCATCCAAAAGGTGACAGTGTCGTGAAATATATTGTGATAGTCACTGTGTTTTAGCTGCTGGCTAATGTTAGCTTGTGGGCTCATTAGCTAGCTAACTGGTAAACAACCAATACAGATCAAATCAAGAAAAATGTAATTATGTTGGGGAAAATGCAGCTATTTTATTAGAATGACATTAATAAACGATACTAAACATAACGTGAATAACCTTGAATGGGTAAACTTGTCTGTGAATAGATACATTCAATCAATCAGCAAAGGTGTTTAACATTAAAAAGTAAAACTCCCATTATTCCACGCATCTTACCAACGTCATCAACAGTCCGTGTTTACCATCCATTGTTTTGGTTGAGAGACACCCTAGCGTTAGAAAGTTACATATTGTACGTTTAACTGCTCCTCAGATCTCTGCAGGGTTAGGGTTCCAGTGCCTGGAAATCATTGCCTTAAACCACTGAGCTATCTGACCTGACAAACAGGTCTATGTTTTTGACATGTTTGTGTTCTCACTGCAACATATAATGTTTGAACACAAAACTGTCAGTCTCCCAATCACTCTCTAATCACTCTCAGCTATCTGACTCAGTACAGAATAGTTAAAAAGTCATAGTATAGTATGTTGGAAACAGGCATAAAAATATGTAGTATAGTATGTTGTAAAAGTAAAAAAGTCATAATATAGTACGTTATAAAGTCTGTACATGCCATAAAATGCACATAAAAGATAGTTTCGATCCAAAGAAATGGGACCAAATAAAACATTAAATATTACTTTATTGTTTCTGTGATTATATTCCTGTATGTACTTCTTCATTTTGGGTTTTAGAAGTTATAATTCAGTTCTGCTCACCAGGTTTGAGCCTACAACCTTCAATCCACATACATACATTTGTGTTTTTTATTTTTGCTGTTTTGTCCACAACTCAAAGATATTCATTTCCGCCTAAATAAGGAGAGAAGAAACTAGAAACTATTCACATTTAACAAGGTGACATCACACATGAAAATTTAATGAAAACTTTACTCACATGGAACCATCTCCGGGAACCATCACCTTATCGTGGTGGAGAGGTTTGGGTGTCCCTATGAACCTGAGGGCTGTGTTGTCTGGAGCTTTGTGCTCCTAGTAGTAGCACAAAACACCATGAACACCATGGTGGACTCCGGTGGTCAGGGACGCCGTCCAACTGAAGGAGTCTTTCCGGGATATGCTATCCCGGAGGACTCCGGACGCAGTTGCAAGGTACCGAAGGGCCCGAAGGACTGCAGCATCTGCCGTGAAAATGGCAAAGCAGTGGGTGTGGAAGAAGTTTGGAAAAGACATGGAGAAGGAATTTCGGTCGGCACCAAGGCGCTTCTGGAAAACCGCCACCTCAGGAGGGGGAAGCTGGGAACCATCCAATCTGTGTACAGAAAGGATGGGACGTTGTTGACCTCAACTGAGGAGGGCA
This sequence comes from Gymnocephalus cernua, assembly GCA_023631565.1. Taxonomy (NCBI): domain Eukaryota; kingdom Metazoa; phylum Chordata; class Actinopteri; order Perciformes; family Percidae; genus Gymnocephalus; species Gymnocephalus cernua. The sequence goes on from CM042436.1 coordinate 1,953, forward strand.
GTGGAAGGAGCACTTTGAGGAACTCCTAAATCCAGCTGATGCGCCCTCTATGGTGGAGGCAGAGCTGGAGGATGATGGGGGTTTGTCATTACTTTCCTTGGTGGAAGTCACTGAGGTAGTCAAACAACTCCACAGTGGCAAAGCCCCAGGGATTGATGAGATCCGTCCGGAAATGCTGAAAGCTCTGGGTGTGGAGGCGCTGTCTTGGTTGACACACCACCTCAACATTGTGTGGAAGTCTGGGACAGTGCCAAAGGAGTGGATGACAGGGGTGGTGGTTCCCCTGTTCAAAAAGGGGGACCAGAGGGTGTGTGCAAATTACAGGGATATCACACTTCTCAGCCTTCCTGTTAAAGTCTACTCCAAGGACAAGAACAACGGATCAGATCTTCACTCTCGCAAGGATCCTGGAGGGAGCCTGGGAGTATGCCCATCCGGTCTACATGTGTTTTGTGGATCTGGAGAAGGCGTATGACCGGGTCCCCTGGGAGATACTGTGGGAGGTGCTGCGGGAGTATGGGGTCCCTTCTCAGGGCCATCCAATCTCTGTATGACCAAAGCGAGAGCTGTGTCCTGGTTCTCGGCAGTAAGTCAGACTCGTTTCAGGTGAGCGTTGGCCTCCACCAGGGCTCCGCTTTGTCACCAATCATGTTTGTAGTATTTATGGTCAGGATATCGAGTCATAGTCGTGGTGGGGAGGGGTTGCAGTTCAGTGAGCTGGGGATCTCATCACTGCTCTTTGCAGATGATGTGGTCCTGATGGCATCATTGGCCTGTGACCTTCAGCACTCACTGGATCAGTTTGAAGCGTGTGAAGCGGCTGGGATGAGGATCAGCACCTTTAAATCTGAGGCCATGGTTCTCAGCAGGAAACCGATGGAGTGCCTTCTCCAGGTAGGGAATGAGACCTTACCCCAAGTGAAGGAGTTTAAATACCTGGGGGTCTTGTTTGCCACTGAGCGCACAATGGAGCGGGAGATTGGTCAGAGAATTGGCGCAGCGAGGGCAGTATTACATTCAGTTTATCGCACCATTGTGATGAAAAGAGAGCTGAGCCAGAAGGCAAAGCTCTCGATCTACCGGTCAGTTTTCGTTCCTACCCTCACCTATGGTCATGAAGGCTGGGTCATGACCGAAAGAACGAGATTCAGGGTACAAGCGGCTGAAATGGGTTTCCTCAGGAGGGTGGCTGGCGACTCCCTTGGAGATAGGGTGAGAAGCTCAGTCATCCGTGAGGAGCTCGGAGTACAGCCGCTGCTCCTTCACGTCGAAAGGAGCCAGTTGAGTTGGTTCGGGCATCTGGTAAGGATGCCCCCTGGGCGCCTCCCTAGGGAGGTGTTCCAGGCACGTCCAGCTGGGAGGAGACCTTGGGGAAGACCCAGGACTAGGTGGAGGGATTACATCTCCAACCTGGCTTGGGAACGCCTCGGGATCCCCCAGTCAGAGCTGGTTAATGTGGCTCGGGAAAGGGGCGTTTGGGGTCCCCTGCTGGAGCTGCTCCCCCTGCGACCTAACAATGGACAAGCGGAAGAAGATGGATGGATCCCCTTTAAGAAGCACAGGCCTTCTGGAGATGGAACGGATGTTATTTTTATAATCACTTTGGCACTAATCTCAGAACCTTGACGTCATTTTTCAAAACTCTAGACACAAAACTCACAACCAATGATCAAAATGCACATTTTTCAAAACTAACACTTTTTTCAATTGCTTGGATACAATATGCATAAACCAAAGAGCATTTGATCATTTAACAAAGATCACCTGTTCAATATGACACAACTTAACATCAAAGTTAGAGAAGTTGGCGCAGGACCGAGACGACTGGAAAGATCTTGTTCGTGGCCTATGCCCAAAGTTGGGCGCTAGGCATGAGTAAGTAAGTAAGTAACATCAAAGTAACACTATTTCAAAAAGCAATTCACACATTACATTTCAGATGATTTTCTATTCATTTCATTACAATGATCTAACTATCAGTCGATACAAGTACTCAAAATGATAAGTAACTGTTGCATTACTCTTAATGCATAGTTGTATGGAAACAGAAAATCAATATTTCATGTTTAGATCATGACAGTTTCAAGATAACAAGATTCATTGTCACCAATTAGTGTGGAGCATAAACCAAGACTACATTATCTATGGATGTAATATTTCATCATCATTCTTTACTGTAATGTAAATTTATTGTTTGAACTTGATACCGAGTTAAAACAACCATCTATTTTACATTTTATATTCAAGGAAACTTGCTTCCTCTTGTTAAACAAACATACAATTATACACCCTTTCAACTAACTGTTTTTGTACCAAATGTCTTTTGTGTACTCATTTTTTTAAGGCAGCATTTAAACTTATACTTTCAAATTAAGTATACTAATGTTTTTATTTTCCATCCCGTATCTCAACTGATAGCAAATTCACACTGAATAAACTTAAGCTATTCAAAAACATTTATTTAAACATGATTTAAAGCCTTCTTCAAATAAACTTGTACATGAATGAGGAGACAAGCCTGAAAGTCAATGTAAATAAAATATTTATCTTAAAAGAGATACTTGGTGAAATTATTATCTGTAGTTGTCAAATGTGGCAAAAACAGGACCCAGATTCTAAATTACATACTGACGTGGACAAAATTGGTAGTACCCTTCCGTTAGAGAAAAACCCACAACAATCTGAAATAACTTTAAACTGACACAGTAATAATGAAAAGATCACTTTCAGTAAGATTTTTTTATCTATTATTACTTCTGTCAGTTTAAAGTTATTTCAGGGATTGTTTTGGGTTTTTCTCTCCAGTGTTTCCTCTATGCTGACCCTGGTGACCCACCACGGCAAAACCTCCACCGCCACATCACCAGAAACAGGGCAGACGCACAATGCAGATGCACAACGTAGTCACGGTTGCAAGTGCACAGACAGTTTACTAAAAAGATAGTTTAGAAAGACAGCACCGTCCATGCACACAGGCGGGCCCCACCCTGGGAAAACAGCCACGACCAGCCGAATGACGCGCAAACAGCAACATAGATCAAGCACGGTGCTCGCTGCTCAACCGGCCATGCCTGCACAAGCGAACGGCACTGTCCCGACAAACCATCCCCCCCAATAAATTGACTTTACACTTACAAAGTTCTCAATGCTTCGGCCAACATGCAAGGACCCTCACCACACCACCGTGGAAGTGCAGCACCGCTCCGAGCCCCATCGGTGGCACAGACTTGCCCCCACTGCTACAAAAAATCCTAAAGGAAACACTGCTCTTAACGGAAGGGTAACAACATTTTCAACATTCAATAAGTATCCCTTTAAAGACCTGTGTGCATCGAAGCTCATTAAAGAAGTTAACATCACACAGTTGCCTAAACAGAGAGAAGTCAACCCAACAAACTTTTACCACAATCATTCAATCAAAATTAGATGCAATAAATCCTTGGATTGCTCGCATTTAACAATCAAAAGAATGTAATAAAGAAAACAAAAACATCTGCCTGCGACAGAACAGTTGAGACCATCAGCTCTAATCAGTCCAAAATTAAGTTGGTCTATAACAGTGCTTTAAATCCTGAGACTGCTGTTTGCATAACATAAGGCATTTAACATTTAAACATGCAGTATATGTTGCATACAAGTGTCTGCCTGAGCAGAACACAGTCCCTTAAATGCTGGGAGTCTGTGCTTAAAGTTTTAGTCATAGTGTCCAAAAATAAAAAAGACTGCCCAGCAAAATTCTTCTGGAATTCTGCAACATTGTGAATTCGGAGTAGTAGTAAAGAGAATTTAAAAAATGCACAAAACTCCTGCTAAAGTCTTATTCGATTGAAAATATAGAAAATCCTGAGGGCGGTTTATGGTGCCGTAACTACTCTCCTTTTAACATCACAACGCTGAACAGCTGAGTCCAATAAAATAAAGTGGGGAATTTTTTTTTACTTCCATTGTCCAAAAAAAACTGTTTTTTTTACAGAAAAGTGCTAAATGTTTAAGTGTATAAAAACACAGAAACCCTTTCTATATGACAAACTTGAGAAAACAAAGACAGGTGTTACAATCTGTACCTCAGGATTCTGTTTCTTAGCCCATATACTCTGGCAGATGCTTGGTCTGGTTTTATCTTCATCACCACTCTCTGAAGAAACTCAAAGGAAAACTTCATGGCTTCTGGGTACTCAAGATTGACACAGTAGATTGTAATAAAACAATGATTACTGAATGAAGTGATCGAGGAGACATTTTACCCGTCACAAAGCAGATGACATCGAGTAAGAGTAATTTGGAACTTTATTCAACAATCTGAACAAAGGAGAGACCATGTACACACACAAGAGATGTATGTATCCATAGTGTCTGAAGTAACATGAAAGTGAACAGTACTTATACATCTTGGTGGTGACAGAAAATAGCCTCCACACCTTATATGGACAACTCTGTTACCTGACGCTTTAGTCCTGACACAGACAACCTTATAATAGGTGACCACATGCATGTTGTAAATAACTCTTGTCCTTCACCCATACAAGCTACATTTAAACCTGAATGCTGGAATGTCAACCTATCAGATCCTCCCTTTTTTAAATCCTGGCTGATATACAGTCTACACTTTGATATGCAACAAGATGGACACATGGAATACATTTTGAAAGATGATTCATCAAAAATACATCAATTGCAAATAACATGGAATCACAATGTTACCACGATGGAGGCGAAAACCTGATTGATTTATTTTGGCCAGGAAATTCCTCCACGACCCCCACATTATAAAATGCTTCGAGCTAAAATCTTTGGGCGATCACAAATTGTTGTCATGATAGCATGGCTCAAAAAAAACTTTCCTTCAGCATTCCTTACATGATCTTGACCCTTTTATATTAAGTTACATTAAATTATTTCTAAATCAGGTGTTGACCCTCTACCAGTCCCATTGGACCCTTATACTTACTGATGGTAACCCTTATAGTAATATAAATTAAATAATTAAATAAACACAGGACACAAAGCTTGTGAATGGATCTCTTAGTCTTCACACTCTGTAGTCGTCGGTGTCGAAGATGTTATCTCAACTGTCTTTGAATCTCCTCCTCCATTCACCTCAAAAGTAAAACAGAATAGTTACTTAGAGTGAAATTTAAACTGGAATAGTGAAATTTCTCTTCACCCTTTGACTTCTCTTTGACATTGTCTCTGATGGCCTAGTTACTGTCTCTGGGTCTACTTGCACTTGTGTTATCAGATCTTGATGGTAGTAGCAAATGTTCAAACAAGAGAGAACTCCATACTCTGTACTCCCCCTTTTTTCTCCTCTATTATACATTCTGCACAGAAACTTAAAAAGTCACATGACACACAGCAATATGCTATCAAATATACAACAATAATAGCATGAAGCAATGCAGCCATTTTGCCACACTGTAACATAGACCCCTATATTTTAGTCATTACCGATTTCTTTATTTCACACATATACTTATTGAAATTTGACCTATATTGTGAATATTATCTTAAACCTTTCAGATTTAACACCTTTTTGCATTTTGCATTCCGACCATAAGTAAAACCAAAACCTACTTGCACATGTAATGTGGAAAACACTGTTTGTGTAATCAATACGTCAAAATTGTAATTGCTATCAAAATTTCAATGAATTGCACAGCTACACTCTAGAGTCAGTGTAAGTCGTGTTATCTTTTAACCCTACCTTAACAACAATACAACTTATGCAAAATAATGAGTTTCCCTACAGAGTGCTAAACTTTTATGTACGTTACAAAAATGTTGATCCATCATTGGACTAGAATAACTGATTCCCTTTCTCGAATCTGTACTTAGAAAGAAAAGACATGAACAGATTACTAATTTAAACAAATATATCTGTGATTGAAAATTGTCTTGTCTTTTATTCTTGTGATACACATTCTTTCTTTTGTGCAAACTTAAATTTATAAACTTCATTTGAAACTAGTTCACTAATGCTCTAGATTAATTTCAATTTAGATTTGTACCTAAGATCACTTTTCCCCTAACTTATTTAGGTAACACTGAATCCTAAACATGTTCAACTTGTCCATTTTGTTGGTGTCCTAAAATAGAACACTGAAATAGGCGTTTTCATCTGGACATAATCCTATTAGTGAAAATAAAAATGATTAACAATACAATGATTAACTACTTCTCCAGAGTATGTGTATTTATCAAAATATGTACCGGAATGCAGTACCTCATTCTCCCTGCGTCAGTGGAGTTCTTGCGTCAGTGGAATCAGAATCCATCCTCCGTCCCTCTCCGTCTCACTCCCCTTCCTTCGCTGCTCCGTCCATTGACCTCATCACCTGTCCTTTCAGGCAGAGTCTCCTTCTTCATTCCAGCAGGTCCAGCTGAAATACTCAAATTTCATTTTAGTTCGGTTCATCTGGGAATGTTTCACCAAAGTACTTTGAGGACATGGGGACATTCCTTCCTCCATGTCAGTACCCCGAAAACCATTTGTGTCCCTTTCAACCTCCAGAGTTGAAAATCCGAGTCCAGCATTTGTTGAATTGGCCTGCCGGTGGTTGAGTCCAACAGCGTCTGGTTCTTCAGTCGTTGATCTGTTTCCACTCTTCTTCCGATCCTGTAGTTCTGGGGAGTGAGATGGACTCTGACACCACTGAGGCCCTGTACCACAAAACACAACTCTCCAGAAGCATTAGTCACTGTAATCCTTCTTGATTCTTTTCATGTTCTAATTTCTGATATAAAGATGACATTATTTCTTCAAACTATGATACAAAAAACATATCCTGAGTTAAAATAGTGACCCATCATACTTCAAATTACCTTTGCAGAAAAGTTCAGAAAAATCCTCACATTTTAACTTGGAAAACATTCCAACACCTCTATCCATCAACTTAAGAACTTTAAAACAAATAGAATTTAATTTAAACTTGCAGGTCTAGAACCCAATTTCACTCATGATTTTTCTATGATTCTTAATTTAACATCAACATCACCATTCCTAGTTTTACTAAAAAGATCATTCAAACTAAGTCTGCTTGAGTTTTCTTCAGAATGAATTAATTTGCTCTGTGTTTTTTCACACAAGGTTGATTTAATCGTTCTGTTTCCCATTCTCACAAATGTCTCTCATGTCGCGATGAGTGAACACGTGACAGTGGGGAACCTTGGCAAAATTAGAATCCCTCTACAATTATAGAATTTTGAATTATCTTTCCCACGTAAAATCATGTTAGATGTCTCACCACTAAAATCAAGTGGTCCCATTCTTTGAGATGTTATCAATGAGGTCCTTGAGCCCACCCATGAAGGTGATCAGTCTTCATGCCTGGTCTCCTGACACAAATCATAACAGAAAATTTAACTGCATTACCATTTCTATAGATGTTTTATATTTACCCCCCGGTCCCTTCTCCATGCAGAGAAGACATGCATCTCCTAAAAATATCTTCTCACAAACACATTCTTCAACTTCTGCTTGTGACACACAGACCTGAGTCTGGACACACATACTTTCATGCACACGGACACCTGAACACATGTCAACTGGACAAATGGCCAACTGGACAAATGGACAACTGGCCGGCCACAAAAAGATACAAGTTTTTTAGAAACAAACGTTATTTCATTCAACAAATCACTCTTTCCTTATGCATCAATCACACATTTACAAACTAATCATTTTGTGTCGCGCGTTATAGATCTTATCTTATTTGATTCTCTGTGGTTGTCAGTCTTTAAACTCGACTCCTGCATGTCTTTTTATAGCGTTTGGTTCAGCGCAGGGTCAGAGGTCGAGCTGCTGCGGGCAGGCTCTCTCCCCCTGGCTGAGGTAACTGAGCAGGTGAATTTTAACCTTTGACCATGTACCGACTATTGCGAACATAATAGCAAAATCCTTTTAATGAAACCTACCGCAAAATGGATAACGAAAATCAGTCCACTCGTTTAAATCGCTCCGAAACTACTCAACATTATTAGGCTACTCGGTTTCGTTAATTCAGCTTCTAAATGTTCCCAAAACAAATTTTGTTTCCTCGGTGAATCTTGTTCTCTTTTTTTTTTCCGCTGTTAACGCTTAACATTTTTAAATCGCGAACACAAACTTTGACAAACACTTACCACAAATACACAAAACTTTACCTGATCCGAAATCGTCGAATTGAGATTGACTGGTCATTTTTTGAGACTGGTTCGTTTCTTGAATTGCTTTACACAGGCTCTATCCCCCACCAAAGTCAACTTCTAAATTATTTTATTCCTGTGTAGCTAAACTCAAACACACAACTCTGTCACTCACGTTCCATAAACCCCCCGGTATTATCAGGGCATCATCAGGGCATCATCAGGGCATCCTCTGTCATCTCTGCATTCTCTGCAGCTTGACCAACCATCATCTGTCTGCGTTATTATTCATCAATATCCATGGCCTATCATATATTCCCCCCTCACGTGTCGTCACACGCAAGACGTCCGCTACCAAGTTACACAAAAGCCAGTTCACACTCAAAGCGAACCTGTAATTATTGGTGCAATCATTCATTCCAACTTTGTAAACCTATTATTTTATAAATCACAAAGCAGTCCCGCAACAATTATATATTATAACCAGACGACTCTACGTCTTGATAGTAACTGCGCATACATACATACCCAAAAAAGGCCTATCATGCCATATCTCCCCATGGCAGCAGCAGTTTTTACCACACAACCTCCCTTGTGTGTTACGCGTTTTTTTTTTTCCTTTACCTCGTCCCAGCTTCAATATAAGCGACGACAAATCAACATCTTTCAATCTCCATACAACAATCTCATAAGTTACACTTTCTCAACTATTTTGTGTATCGCGCGACACTATAGGCACAGGTCAGATTTTGATCCGGGGCAACAGCCTTTTACAATTCAAACGCCAGTCAAACAACTTTGGAATTTAAACTACATTTTCAATTTCGTTTTAGAGCCAAATCGTGTCTCCTTCACTTCATCTCATCTCCCCCTTAAACAGGTCCTTTAACAGATAAGCTCTCAACAGTGAGCATGTCATCCCTCTTAAAGGGAACGAACTATTCACTCACCTTTAGCTGAACTGTTCGCATTCAGTGACGCCATTTGTAATAAAACAATGATTACTGAATGAAGTGATCGAGGAGACATTTTACCCGTCACAAAGCAGATGACATCGAGTAAGAGTAATTTGGAACTTTATTCAACAATCTGAACAAAGGAGAGACCATGTACACACACAAGAGATGTATGTATCCATAGTGTCTGAAGTAACATGAAAGTGAACAGTACTTATACATCTTGGTGGTGACAGAAAATAGCCTCCACACCTTATATGGACAACTCTGTTACCTGACGCTTTAGTCCTGACACAGACAACCTTATAATAGGTGACCACATGCATGTTGTAAATAACTCTTGTCCTTCACCCATACAAGCTACATTTAAACCTGAATGCTGGAATGTCAACCTATCAGATGACACCTTGTGGCTTCATCCAGAGTCTCTCCATGAGCCTTCAAAAGCAGAGGTAGTGTGCTGATGTTTTTGTCTACACGTACATAGACTTTACTTAGATTATTAAATAGCTGTAGCCCCGGAGGATGCATTTTCAGGAGCCACCGAAGTCCTAAGTCCACATTTCTAGGACCCTAGTTTTTTACGACAGTGCTACCTAGTGAATTGGAGGGGTCTTGCAAAGAAACACAAGGAGGTTAACAGGCACAGCCAATGTGCGAAGCTGTAACCGGTTGACACGTACAATCGATGACTTACAATCACTGACATATTTCAGAACGTACTTCATACTCTGTGATGGTTAGGGTAAGGGGCTTTTTTTGGGGGGGTGGGGGGGGGGGGGGTCAACCCATTTATATAACATAGTTACCTAGTGACACAAGCAAGCATTCGTAGACGAGGGTCTACGAATGCGGTCCTGAAGATGCAGGCTCCGGTACTGCAGGATGCTACTCTTTACATGGCCATTTCAAAACTCAGTCATAATCCTCAAGTACAGAGCAGGGAAGTCAACAGTCCGGGTCATTAGCACCAACAATGTTTTCAGAACTTTAAGGGGAAGGAGATTGAAAAATAGTATGCAACCAATAAAATTAAAAAAGTGAAAGACAAATGTAGATGGGTGATTCTTCAAATACATGATGTTATCAGTCCACATGGTAGATGTTTTTTTCAGTTTTTTATTAAAATGGCATTACTGAGACACTCATTCTCCCCCCTCCACCACATCTACTAAAACCTAACTCAACGCATTCCAATCATTGGTTTTCTCTAATGTATTTTTTTCTTGTACAGGGATAGAACAGGAGCACAATAGAAGAATCACTCATATAGACATCCACAGGTTTGCATTAGAGCTCCTCAACACTAGATGGGACGTCTTCAATTGAAAGACGTCTGATGTCATTTTCTAATACGATGATACGAAGCAGCATTGTAGACCAGTTATACGTGAAAAGGGAGAAAAATATGTAGTTCTGAGTGTATTTTAAGCCAGACATCATACGCATATTATATATTAATTTTATATCAAACATGATAATATATGTCACTGAACAGTATATGGAACTTGATCTTTTCGATTTTGTTTTGGCCACTTTCCTGTCCTAAATCAAATACTGGTCTGATTTTGTACAATGCAACCCAAGTCTAAACAGTCAAATTGGATGTCTTGCAAATCTTACATTATTTACATAATTTATTTAACTCTCTCAATTAAAATGGAATTAAAATGGTTGCCATGAGGCACCAACAGTTGTTGTTAAAAGTAGCTTGCATTATCCTGAAATTTTGAGTGAAATTTATTTCTGCAAATCCATTCAGATCACAATCACGGTGGTTCCAAATCCAAATCCACACACCATGTAGTAGCCCTTGTTCCACAAAAAGTACAACCCCACTTCAATTTTGTAAACACAGAAGGTGCAATAGTTAATAAGGGTGTACAAATACCATTCTACATCGATGAGATTGTCATGTTTCAAACATACCCTGATGCCTATTTCTGTTTTTCAATGAAAAATATAAAAATGATCATTCCTTCTAACCCAATTCATCTTAATTGCCAACATCAGTCAAAATGATCACAATTAGACATTTTTCAAAAATGCAAAGCCTTAATAAGAGCGTATAATTACTTACAGCAGATTTATTTCACCAAGAATGTCTTTGGAGTAACCAAAAGGCAGCCCTGAATGAAATATGACACCAGTGGAATGTAGTCATTGAGATCATCTGGTTTCACCAACTGACATTGAGTAAGATTTTTCCTCACAAGATGGTAACTCTGCAGATGCTCCACATGGTAAGTTGTAAAAGGTTCAATAATGAAGCAAATGTGATTAACCAACACAATGCATATTTCCAAAATCCTTCCAAAGTCTGGTAGTCCACTTATGCTCCCTGCAGACGGAATCATTCCCTTTGAACACTTTGTTCCATTCAGAAAGATGGTAGGAGTCAGTCCAACTGTGCCAACATCACCAAATCTATTACAGCTAGCTTGTCTGACAGCAGTGTCTAAGACATCCAGGCACACATCAGACACCTTTGCAGTCTCAGTCTCAGCCATGAAAAGGCTTGGCATTTCAAGATAATGTGCCAACATGAGTTGATGTCTTGAAGCCAGGGTAAGCAGAATGTTTTTGAAATTCTTGGCATCACGCACAACCTTTTTAAAGAAAGAATGTTTGGCCTCAAACCTGATTGTCCAACACTCAACTGGAGGTCCAAACTTCTGAATGAAATATGGGTAATGCTCAATAAAGTGATGTTTGGGATGCAACTTGTTATTTGGGACAACTGTCAGCAACAATTGTCTGTCATCTGATATTTTAGATTGTAAATAAAATAGGGAGTCTGGAGTGAAATATGGGGTCGCCAATAACTCCACCAAGTCTTTGAGCTCTAGAACTAATTCCCATGTTTGATCACCTTCTGGAACATAATGACCAATGATGAGGGGAAGGAAACGCATAAGACTCCAATTTTCATGTCCATTACCACCTAGAGTCTTGTTCTGCTGGAACGTTGATGAAACTTTCTGAGGGCGGTTTGTCCTGTCAGAGAATTTAAAAGGAACACCTTCTATTTCTCTATTAAGCTTGTCCAATGTGAAATACTTCTTAGAAATAAAATCTGCAAGGCACAGACTTTGTTATGGTTTTGGGGTTTTTGTCTTATTTTGGTAGTCTGTTTTGTATTTAGTTCTGTTTCCTGTTTTATTTTGATCACCTGTCCCTTGTTTGCTCGTTACCTCTTGTATTTAGTCTGTGTGTTCCCCTTGTTCTTTGTCAGATCATTGTGTCTGTTTGTGGATGGTGTGTGTTAGTCTACCTGTGTGTTAGTCTACCTGTGTGTGTGCGCCTGGGTATCTCTGTTTCCTTGATTCCCTTTTGGACTTCTCCTTCGTTTTGGATTTATTTTGCCTGCTGCATTCTGGACACCTTTGTTTGTATGTATTTTTATTTAATAAATCCTCGAGCACTACCTTCTCCTGCCTGCCTGCCTGTTTGCATTTGGGTCCACAATTCCCTGAAATCCCCCAACAGACTTAGCTCTATGGGTATAATGCCTTCCAGCACATCATGTAAAAAATCAGGTGGAAAGCCTTGGCATGCCTGAAAACCTTTCAGTCTGTTAAGATGACATTCTCATTTCACACCATCAACAGACACAAGTTCACTCTGCTTCAACACATTTACAGCTTCATCATACAACTCTGGTGATCGTAAAACAAAGTTACCACTTCTCACATCAGAAGCCTGTATTTCTTCACGATTAACCAGACAAAACCTACAAAACTTGTCCACATTAAAAGTCTCTTGGAATCCACCCAAGTAGTGTGCAGCCAAGTTGTCTGCAGACACATACAAGATGGTCCCTTTAACATTACAAGCGAGTTTCTCAACATACACACCAACTGTTTCTAGATATTCAATGTCTTTTATCAGTTGCTTCAAAACTCTACTATACCCACAAATCTTGATATGTTCAGTCTTACACAGTAAAGGCCCGTTCACATAGGACGCGGCATGCGCTGCGCTATGAAACCCATTATTGTGTATGGCTTTCGCGGCGCAAGCGGCATTTTCCGGCTTGCCGTTCTCGCGCGTGCCGCGGCCAAGGTTAAACATGTTGATTTAGTTTTTTTCAGACACGTGACAGCACGTCACAGCGCACAGCGGCTGCTTTCGCGCGTGCCGCGGTCAAAGTTCAACATGGTTCAACTTTGACCGCGGCAAGCGCAAGAGCAGCCGCGGTGTGCTGTGACATATGTCACAAGCACCCTATGCTTTCAAAAACCAAAAACAACACAGAATGCACGTGGATCCACAAACGGAACAGCAAGTAGCCTATTTATACCAATGACATAATCAAGCTGACAAGTCCATATATTTGTCATTGTTTATTCCAAGATAGTGAAACTGCTTTGTGTTGTTGTCCATATTTAACAGTTCACTGTACGTATAGTCTAATGAACAATGCAGGTGAGCACTATTCCATATATGTTAAGTATAAGCATTACTGATCTGAGAAATGCGCCAAAGCAATGGAGAAGAACTGTAGCCTACTGTTGTGAGCTGCAAAAACCAAATACCAAGTTGATTAGCCTATATATGGCTCCATACAGGTACTTGTAAGATATATTTGTATTTGTATGTTTACATTATGTAAAATATGTTTGGACTGATTGACACGTCATGTTCGTTTTCATTGAAGTAGGTAATATGCCTTCACACAGAATAATTACCCATTAACAAGCGTACGTAAACTCCAGTTTTGGAGGAATTAATTGTACTACATATGTAGGCTATTAAACAAAGTGTTTTCCAGAGTATGAATGGATGATGATGAATGTATGAATTTAGGCTCATATCTTAGATTTATTATACCCGACTGCAATGACTGCAGACCTCTTATATATGTAAAATGCAATGACACGTAGTGTTAAAATGCACCATCTTATTTAGAAATTAAAATAATCCACACGTCTTCATCTTCATTTTCTTCATTTATTTATTTTTAAACAGGGACAATGTACAATATACTTTAACCTTAGACAGGAGACATGCATTTTACCAGGTTTCCAGTGTAGTCCCTGGGCAGGCTGATGTCAACAAATACATTTACTAACACTTTTACCCCAAAACCAACATTAACATGATGGGAGATCCGGGACAGTTGAAACGCGGGACAGATGAAACATTCCAGTTTTCTCCGAGTGCAGTGATGACAGACAGACTTCCTCAGGTCAACACATAGAGCATGTTAACCTCCTTCTATCAGCCAAATATCTTCCTGTTATTTCCTTTTATCATGGAGTTACAGGCGATAAACCAGTTTTGATGGTCGAAAGTAAACTTCATTAGCGGTTACATTTTTTAGATTATTAATGAGTGTTTTTCATTTAAAGGTTTGACTACATGCGGGTTACGTGGGTTATGGGCACTGCACTCCAAATAATTATTTGGAGTGAGTGCAGTGTCCATAACCCACGTAAAAAACGACATTTTCCACAATAGACATACATAATAAACATTATATTAATGGGAACACCTACTGTTCTAGCTATAAAAAAAATGGCAGAATCATCCACAGTGCATGATATTTCAATAACCGTTTCAAACACGCTTCATGATGACGGCGATGAGTTGTTAACAGACATTCACAAAGACGTACAGCCCAGCAACAATCTATGAAACATGACGCACACCCCACTGTTGCTGTAATAATTCCTGAACGGTTTGGTTCAAAGCTGAAGATGCATCTTATTTGACACATGACAGGTGGAGGTTGCTAGTGACAAAATATTACCTTTCAGTGCGATACCATCGCTTTGTAAATTACGTTTAATTAAAAAGTGTTTCAACTGTCCCGGCTCTCCCCTACCCTTCATTCATTTACAGATATGCTCCCACATACACATCAGTTAATATACATTATGTCAACATGTTTGTTTTAAAAGAAGCCATTTATTTATTTTTTTCTATTTAGAGGAGTGTAAGAAAAGGTGGAAGAACCTAAGGGACGGGTATATAAAGGAGAGGAGGCAACAGAGAGACAAAAAAGTGGTGCAGGGGCAGACCAACAAAGTACTTGGAAGTACTTTTCCATACTGTCACGTCAGGGAGAGACAGATAGTAGAACTGGGGTATCTGAATGTTGTTCTTATCCGGGAAATCGTAGAACCGACTCTCGTCAGCAGACTGTCAAATTGCTCCCTGTTGAGCCAAAAGTAGCCCTGGAACCAGTCAAAGTGCGGAGCTCCTTCACCAGCCGGAATTCCCCCAACTGCTGTCTGGACCTGAGGGTCTCGTGCACCCACACCCTTGTTGCTGCGGCTGCCTTCCTCCGTCTTCTCCTCCTCTCAATCAGGGCAACTGCCAAGGCTTTCTTTTGGTTGACAGAAAGAAACCTCTTCGCCACCAAATCACAGGTGTATAGACAATGTCGCATGTAACGCACATCTGATGTCAACACCGGACGCAGACGTGACGTGATTTAAATATTGTCGCATGTATGACGTAAATTTCATAACTCTGCCTCTTCTGCGCTGAGCCCGCTGAGCCCCGCGACAAGCACAACGAAAGTTATTTTGGGAAAAGGACAACCTAGCGGCGAGCGCAGCGCATGCCGCGTCCTATGTGAACGGGCCTTAAGACTAGGTAGATTGATGACAGCGATGACTTGTATATTTTTGGCAAATTAGCAAGAGTCCAATACACACCACAGACTTTGTGTTTTTTTTCTGGAGGTGCCCAATGGATTACAAATTTCAAAATCGTCAATGTACAAACTTATGCATAAACTAACATCTTGACCGTAGAGTATCGGATTTCTTTAGTAGTCACAATCCAGACATGACCTGTAGTGGCCAGAATGTTCAACTGGTTTGTTTACTCTCAATACATGTAGTACTTCTTCTCTTTTGAGAAGTTCACAAAGTAATTTTAAAATACGGACATAAACAACAGTATGAGACCTTTAATTTGTACTTAAAACATATTCAAGAGGTTCAATGACAGATAGGTTTTGTCTATAATATGATTGCCTTTTATATTCTGTGCCGAGAGGTCCCTCTCTTGAAAGCAAAGTGAGTGGGTTTGAACTCTGTAATGCTTCAGTCAATAACGATACCAATTCCTCAGATGTGCAATTATGCACCGTCAAAATATTTTCAATTGCCTGCCTAGTTATTTGTCCAGCACATTCACCAATATCAAATAAGTCATCCACAATTTCTTGAATTGCTGACTCTGACACATGAAGGACTGCTTGCAGTCCTTCATGTGTCACAGCTCGTCCGAAATTGCTTTTATCATCTTAGGAACATCTCTAAAATTCGCAAATTGTTGTCAAAGAACGACGTGGAAATGATAATTCACACTTTCATATCAACAAGGCTTGACTACTGTAACTCTCTGTTTACCTGTCTGAATATGTCTGCTTTGAACAAACTGCAAATTGTTCAAAATTCTGCTGCTAGACTTTTAACAGGTGCCCCTCGAAGGTCTCATATCACTCCAGTCTTGTCGGCTCTCCATTGGCTCCCTGTAAAATTCAGGATCGACTTTAAGATTTTAGTGCTGACTTTCAGGGCCTTAAACGGTCAGGCCCCACAGTATATCCGAGACCTTTTGAAGCCGTATTTCCCTAGCCGGACTCTTCGGTCCTCTGACCAGTATTTGCTTGCAGTCCCTAAGACTCGTTATAAGACCCGAGGGGACCGGTCTTTCCAGTCTGTTGCTCCCAGACTGTGGAACGCCCTGCCCCTGTCCATGCGTCTGGCTGACTCTGTTGTCTCTTTTAAAAAGGATCTGAAAACTTGCTTATTTAGGAAAGCTTTTGGTTGATGGGTTCTCACTAGCGTCCCTTTCTTTTGATATATGTATATGCATTTTATACTGTTTGTTCTACCTATTCTGTTGTACAGCGATTTGTGATTTTATCTGTGAAAAGCGCTTTATAAATAAATTTTACTTACTTACTTACTAAGTAAAAGGGATGCAAGCCGCTGCTGAATGGACTTATGTACAGGCTGAAATTCAGGTTCTGGAAAGAATAAATCTGGTGACACTAAATTATCATCATCATTTACAAAGGCCTGACTATGACACTTCACAACAAGGTCAGGTCTGAAATCGACAAATGTAGCAGCATGATGAGACTGACTTTTATGGGCAGTAAACATTGAGAAAACCCTAGACTTAAAAGAGCATGCCACATATGGGCAATTCACAGTCTCTCGCTTTCTCAAATGTCTCTTCAGATGAAGAAAATATTGACTGATGTTGGTGCTGAAAAAGTACAAAGTTCAAAGTGTATTTTGGCAACTGGATTTGATCCTTTTTTGTGGTCCTTTATATGTTTTGCGAAATCCACATGTGACTGGAGGACTGTTAGACAGTTTGGATAAATGCAGCTCAAGCCCCATCTTCCACATCCATGACTGTCTTTGTAATGACTTACTATTGTTTTTTCATTATAAGTGGCAAACTTGCAAAACTTACAACACCACTTTATCCACAGTTGCAGCCTAACTGAAATGAATGGACCATCTGCACCTGAAACACAGAAAATACATTACATTTACTCATTTGGCAAGTGCTTTTATTACATGTGAGAAACAACATACAAGCATCAGTAAAAAAACAATCTATAAGCAACATTAAATACTAGTCAGAGCTATTAACACATCCTGCATCAATGGGATACATACCTGAAGGAATAACTAAGTGTATAGTGCATACATTAATTGAACATGAAGTGAAAGTGTGTTCAAGTTTTGTGTTATTGCACTCTTAGAATAATGTGTGAGTCAACTGATTCATGTCATATTTAACATTATCTGCGCCATTGTTTAACAGCAGCGTCTCTGCTCACAGAACGAGGCATTATAGTAATAAACTAGCTACACAAAGTTATGGTAACGTTGGAGCATATCACTCATAATTTCACTGCAAATCCCACAGTTCACCAACTTTACATGGAATTACGTTAACGTAGCTACTAGCTAGGCCAAAGAGATTAATGACATTAACGTTCCTCCCGCTGGCAGGTTAAATTGGAGCTGAATAGAAATAACGTTACAAGTGTACGTGACTAATGTTGCTTTAAAGAAAAAAGTCAACCTGCACGCACCACGGTGAGCCGCCTGTCAATGAGCAGCCGCCGGGCCAGCTCGTAGGAGGTGAAAAGTTGTTGCATGTCACGTTGCACGGGCCCTCCAGCCCCCGGGTCAGGTCTATCACCACTCGTGGCTTGCCCGTGTAGATCTGCATGTTCCACACATAGCTGGACGCCACATCGCAGGCCACCCACGTCTTGAGTCCGTACCTGCTGGGCATGTACTGGCGGAAGGAGCATCGGCCTTGTTGTTGATGTTGATGTTGTTGTTGAGGTTAGGGTGGTTGTTGTTGTTGGTGGTGGTTGTGGTGGTCATGGACAGCGGTGTCGTCACAGAAGGAGCACAAAAAGGAGACCAGAAGAACAAGTCGTAGGAAGAAGAAGAAAAAAATAGAAAAAGAAGAAACGGACGGAACGAGAAAAACAAGGAGATAGACAAGAAGAAAAAGACAAACGAGACCAAGAAAAAGTTTAAAAACGTCCACACACACACACACACACACACACACACACACACACACACACACACACACACACACACACACACACACACAGAAGCATGACAAACACTACGACGACGAGGTACTAATCCACATGAACGCAGCGCCCGAGGCGGGCTGGCGGACTCACTCACGTGCTCACTCACTCACTCACGCGCTCAATCACTCACTCACTCACTCACTCACTCACCTCAAAAGGGGACCAGTTGTTTGTCACGTTGGGGCCCGCGTCATAGAGGCGGGGCAGCCGGCGAGCCCAAGCGTCCCACACCTCTCGCACGGCCGCCAGTTTGTCCGAGGCCCGACTGGCGGCTCGCGTCTCACGGTTGTCGAAGTGCAGCCGCCTGGAGTACGCGTGGAAGGGTTTGAGGGGCATCGTCATGTGGAAAATGGTCCTGCCGCTCTCCTCGTGCCACAGGCTCTCCAGGGCCTTGTTGCGGGACCTGTACACGGCGGCGAGGATCAGCAGCCTGAAGTAGGCGCACAGGTCCGTCGCGTCCATGAACTTCCAGCCGTCGTCGCCGTATCGCCTGCGGCCCTCCAGGTTCATGGTGGCCAGCACCGCGTCCTGTATCCGCGGCGTGACAAGCAGCTCGAACGCCGACGGTATGTCGTGGACGCGTCCAGCCGCGTACTCCGTGGGTACCGACTTGGGCGGAGCGTCGGCGTGTCGAGGGCCGCGGGTGCGATGGTACCTTTTCGAGGACCATTTGATTTCGCCGTTTCTCAACGGGAACGTGTCCCTCTCCTCCTCCTCGCTGCCGACAGCGTTGCCGTCGCCCCGCTCCTCTTGGTCATCTGCGTCTTGGCCCTCGCCTCCTTTTGCTGCTGCCGCTGCTTCGTCGTCCTCTTTGTCGTCTTCTTCGTCGTATTCTTCTTCGTCTTCTTTTTCTTCTTCTTCGCTCCCTCCGCCTCCGCCGTCCTGGTCCTCGTCATCCTCACAGTCTTCTCCTGCGTTGCGGTAGTCGACGTCGCGGTGGTCTTTTTCTCTGCCTTCGGCGCCGTGTCTGTCTCGGTCCTCTTCATCGGAGGGGGTCTGAGTCGGGATCAGAGGCGCTGCTGTATTGGTGGGCATCTTCTTCTTCCTCTTTCTCTTCCTCTCCTTCATCTTCTTCCTCTGCCTCTTCCTCTTCTTGTTCTACGTCTTCCTCTTCGGGGACATTGCGTGCCGCTCGGGTGAGAAAGCGATGCAGCTCTAAATTTAGAGTCACACAACGGGCCATGCTGGTGTTGCAAGCGGCCGCTGAACTCAAGAGTGCACATAGTACAGAGATCCACGAGAAGAAGTGGCGGTGGTGGCAGCGGCAGCGGTGATGATGACTGTGAATAACAAGACACACATGTGTACAGTGTGTGTTTGTGTGTACGTGTGTGTGCGTGTGTGTGTGTGTTTGTGTGTAGTAAAAGTGTTTAGTAGTCTGAGGACAAGCCTGGGGTTTGTTTCCTTTCCCCTTCCCCTCCTGTTTTACTATTACTACCGCAAGCCAGGCCAGGGCCGCGGTGGCGGTAAGGGAAATACCACGGAATAAATGTTGGGTCACTCTGACCCAAAGGCCTTGGCCGCGACGGTAGAGCAATACCACGGAATAACGCCCCAGGGTCACTCTGACCCAAACGCCGGGGCTGCGGCGGTAGAGCAATACCACGGAATAAACGTTGGGTCACTCTAACCTGAAGGACAACACAAGGGTTAAAAACGTAACAGCAATTCATTTCTTTACAACAAATTAAAAAAATAATTTGGATTAATAAATGCAACCACTCACCTTGTTTCGCGTTCTCCTAAATCTGAAAGACCTGCCTCGTTGCCTTCACGCTGGCTACTAAGTGTCATACAGATGTGGGTGGAAAAAACATATTCATCCGCTGCTTCTCTTTTGACCATTGTCATTCTGTTCAGTTGGTTGGTTTCCTCATTTGTGAATTGCAATTGGGTGGAGTGTATCATTAAGTGCCCTCAGAGACCGAGAAAATCGTTGACGATCAGGAAACGGCACCTTTTAATCATATTTTAATCATTTAATAACCACAAGATGGATCGTCTTACCGTTTTTTTTGCAGTTAGCAGCTAACAAGCTAACGCTAACGGGCATCTCTTTGCTGTCTTTCTAGCCTTAACGGGAGGTTTTGTATCCAGCCTGGAACTTGTGCCTTTTTTCTGGGTGGTTGAGCAATAAATCCAAACTCTTACATCCAAGATCGATACACTTTATGTCCATAATTTATGATTTTTTGCCCGTTCATCTGCACCAATCAGCATTAGCTTCCGTGGTGAAAACAGCATCCGGTTTCATAATGCATTGGACCATTGTTATTGTCTGCAAACAAATGCAAACCGGTCTTTCGAGAGCAGAGATCGTCTATGATAGGGAGTGATGGCTCACTACAAGCCAGCAACGATGCAACGAAGTGAACAAAAGGTGTTCTTTGACTACAAAGATCGTCTATTCTCTTTGTACCCCATTCTACAGAGAAGTGAGCCTCACTGTTTTGATTTTTTGGATACATTTGGGCCTTTTTTGGAGAAATGTAAATAGTTTGTCGTTCGTATGACTTATAATGTTAATTATGTTTATTTTTTTACTGGGTGACTCCAAATATATATATGTAGCAGAACTGTGAGTGTTATATAAATAAATATGACATTATTATTTTGATTATTGGCATGAGCGCATGTTATGAGGGCAAAAGCGTCTGGACTTTTTTTTGACAAAATGTAGATATTTTGTCAACTGTATAAGTTATAATGTTAATTTCTTCACAGTTTGACTCCTAATACATATGAGAAGTGATTTAGACAAGAGATTGGCTTAGGTTTTATTGATCTGTGTGTCATCATTACATATCTGTGAGATTCATGTATCCTTTTTATTTATTTATTTATCTTTAAGGTCCTACAAAATGGTTTAATATTCAAGTGACCTCACTGCAGCACACATTCTAATAGCGCAGTTTTTCGTGAAAAAAAATGATGTCCATAGATTGACTGTGGACAACAGGGTTGATGTTTTACAAGCTTTTTTAGATAATAAAACCAGACGGACCAGAGGTTTTCAAAAATCCTTCAGGAATCTGAGTGTTAAATGAATCTATTATAGTTGTTAGTCATATTAGATCAAGAAGCCATTTCAGGGACTATTTGCACTGCGCGTTAATATTGCCGCCACACCAGGGATCATGGTCACTTTCTGCGAGATCCGGTTTCCATATAACAACTCACACTGTTAAATTCAGTTGACACTTTGAAATTTACATTTCACTGAAATGGCTTACAAACTTGAGTTGGAATATTAATAACTCATGAAATGATGTCAAAACTTCATAACTCATTATGTTAAGTGTAGGTAAATTATAGAAAACAGTTACTATAACTTATTCATCAGATCCTTTTTTACAGTGTATCTGCACGTATGCCTCCATTAACTTTGATCTAGCTTGCGATGCTCTGTACCCGTTGGACAGCTACCGTTTCTCGGCTTAGAATTACAGCAAGAACCAGTTAAAAGTCTGCGAGCTCGCGGCCGTCTGTTCCCAGGTTGGCTACCACAGCTGAACAGAAGCGGGGGATAACACTAAAAACATTAAAACTTTTATTTCAAAATTGGATATTTGATGTGAGGGATGACATTAAAAGGTGAAGATCGAGGTCATAGTTTTCCATAGGGGGCCAAGTGATTGCCTGTTAAATGAGTTCAAGCAGTTTGTCATTCAGGATAACAGTTTATTTTCGTTATCCCACAATTTCATTTGTTATTTTTAAATGACACATGGATGGTTTTATTTTGTGTTACTATTTTAAGGCTTTTAGGCATAAAAATATTATGTTTTATAAATTACATGTATAACAATACGTTTCTACCTCTGCAGCAAAACCACTTGCCTCAGCAGCACCCTTCTCAGAACCCAGCAACATGGCAGGGTCCACTTGTATTATCAACCCCAGAGAGAGATGTGGAAACAATATCAAAGAGATGCACTAAACTGAAAAAGGCACAACTGAAGCAACACAGGGTCAGACTTAAAACGCAACTTGCAAAGTCAAAAAGAAAATGTGAAAAAAATAAGAGTCAAAGAAGGTTTACTGAAAAAAAGATTTTGAGTGAGAGATGAAAGCCAAGGGGGGCCAAGAAATTTGCAGTAGTGGCGAAAGAGCGGGTCATTGAATCCCTGTGTAGAGAGTAGAACAGCAAGCTTCTACCTGGAATGAAAGATGTCATAACGAAGAATAAAGAAAAAGTTCAAGACCAGTCCTTAAACTACTGAAAGAGTTTCATTCGCTGTACAATACAGAAGCAGAAAGGGAAATCTCACTGTCTTATGGACAGTTTGTGTGATTGCATCACTTTTTTTATAAGAGAACTGAAAGCATCTTATCGCAACACTACAAATCAGAAGAATGTCAAGCTGCTTGCTGACAAAATCATCAAAAGTTGATTGACATCTCAGAGCTGATAGCCTGTATAGTGTGTCTGTGTGTGTGTGATCCTAAAAGCAAAGACTATGTATTGTGGCTGTCCAAAATGCTGTTACAACCATCCTTCAGCCTCCATTAATCTGTGTAGGCATGAAACATGCTACTGATGAGTCTGTGTGTATTATTTTAATCACAATGTGAATTAAAAACACAAAAGCCATGTAGGTTTAGTTTAGCTTTCCCTTAGCTTTGTTTTTATATATATGTTGTCTGTTTGCATTTATGTAAAGCAGGACGATAAGTAACTCAGTAAAACACTTCAAACTACTTCTGTATAAGAAGAAATACATTTGAGTTTATATTTATGGTTAGCACTAGCAACAATTTGTTCCCTTCTTGGCCTGAAGCAAAGAAATAAAAAGGCTCATTATTGCCTTTTTTCTAGTCAAGGTTCCCATGTCTCATTACATGTGAACCAGGACTTGATGTCAAATGTACTATACAGGACAATTGGGAGATTAAACAATACACAAACAATGAACAGTTTAGGTGTGTAGTACAAAGTTAGGTGTGAAACAGCTTGAGTAATGGAAACGTTTACGGTAAGTTTAAGGGAATTTCATTGGCGTAGCTAACTTCACAGCAGGTCAATTCAAGTGGTTAACATTAAACTACATTTGGCAACAAGTAACACATACAGAATAGTGCAATAATACAGGAAAGTGCACATTAAAATATGATTTTGTTCAGTTATCACACCAGTAAATACATTAACTTAGGTTCAATCCAATCCAATTCACTTTATTTATATAGCATGATTTTAACAAACACAAGGTTTCCAAAGTGCTGCACAAAAAGATAAAACAGAATAAATAGATAACGCAATAGAAGCACAATAAAAAGATGAGGTACCCAATAGAAAGATAAAAGCAACACAAATATAAAATAACATAAGTAAAATAAAAATGCACTGCCCAGATAAGGTAAAAATATGCAAGTATATGCATAAGGTCACACTCGACATGGTGTCGAAAGCCAAAGAAGAGGTGGGATTTAAGAAGAGTTTTAAAATGAGACTAAGAGGCCTGTCTGATGTGCAGAGGCAGTCCATTCCAAAGTTTTGGAGCTGCAACGGCAAAAGTGTTCAGTATACTTCATCATTACCCCACCCTTTCCTATTCATAAGAAGATGTTTTGACACAGATTTTTATCCATGAATTGTATTCAGTCATAACTTGTGCATTCTAAAGTTGGTTTTATAGAGTATATGAATGCATATAAACACATAGTTATGAACACATAGTGTCTCTACTTGTCAGTAATGCATGCAAATAATCCTTCAGAAGTGGCATCTGCCTAGTAAACTCAGGAGATTTACATACACATGCAAAAACACAAAGATCGGTATCTGTCTGAACAGTGGACAAACTGCAGCTGAGGAAGCCCTTCATGTTCTTCTACTGTTACCTACTACAAACATTCCTTTAAATGCTGAGAGAAACACCAGAACTAGAGCTACAATGACTAATCGATTAGTTGTCAACTTTTAAATTAATCACCAACTATTTTGATAATCAATTAGTTGGTTTGAGTAATTTTTTAAAACAAAAGTAAAAAGGATTTGATTCCAGCTTGTTAAATGTGTTCTAGTTTCTTCTCTCCTTTGTCACAGTATACTGAATATTTTTGAGTTGTGGACAAAACAAGACATTTGAGGACGTCATGTTGGGCGTTTGGGAAACACTGATCCACATTTTTCACCATTTTCTGACATTTTATAGACCAAACAACTAATCTATTAATAATCAACAGATTAATCGACTATGAAAATAATCAGTAGTCGCAGCCCTAATCAGAATCCTGTATAAAAGTTGAGTTTCTGTTGCTCATGTAGCTCCTGGATCATTCTATACTCTGTATTTCCAGGATGTACTCCAGTTTTTAACTTTTTGTTCCTGAGTTTTTCCCAGTAATGACTCCAGTTTCCATCACTGTCTGCTCCATAACCAAACACACTGACCTAGAAAAACAAAAGTAAAAAACAATGTCAGAAACCGAGGATGTAGTACCAGCCTGCATAAAATCTTGCTGAATGACATTACTTGATTTTCCATCAGTCATCAATTATTTGCATCCACTTGTCAATCACAAGTGTGTTCAAACAACACTGGTGAAATTCACAAGGAAATCTCTAATGTAAAAATTAACTTACCTCGTCACACATATGCAGGGCAAGAACCAAAGCCAGAAAGCCAGTGGAGGGGTAATAACCCTTCTTTTCCAGCCACGTGTGATGAACATACTTCATGAAAGCTGGATTAAGGATCATCACCTGTTGTGAATCATAATTAGGCTTTAAACTTGTTTTTTATGAACCATGCATAATAATATGCACTTTTGCAGCCAATACAATTTAATGCTGAATGTATTGAAAATAATACTCACTAAATCCTTGTTGGCTGTGATCTTTCTTCTTAGTCTCCATTTTGGCCTGTTAAAAAAAGCATGAAATGTCACATTTAAGCAGTCTTGTATAAAGTACTCAAAAGCAATACTTGAGTAAAAGTACATGCATCTTAACAGAAAATGACTTTGGTAGAAGTTAAAGTCTCCTTTTACAATATTACTTGAGTAAATGTCTGAAAGTATCTGATATTTACAGTACTTAAGAATCCACAGCAATTTTCTGATATTAAATGTACTTAGAAGTAAAAGTAAAAACAAACTTTGATTATATACTTTATGGCCAAAGGTGCGTAACGTGATCTTCATCATCATTGTTGTCAGGGTGGTCATAGTCTGTTACCATGGCGGCAGAGCCTGCACCTGGTGCTTTTACATGACGTGTAATTA
The DNA here is from genome assembly GCA_023631565.1 of Gymnocephalus cernua. Taxonomy (NCBI): domain Eukaryota; kingdom Metazoa; phylum Chordata; class Actinopteri; order Perciformes; family Percidae; genus Gymnocephalus; species Gymnocephalus cernua. The sequence continues at coordinate 27,867 of CM042436.1, forward strand.
CATTACATGTCATTTAGCTGACACTTTTATCCAAAGCGACTTACAATTGCTATATGTGCTATACGTCAGACCGTGCACGCCTCTGGAGCAATTAGTGGTTTATTGTCTTGCTCAGGGACACATTGGTTGATGGATCACAGTGGGAATCGAACGCAGGTCTCCCACACCAAAAGCATGTGTCTTATCTACTGCGCCATCACCACCCATTATTTCCATGACACTTCCATGGCATTATGCTTCCTCCTCTTCTTCTTTAGTTTTGGCCTATGGTTGGGTTTTTATGGTTGGGTTTTTTTGCCGCTTGGCCACAAACAGGCGTCACATCACCAACTAGAATGGAGCGTGCATTATCTTGGCAATTTAGGTATAATGATTCTCCAGACTTTGTTTTTTCAGTGTAATAAATTTCTTCTAATTTTATTTTGTAGTAATGAGTAACTAAGATGCTTAGAGGAAATGTAGTGGAGTAAAAGTAAAAGTTTCCAGAAATATGAACGAAGTAAAGTACAGATACGTGAAAATTCTACTCAAGTACAGTAGTGAAGTATTTGTACTTTGTTACATTACAACACTGCACTCAACATCAAATTAATGTTTTGTCAGTAAAATGATCTATTAGGGATTTAATGAAGAAAAGTAAAGCAGTGATCACACTTAATGTGAATGCCTTTGTTGGGAATTACAACATTTATTTTATTTATTTATTTTATTACATTTATATAGCGCTTTATCATAGACACTCAAAGCGCTTGGGGGGAACTGCTCTCTAACACCACCAATGCGAAGCACCCACTTGGGTGATGCACGGCAGCCATACAACACCTTACGACGCCAGGCGCCAGACGCTCACCACACATCAGCTAGTTAGGGAGGGGGGGTACATATTTTTAGCGGTGGGGGAAACCGGAGCACCCGGAGAAAACCCACGCAGACACAGGGAGAACATGCAAACTCCACACGGAAAGACCTGGATTCGAACCCAGAACCTTCTTGCTGTGAGGTCCTACATATATCTGTGCATTAGGACATCAATAACATAATACATGATGCATATTCCAATTATTCTGTATTAACTAAAATTACTGCATTTAACTTTAATATCTGGATATTTGGATACTGGTTTCCAGTGTTGTAATACTAGCCAATAGTTGATGACATTAAGTCACATAATGACAAAAAACAGGCTTAACTGAAGAACAAGTCGTGCAAGTCAGTTGTGGCTGCTTTAGCTGTTTTTTTGGTGCAGTATGTCCTCAAGTGAAAACTAGATTACTGCCATGAGCAACAGGTCCAATGGCATGATTCAGAACAGCCAGTGGAGGAAAACGGATTTGTACTTTTGTAACATGGTAGTTGACCACATGCAGACATGTTTTACTGGAGAGTCAGTTTTCTACTCCAAAGCATAAGAAAGTGCCTGCAATGAATAAACATCATAGACAAAACATTGCCTGAAGCGGCTGCATCAAGGCCGGTTGCACTGAAGTGTAGTTTTGTACAGGAGTTGTAAACAGAGGCGGCATCAGCCTATTTTGCCAGGGCTACAGCCCCGAATGTTTTATGAATAGCCCCGGATCTCTCTCTTTTTTCACTTTTTATTTTCCCGAGGCGAATAGAACGGGCAGCTATGTGCGTGGTCCAACCATGCTATATTTGTTTCTATCACTTAGTAACTGTCTCTACGTGAGGAAATCTCTGCGAAAGGTTTAATTTTCGGTGGAATCTTAATCATAAGTCACCAAACAAGTCTGGAAACTAAACCTTGGTCTTTGGGTTGGCAGGCCAGCAGTGGTTAGGCCAAATGTTGGCGCCATCTAACTAACATCTACAAACTGCCAGCTGAAATGAACATACACTGGCTACAAACAAGCTGAGCAAGCCAAACGCCGTTTTGCATTGCATTCAGTTTATTTAAATAGGTCCGGGCTAAGCCCCGAACCTCCTCACGTCCTAGAAATGGCCCTTGGTTGTAAACACCCCTCTAGGTGGAAAGGTTTGGACTTTATTTTTTATTTTACCTGTTAATGTAGTTGTTTTCATTTTAACCTTCACTATGCCTTTGGTTTGCGTTCAGTTAGTAATACATTGATGTGTTGTACAGACAGCAACAAATGGACATACTCTATACCTCAAATGAAGCTATAGTGCGTAGTTTCTGCCGCCCCCATGAGGAATTCTAAGTAATAACAACATGGTCGGCGAGTCCACATGATATAAGCCTTTCGTGACTACGCACGCGCCCCCACCCCTCCTCCACGCAGTTTCTAGTAGCCAAGATGAACACGGAGGATTGAAAAAAACATAACAGACTCTTCAGAAGAGGTCATTATCTTCACTCGAGCTTCTGCGTAAAAAAGTCACCAGACGCCATAATCTTCTGAACATAGACATACTGAGAAATACAGCGAGAGTTGTGTGGAACTGATAGTCTTGATTTGAGCTTTGTAGCAACTTATTCAGCAATGGTTTTAATGTAAGACACGTTCATTAATATCAAAAAGTTACGCACTAAAGCAGAGTACCATATATGTTTATTTGATACCTGGCGAGATATGTATATTATGTCTGGGGGAAAATATTAGTTCATGGGCCAATTATTGAGTTATCGGGTATTTGTTGAAGACTTTTACTATTTACAAATGATTATGAAACTAACACAACAATAATTAAATATGTATATCTGTGGGTGTTTTGATGTAAAGACAGATGCATATTTAAACATCTAACATGTTCTGTTAATAAAATGGTTATTTAACGATTAATTGAGGAGCTTCAGCAGTATTTACTCTGCTCTCTTGCTGTTTTCAAATGGGTGGATTTGTATTCTTTCTTCCAACTATATATAAGATACATCGTGATATATTGTTTAAATCTTGTTGTTGATGGAAAATTAGCATTCAGTATGTTTGGATGTCGTCAAAAAAAGTTAGAATAATTTAGAAAATGTAATGCCAGTGCTCTTATATTATACTGACTGTCAAATGCAGTGCAATAGAGTATGACAATATCAATGCAATATATAACAACAATGCAAGTTGGGAAGACGCTACCTAAAGAAAATGGTTTTAAATGCTATGTTGAATGCTTTATGTCATTCAACATATTGGAATTATATGTTAGACTTTAGGATTTAATTGTACTTATGTTAGCAGGGTTTCCCACCAAAAGTACTGGAAATATGGACATTTCTGCTTGTAATTATTTTAGCATTTCATTATGATTAAGAATAAAATCTAATGCAGCCTCTACTGGTCTTAGCCCTGAATTACATGAAAATGCTCACTGACAGATATCCTTTACAGCATTAAACGAATACTACTGCGGTAACTGTTCCCCCCACAATTCTTTGTGTTTTTATGACAAAACTGTGATGAATGGTGCTAAAGCTAGAATGTGCACTAACCTATATGTTCACCCAAAAAAACAATAATCTACGCAAAAAGGAAGAAAAGGGCAAAGAAATAATAGGATCCATAGCATGTTAAATAGTAGTAGGCAACCCCAGAGGCTTACAGAAATGGTTTAACCCTACTGCTTTGCAACGCATGGGAACTAATCAATCACACGTTCAACCTGGTCCAGTGGCCAAATGGCTCAGAACTACTTAGAAATCAACATGTTGTCAATGTGTTAATTTGTGAAAAATGAATGACTTTGTACACTGGCGCATGTATTATTCCTATTTTGCGCCAGGCAAAACCACTGTCATAATAGCAATCCGCCATGGAACAAGTGCACCTGTTGTTAAAGGGAATGTGAGATGATGCTCTGATAATCTACTTCAGACCAACCCATTTTAGATTTGCGTTGGGTGCAAGACTCATTCATCCCAGCGGTATAATAGCAACAGCGCCCGAAATCCGCCCACAAAGCTACTTGCATTTCACGTTTGATACTTGCGTTTCAGATCGTTAAAATAGGGCCCCAAGTGTATTTTGGTGTACGCCTATTGCGCAGAGTTGTGTGCTGTCATAGAGACAGTGGCTGCCCAAATAAAGGACACCCTGACGCACAGGTGGCTTAGCTTAAGTGGTAAATATAACATAGTTAGGGTCACATTGGCCTCGAATAAAGTACATTGAGTAATAATAACAAATGAGGATGAGACATAATACAGTGGCCCCCACCCTGGCGTGTGTTATGAGAAGATAACCGTCCCTGTGTTGGAGAAGAAGAGGAGGCCCAAGAAAGAAAGTATAAAAGTTGAGGGGAAGAATTGATTGGGGCTCACGAGTTCTGACAGGCTAGAGATACGTGGACCGGCTCTGGATTTTTGTCTCTTGCTAGGGAAACTTAGTCTCTGCGTGCTTTGTGATCCCACAGATCTGTGTATTTTAAGTCTGATGCTTAACTGATTAAACAAATGTATTTGACTTCATCTCGTCTTATTTGGGTCTTGCTTAGGATCAGGGATATATAGGTCTTTCATTGGAGTCAGACACATTGTTCCAAAAGGGACATCACATTTACAACTCTCGTATACTTGAACTGTAGGGCTTTCCATACTCTGCTTTCCTGCCCCGGCCAAACGCCTACTACTATGTGTGACAGCTACGGAAAAAGCGAGAGAGAGAGAGAGAGAGAGAGAGAGAGAGAGAGAGAGAGAAGGAACTACTTTTCAATCTCGTCTTTTCTCATCATGCATGATATTGCATGATGAGAACGTCACGTGTCTCATCTTATCATAGAAATAAAAGTTATTAATGATGTTCATGTCATAGTTTGTGTTTACAAAATGAACACTGCTGGGACAAATGATCACATAGTCCATGAAAAATATGACTCACATTCCCTTATATCCTGTAGTGATGGCCTTCAAGAGCCACTCAAAATCAACCGTCTTAAATGGAGCCAGCACAAAATGAGTGGCTTTATCTAAATCCACAGAGCTCTCTGGATACATGATATGATGAGTTGTTCTGGTCCCAACATCTGCTTCATAGCCTTTGATTCGACCAGTGTTCATTCTGAAGGGTGCAAAAGGATATAATTCACATGCTACTTAATTTGCAGAAATACATCAGGGGACTGCTTGAATTTTGACTTTGTTTCAGAAATTGAGAAAAAAAAGACCGACTCAAATTATTGTGACAAAAATAGATTAAAACAGCTTTCTTTACCTTATAATGACATCATGGAAATCAATGAGAGGTCCGTAATGTGTTCTCCTCAAATTACCAGAGTTCCCCACCACAGCACAAGTCCTGCAGCGGTCAAGCCTGGATTCTATGACTTCTGGGCTAGGTGGGACCATCAGAAACACCCTGTCCAATGTTTCTCTGAAGGTACTGAAGCTGGTCTTTTTACCCTGTAAAGTCTGTGAGGCACACCAAACAAATGGTTATTAAAAACATTGTTATTTTTCTATATTGATGTGGATTTGCACAATCAGGCAGGTTGTGTGGGGGCTGTTGAACTAAAAGATGCACTGCGCAAATATAATATTTACAATATAAATATGTAATCAGTAGCTCACAGAAAGCTTGGAGATGTTGTGTTGACAGTTGACTGAACTGAACAACACAGTGTGCAAATGACCGTACTATTACCAGGCAGCGTAAAAAATATTTTCTCTAAAACAGCACATTTTACTGTACAATGCTGAGAGTACTCCAGGTTTGTGTGACTTCAAGCCGTTAAGATACGCTACTGTATCTGGCTTTGAATAGTGTGTGGGGGGGTTGTGTGTATTCCTGCTGCTATAGAGATTAATGCATGCACAGAGGGGTGATGCGTTAGTGGCCCATCAGCCAAACAAAAGAATACAGATGCTGTCATTGAGTAGCATGCAAGAAAACATTCCACTCTAAAGGTACGGCAGCAGCATTGGACACTTGGTGGGTTTACCTATAGCAGTTTCTCTTCAATGAGCACTGACAAGCAAAGAAAATAGGCTACACCCTCCTACAACTACAATGGCTGCACCTGATTGGATGAGCGCTTCACATGGGGCTGTTTGCTCCCAGATTTAAAAACAGACCACCGTGGTGTCTTGTTTGGAAACGTTCTCTTATTTCACTAAAAGAGTTCACGGAAATGTGTTTCTTTTACGGGAGAAATAAGCTATGCAGTTGCTTTATCAGTCTTCATTTTAGATCGACAATGGTCACCTTAAAATATTTTCCTTGAGTTTTTAAGAAGTGGTGGTGTCATGGTTTTGTCTTATTTTGATAGTCTGTTTTGTTCTGTTTCCTGTCTTATTTTGAAAGGTTGTCTGTCTCCCCTTGTGATGTCTAGTTTTACTTCCTGTCTTTTGGTTTTTCCCGCTCTTTTGATTGCTTGATGTTTTCCACCTGTTTCCCAGCCCTTGTGTCACCTTCCTCTTGTTTCCTCGTCATCCTCTGTATTTAGTCTTTGTGTTCCCCTTGTCCTGTGTCGGTTCATTGTCGTGTTGTTCCTGGATGGCATGCAAGTGTATCCTGTATTCTGTTGCTGTGTTTCTGTTTGTGGATGGTATTTGTGAGTCTACCCATTTGTCTTGTTTTTGCGGTTTCTTGTTTTGATTGCTACTTCAGTGTATGGATTACACTCCCTGCTGTTTTTGTGGACACTTTTTGTTGTATGGACTTTTTGTTATATTAAATCCTCAAGCTCAACATACTCCTGTCTGCTCTCTGCATTTGGGTCCACAATTCCCTGAAATCCCCTGACAGAATGAACCGACCAAAAATGGACCCAGCAGATTTTGAGCCCCACATTCACCCAATGGACTCTGATGGTGAGCTTACTATAAGTTTTTTCCAATCTCTGCATGAGGAGGACCCAGCCCTTGCTAGTCACCTTATGGAGGTGCGCTGGCAGGTTATAGAGCGGGAGTTTGGCTTCCGACTCTCCAAGCATGGCAGCTTTTCTCATTCTCTGTCCTGCGGACCAGAGCCCGAGCTGTCTAGCGGACGTGAGCCCGAGCTGTCCGGTGGACATGAGCCCGAGCTGTCCAGCGGACCAGGGTCCGAGCTGTCCAGCGGACCAGGGCCCGAGCTGTCCAGCGGACGTGAGCCCAAGCTGTCCAGCGGACGTGAGCCCGAGCTGTCCAGCGGACTAGAGCCTGAGCTGTCCAGCGGACCAGAGCCCTTGCTGTCCAGTGACCTCAAGCCTGAGTTGACCAGTGTCAAACGTGGTCGCAAGAGAGGACGTGGTCGTAATCGGTCCCGACGCCATTCCTTGCTTCAACCTCTGTCCAGCGGACTAGAGCCCTTGTTGTCCAGTGAGCCGGAGTGGAACTGTGTATCTGTTCCTGAGCTGACGTGCAGCCCTTCTGTTCCTGAGCTGACGTGCAGCCCTTCTGTTCCTGAGCTGACGTTCAGCCGTCCAGAGCCTTCGCTGACGCCCAGCCGTTCAGAGCCTCCGCAGACGCATCTCCCAGAGCCTCCGCTGACGCTTCTCCCAGAGTCTACGCTGACGCTTCTCCCAGAGTCTACGCTGACGCTTCTCCCAGAGTCTACGCTGACGCTTCTCCCAGAGTCTACGCTGACGCTTCTCCCAGAGTCTACGCTGACGCTTCTCCCAGAGTCTACGCTGACGCTTCTCCCAGAGTCTACGCTGACGCTTCTCCCAGAGTCTACGCTGACGCTTCTCCCAGAGTCTACGCCGGTTTCCGGCGCCTCAGAGACTCTGTCGTTGGTCAGCGCCTCAGAGACTTTGTTGGTCAGCGCCTCAGAGACTTTGCCGTTGGTCAGCGCTCCAGAGACTTTGTTGGTCAGCGCCTCAGAGACTTTGCCGTTGGTCAGCGCTCCAGAGACTTTGCCGTTGGTCAGTGCTTCAGAGACTGCCACAGACACTATGCCATTGGTCAACGTCCCAGAGACTTCTGCCCCCTGTGTCCTGTGTGGCCGCCCCCCAGAGTTCTCAGAGTCCCGGGCCGTGTAGCGGCCCCCCTGAGTTCCCAGAGACCCTTGAGTCTCGGCCGTGTAGCGGCCCCCCTGAGTCGCTTGAGTCCCGGCCGTGTAGCGGTCTCCCAGAGTCGCTTGAGTCCCGGCCGTGTAGCGGTCTCCCAGAGTCGCTTGAGTCCCGGCCGTGTAGCGGCCTCCCAGAGTCGCTAGAGTCCCGGCCGTGTGGTCGCCCCCCAGAGTTTCTAGAGTCCCGGCCGTGTAGCGGTCCCCCAGAGTCCCTTGAGTCCCGACCGTCTAGCAGCCTCCCTGTTCCATCCTTTACTCCCACTCCAACGGACCCGTCCCTTTTCTCCGCCCCTGTCACTGTGCCCATCTCCATCCCTGTCACCGTGCCCATCTCCGTCCCTGTCACCGTGCTCGTCCCTGTCCCTTTTACCGTGCCCGTCTCTGTCCCCGTCACTGTGCCCGTTTTTGTCCCTGTAACCGTTTCTTTCTCCCCCTCTGTAATCGTACTCGTCCCAGTCCCTGTTACCGTGCCCATCTCTGTCTCCGTCACCGTGCCCGTTTTTGTTCCTGTCACCGTGCCCGTCTCCGTCCCCTTCACAACCAGTGTCGCTGTTGCACTACCTGTCCCTCTGTCCAAGTCTTCCCAGTCCCTGAGTCCCGAGCAATCTTCGTCCCCTGTGCCCCAGCGCTCTTTGTCTCCTGTGCCCCAGCGCTCTTCGTCTCCTGTGTCCCAGCGCTCTTCGTCTCCTGTGTCCCAGCGCTCTTCGTCTCCTGTGTCCCAGCGCTCTTCGTCTCCTGTGTCCCAGCGCTCTTCGTCTCCTGTGTCCCAGCGCCCTTCGTCCCCTGTGTCCCAGCGCCCTTCGCTCCCTGTGCCCCAGCGCCCTTCACTCCCTGTGCCCCAGCGCCCTTCGCTCTCTGTGCCCCTGCGTCCTTCGTTCCCTGTGACCCCAGTGCCCGGAGTCCCAGTTCCCTCTGTTCCCTGTGTCCCCAGTGCCCTGTATCCTTAGTGCCCTCTGTTCCCTCTTTCCCCAGTGCCTCGTGTTCCCTGTGCCCCTAGGGCTCTCTGTTCCCTATGCCCCAGTCACCCTTTTTTCCTCCTCCGGAGTCTCTCGCCCTCCTTTGGGTTGTTTTTTGTTTGTTTGTTTTTTGTGGAACGTCTGGGATCCGTCCCTTGAGGGGGGGGTTCTGTCATGGTTTTGTCTTATTTTGATAGTCTGTTTTGTTCTGTTTCCTGTCTTATTTTGAAAGGTTGTCTGTCTCCCCTTGTGATGTCTAGTTTTACTTCCTGTCTTTTGGTTTTTCCCGCTCTTTTGATTGCTTGATGTTTTCCACCTGTTTCCCAGCCCTTGTGTCACCTGCCTCTTGTTTCCTCGTCATCCTCTGTATTTAGTCTTTGTGTTCCCCTTGTCCTGTGTCGGTTCATTGTCGTGTTGTTCCTGGATGGCATGCAAGTGTATCCTGTATTCTGTTGCTGTGTTTCTGTTTGTGGATGGTATTTGTGAGTCTACCCATTTGTCTTGTTTTTGCGGTTTCTTGTTTTGATTGCTACTTCAGTGTATGGATTACACTCCCTGCTGTTTTTGTGGACACTTTTTGTTGTATGGACTTTTTGTTATATTAAATCCTCAAGCTCAACATACTCCTGTCTGCTCTCTGCATTTGGGTCCACAATTCCCTGAAATCCCCTGACAGGTGGGTCTTGAAGGACATCCCTGATGTGCATAAAGTAGCCTAAACCACAACTTTATGCAAATGAGACGTGGGCAACTTGATGTCCCGCTTTTCGAACATTGCAGCGATGCTACGAGAATGTATTGCCAGCTGCTCACATAGACAATGTCGCATGGAAGTGATGCTCGCCAGTCGACATTGCAGGAAAAGGTGCGACCGATTCTACTCTGGTTCAAAAAGCCGGAGTCTTTTTGACTCCACCGGTCACTTCACAAGGTTTCCCCTTTAATTTTGTGTTCGTTGAATGGCAGACCAGGAAATTAATACTCAGGATTCGTTCAGTTAAACTATAACAATCTTTAGTAAAATGATATTAGAAGCAGACAATCATATGCATATTAGGGACAGGGCCGCCTTAACCTAATGTTAGGCCCCGGGGCTGAGAGGTTTTGTAGGCCCCCCATCCCCTCGATTTACAGAGTCTCATTTTAAAAAAGTGTAATATCTAGGTAATCTATATCACAAAATGCATTAGTTTCTTTCGAGGGATACAACAGTGAGTTTTCCCTCTTTGAGCCAGACATCACCATAATATTGTTATTACCATATCACTGAGTCCACCTGAGCATAAACACAAGATACTTTATGTAACAACCACACACAGCAACTTATGGTGATGATAAAACCAAAATGTGTGAAAGTATGATTTCAAACGATATTATGAAAAACATCACCAACCATCACCTGTCTGCACAAACATTGATAATAACTGATAACAGCATTAGCAAAGAACAGCAACAGATTAAAGTAGGAGCCTCTTCTCTGGCCTCAGCAAGCCCTGTGAACCAATCACATGCACCTGCTGGCAGGAGCTGGATTTTATATTTTTTAAATGATTACTAATTCGCTGTGTGACATTATTTATATTTTTGTATATCAAATAATGAGGCAAATAGCAAAAAAGGGTTATGGATAGGTTCTAAAATATAGCCGACTAAAAATTAACCGTTATAGCTGATAGAGGTGACAGTGAAAGTGCATTCCCACTGGCCTAGGGGGGGTAAGGGGAGTGATGCAAGCACGGCAACGGTCTTTATAGCATTAAAATCAGAAAAGAAATACGCCAAAAAAGTATGAACTATATACTAAATCTAATGTAGCCTATGTCATAATTTAAACAAGTCTCCCGAAGGTATCTCTCTCTCTCTCTCTCTCTCTCTCTCTCTCTCTCTCTCTCTCTCTTTCTAGCTGGCTGTGTGTGTGTGTGTGTGTGTGTGTGTGTGTGTGTGTGTGTGTGTGTGTGTGTGTGTGTGTGTGTGTCGGCGACCAGGCGCTTGTGGAGTTTAACGGTAAAAAGACAGTTAACCACACGTTCCCGTTAATCTTATGATGGACAAGGTTTGTGATATTTAAACAAACAATCCGTCAACGGCGAAATAAAAGCCTCTTATTTACGAGATCGGTCTGACAGACCGGCAACTTACATCGGGGCGTCCCAGCCTGACAGGCCGGCCAGCGAGCGAGCGATCCGGGCCACCGTTTTCTTAATGCATCCATGGGGCCGCCACCAGCTGAGCTTCTCAACTCCGAAAACTTTGAAGCAAATTGTCAATTCGGCAACGATTTTCGGATGACTGCCTATATTCGAAATCTAAACAGTTCATTTCTCGCCTAAAACGTTGTCAGAAATGACTTTAATGATGAATAAGACGGTGAAAGAATTGTTAAAAATATCCCGCTGTTGCTCTCAAGCGCAAGAAGACATCACTCAGTCATAGAGGGACACACCCCAAAACTAACTGTAGACATGCTGATAGGTAAGCTCACGGGCCATAGGCGATGGGGCCACGTGGGTCACTCCTAATTTGGATCAATCAGCAGCCATGTAACCTGCGACTAGAGTGATTGACAGAAAACCTGACAAGTTATAAAACTATATGACCTTTTTAGCTCATCACTAACGTGAATATGGGAGGCCCCTGAACTTGTGAGGCCCCTGGGCTTCAGCCCAGGTAAGCCCGTGCATTAAAGCGGCCTTGCTTAGGGATGTCATGGGAACCGATACTACCGTCACCTTCCGGTTCTAAAATTACAAAACACCAATGATGCCCATTTTTTTAAGCACCGTAGGCACCGTTAGTGACGATGCCAGTGTTAGCAGCATCGGTGCTGCACGTCTTATGGAACTGATGGGGGCAATATATGCTTCAGAGTGTTCAATTCAATTCAATTTTATTTATAGTATCAAATCATAACAGGAGTTATGTGATGGCAAATTACATTTAACACTGTTAGGTTAGTGTGTTTAGATTATGGTTTAAACTTTATGGTTTCTGAATGTATAAAGCCCTGGCTGAGAGAGAAACTCTGAGGCCTTTCTCGAAGGTCTCCGGTTATCTGTTTATCCAAACAACCCTTGATAAGGGGACGGAGGCGCCATAAACTTTCGCATAGACACAGTTTATTTTCTTCAACAGATGAGACTTCGAAGATGTTATGTCTTCCCCTGTCAACTAGGCCAAAGGGCTTGACATGACTCTTTGCTTTTTGTTTTGTGTAAGATGGGTTTCTGAAGGAAACCAGGGAGGGGGGTTTGAGAATGACCATGTGTTTTAATCTGTATTGTGACTGTCTGTTTGAAGGTGAATTAGAACGCTCTTGCATACGTATGAGAGTACATGTGTTACAGCGTTTCTCCATTGATCAATGAGAATAAACACTCAATAACCAGACTTTGATTTCTGCTCAATGGTCTTCATTTGTTTCACTACAAGCTTTAAACCTTTTATTTACTTACACCGTGTTGAACCGAGATAACTTCCACAACAGTTATCTCAAGACACTTTACAGATAGAGTAGGTCTAGACCACACTATAATTTACAAAGACCCAACAATTACCGAGATTCCAGGAATTCCCCCAAGAGCAAGCATCAATGCAACAGTGGCAAGGAAAAACTCCCTTTTAGGAAGAAACCTCGGATAGAGCCACAGCTGGAAGCATGATTCTGGTGCCATCCTAATCCCGGGACATCATCTTGGGAGCAAGCTCCCAGGGATAGGTTACTAACACACATTTCTTGAACATGGATGCACAGAAAAGGGAACATAGAGGAGCATAGAGGAGTGTTCCAGTTGATACATTCAGAAGTAGGAGGGTACGAACAAGTGTCCGAAGTCACAACCTTCGACTTCCGGTACCATACTTTTCCAAAAAATATGAACGAGAGTCAATGGAGATAGATTTTAGTCTAACCTACCTAAAAAATTGCATGTTCAGTGCAAACTCACGGTCCTCTTTCCGATTTACAGCCCCCCTCTCTTGACTTATAATAACTCACCGTTGTTGGCTACGGCCGCTGAACAGGCTACACGTTGTAAACAGCCGTGGCCACTTGCCTGCTCCTCCAGTAACATTAGCCGTTAGCAGGGTTAGCATGGTGGCATTTGCCAGGACCCGTAGGGATCACTTTACTGGCTGTGTCTCAGTTGTTTTTGCGAGTAACCAACTCGGGTACTAGCTAGCTATATAATTCAATGTGAGTACACAAATGTTGAAATAAAATGCCCATCCCTTGTAGCCATGATAAATCAGCCTGAAGCTCATGCTTAGCTACATTTTCAGGAGGACATTAGCCAACTCGCTGTCCATCTGGGCTCTAAGCTGCTCTCCATCTGCCACCATTCAAATACATCTCCAATATTTACCCAGGGTTTGTAATGTCTCTGGTCATGCAACTTTTAGAAACACTGTTGTTGTATTTGCACAGTAGCTTTTGAAAAGATGCCTGGAAGTCTGATATGTTTCTGGGGACAATAGTTCTTGCACGACGACCATTAATTGCACTTTATTATGTTGTTTTATGCTTTATTGCACATGTTTTGTATATCTTAAGACATTTTGATATTTTTCAAATATTTTATTTTAATATTTTAAGTTCATGTTTCAAGTTAAAGCACATGGAATCTTAGAAAATCGTTTTTTTTACCGTGGTATCGAAATCAGCATCGAGAATTGTGTTATTTTACTGGTATTGGCACTGAATACTAAATTTTTGGTATCGTGACACTGCTAATGCATATGGATCAGTCGCAACATGTACCATAAAAGTTGCTGGTAGCTGTTAGCACTAGCATTTGAGTGGCACAGTGAATTATGTTTTCCCTCAGTCCATAGCTAACTGTTGGGTATCCTTTTAACAAGGGATAGGCAGCAAAACATCCTTTCCTTTTATATTTATAGTTGGCTATAATGTATGTATTGAACTTGCCACCCTTAAGAACAGTGATTACATAGCCTAACCTTCAAAACGAGCCATTGTTTGTTACTGTAACCCCATTGTAACCGCGTGGTCAATTATTCTAAAGGATAATGAAGCCTCTTGTGTGTTTTAGCACATACCTGGCTGGGTCTGGCTGGTCCACACAGCATTCCAGGATGGGAGAAAAACATGCTGTTGTTTATTGCCATTTCTTTAAACCAATAACAATCATCATGGGCGGCGTTAAGCACCAGGCAGGGCCACGGTGCCTCTGCAAAATAGCATCTGGAAGGAACTTGTGCTGGTGGAATGTGTGTTCAAAAGTTGTTTTAGTCGTGCAACATAAAACTCAGATTGGACAGATAGTCTAGCTAGCTGTCTGGATTTAACCTGCAGAGATCTGAGGAGCAGTTAACCAAAATCCTCAGAAATTCACCGGAGTTTAGAATGCCAACTCAAAGAAAGCAGAAGGTACAGGACATCTGGCCGAAAAGAGTGAAATTTGGCGGAATGGAGCAATCCCGGAAGTTGAGCATATATATAGAGTATGTCCAATTGTTGCTGTCTGTACAGCACATCAATGTATTACTAACTGAACGCAAACCAAAGGCATAGTGAAGGTTAAAATGAAAACAACTACATTAACAGGTAAAATAAAAAATAAAGTCCAAACCTTTCCACCTAGAGGGGTGTTTACAACCAAGGGCCATTTCTAGGACGTGAGGAGGTTCGGGGCTTAGCCCGGACCTATTTAAATAAACTGAATGCAATGCAAAACGGCGTTTGGCTTGCTCAGCTTGTTTGTAGCCAGTGTATGTTCATTTCAGCTGGCCGTTTGTAGATGTTAGTTAGATGGTGCCAACATTTGGCCTAACCACTGCTGGCCTGCCAACCCAAAGACCAAGGTTTAGTTTCCAGACTTGTTTGGTGACTTATGATTAAAATTCCACGGAAAATTAAACCTTTCGCAGAGATTTCCTCACGTAGAGACAGTTACTAAGTGATGGAAACAAATATAGCATGGTTGGACCACGCACATAGCTGCCCGTTCTATTCGCCTCGGGAAAATAAAAAGTGAAAAAAGAGAGAGAGGGAGAGAGAGATCCGGGGCTATTCATAAAACATTCGGGGCTGTAGCCCTGGCAAAATAGGCTGATGCCGCCTCTGTTTACAACTCCTGTACAAAACTACACTTCAGTGCAACCGGCCTTGATGCAGCCGCATCAGGCAATGTTTTGTCTATGATGTTTATTCATTGCAGGCACTTTCTTATGCTTTGGAGTAGAAAACTGACTCTCCAGTAAAACATGTCTGCATGTGGTCAACTACCATGTTAGAAAAGTACAAATCCGTTTTCCTCCACTGGCTGTTCTGAATCATGCCATTGGACCTGTTGCTCATGGCAGTAATCTAGTTTTCACTTGAGGACATACTGCACCAAAAAAACAGCTAAAGCAGCCACAACTGACTTGCACGACTTGTTCTTCAGTTAAGCCTGTTTTTTGTCATTGTGTGACTTAATGTCATCAAATATTGGCTAGTATTACAACACTGGAAACCAGTATCCAAATATCCAGATATTAAAGTTAAATGCAGTAATTTTAGTTAATACAAACTAATTGGAATATGCATCATGTATTATGTTATTGATGTCCTAATGCACAGATATATGTAGGACCTCATAGCAAGAAGGTTCTGGGTTCGAATCCAGGTCTTTCTGTGTGGAGTTTGCATGTTCTCCCTGTGTCTGCGTGGGTTTTCTCCGGGTGCTCCGGTTTCCCCCACCACTAAAAATATGTACCCCCCCTCCCTAACTAGCTGATGTGTGGTGAGCGCCTGGCGTCGTAAGGTGTTGTATGGCTGCCGTGCATCACCCAGGTGGGTGCTTCACATTGGTGTTAGAGAGCAGTTCCCCCCAAGCGCTTTGAGTGTCTATGATAAAGCGCTATAAAGCGTAATAAAATAAATAAATAAATAAAATAAATAAATGTTGTAATTCCTAACAAAGGCATTCACATTAAGTGTGATCACTGCTTTACTTTTCTTCATTAAATCCCTAATAGATCATTTTACTGACAAAACATTAATTTGATGTTGAGTGCAGTGTTGTAATGTAACAAAGTACAAATACTTCACTACTGTACTTGAGTAGAATTTTCACGTATCTGTACTTTACTTCATTCATATTTCTGGAAACTTTTACTTTTACTCCACTACATTTCCTCTAAGCATCTTAGTTACTCGTTACTACAAAATAAAATTAGAAGAAATTTATTACACTGAAAAAACAAAGTCTGGAGAATCATTATACCTAAATTGCCAAAATAATGCACGCTCCATTCTAGTTGGTGATGTGACGCCTGTTTGTGGCCAAGCGGCAAAAAAACCCAACCATAAAAACCCAACCATAGGCCAAAACTAAAGAAGAGGATTCCCACTGTGATCCATCAACCAATGTGTCCCTGAGCAAGACAATAAACCACTAATTGCTCCAGAGGCGTGCAACGTCTGACGTATAGCACATATAGCAATTGTAAGTCGCTTTGGATAAAAGTGTCAGCTAAATGACATGTAACGTAATTACACGTCATGTAAAAGCACCAGGTGCAGGCTCTGCCGCCATGGTAACAGACTATGACCACCCCGACGACAGTGATGATGAAGATCACGTTACGCAACTTTGGCCATAAAGTACATAATCAAAGTTTTTTTTACTTTTACTTCTAATACTTATAAGTACATTTAATATCAGAAAATTGCTGTGGATTCTTAATTACTGTAAATATCAGATACTTTCAGACTTTTACTCAAGTAATATTGTAAAAGGAGACTTTAACTTCTACGAAAGTCATTTTCTGGTAAGATAGATGTACTTTTACTTAAGTATTGCTTTTGAGTACTTTATACAAGTATGGTTAAATGTGACATTTCATCCTTTTTTTAACAGGCCAAAATGGAGACTAAGAAGAAAGATCACAGCCAACAAGGATTTAGTGAGTATTATTTTCAATGCATTCAACATTAAATTGTATTGGCTGCAAAAGTGCATTAGGTTCATAAAAAACAAGTTTAAAGCCTAATTATGATTCACAACAGGTGATGATCCTTAATCCAGCTTTCATGAAGTATGTTCATCACACGTGGCTGGAAAAGAAGGGTTATTATGTAATGGCAAAAATACTTTTAAGGCACATTCTTTTATTAGGATTAATCTGTTTACTGTATGTGTTAACTTAGAAAATGGTTTCTAACAGATGAACAGCTAAAACTATAAACTTTGATTAACTGAAGACTGAAGTGTCTTTTTCGCGAGGTCTTTACTGACGTGTGTTTAGAACAAGTTTAGATTAGGCCCCATAAACAATATCCTACAGTGTCTCTAAAACAGTTTTGTTATTCCCCGGCAGATGAAACTGCGAAGGTGTTATGTCTTCTCGTTTCAACTAGGCCAAAAGGCATGACATGACTCTTTGCTTTTTGTTTGTGTAAGCTGGGTTTTTGAAGGAAGCCAGGGAGGGGGGTTGAAAGTGACCATTTGTTTTTCTGTATATTGTGACTGTCTGCTTGAAGGTGAATGAGAGCGCTCTTCCACTGGCATTGAAGGTGCATGTGGTACGGCGTCTCTCCATTTGCAAATGAGAATAAACAGTCAATAACCAAACTTTGATTTCTGCTCAATAGTCTTCATTTGTTTCGCTTCAATTTAAACCTTTTATATACTTACCCCGTGTTGACCCGAATAACTTCCACCACAATTACCCCTCCACTGGCTTTCTGTCTTTGGTTCTTGCCCTGCATATGTGTGACGAGGTAAGTTAATTTTTACATTAGAGATTTCCTTGTGAATTTCACCAGTGTTGTTTGAACACACTTGTGATTGACAAGTGGATGCAAATAATTGATGACTGATGGAAAATCAAGTAATGTCATTCAGCAAGATGTTATGCAGGCTGGTACTACATCCTCGGTTTCTGACATTGTTTTTTACTTTTGTTTTTCTAGGTCAGTGTGTTTGGTTATGGAGCAGACAGTGATGGAAACTGGAGTCATTACTGGGAAAAACTCAGGAACAAAAAGTTAAAAACTGGAGTACATCCTGGAAATACAGAGTATAGAATGATCCAGGAGCTACATGAGCAACAGAAACTCAAGTTTTATACAGGATTCTGATTAGGGCTGCGACTACTGATTATTTTCATAGTCGATTAATCTGTTGATTATTAATAGATTAGTTGTTTGGTCTATAAAATGTCAGAAAATGGTGAAAAATGTGGATCAGTGTTTCCCAAACGCCCAACATGACGTCCTCAAATGTCTTGTTTTGTCCACAACTCAAAAATATTCAGTATACTGTGACAAAGGAGAGAAGAAACTAGAACACATTTAACAAGCTGGAATCAAATCCTTTTTACTTTTGTTTTAAAAAATTACTCAAACCAACTAATTGATTATCAAAATAGTTGGTGATTAATTTAAAAGTTGACAACTAATCGATTAGTCATTGTAGCTCTAGTTCTGGTGTTTCTCTCAGCATTTAAAGGAATGTTTGTAGTAGGTAACAGTAGAAGAACATGAAGGGCTTCCTCAGCTGCAGTTTGTCCACTGTTCAGACAGATACCGATCTTTGTGTTTTTGTTGTGGTTCTATGCCTGTCCTTGTCTGTCTCTACCTTCCCTTTGGTGTTTTGTGTGTTTGTCTCCCTCTGCTGGACATTTCACTCATTCCATGTTTTGAGGATTTTGGTCTGTGGGTGTAGCCACCCCTCTGCTCTGCTCTGCTCCAGCCACCTGCAAACCATCCCAGGAATCAACCACCATCCAGCTGCAGCTCATTCCAGAAATCATCTCACCAGTTATCTACCCGGGCCGTTCACCTCTTCGGCGCCAGTTCGTATCAACCATTCTCGTGGTAACGTGGCTCTACTCTGTGCTCTAGTGTATCTACTTTATGTATCCTCGGTTTCCAAGTTTTGCTTGTCCTTTGTGTCCTCTGCTAAACCATCTTTATCTCATTCAGACCCTGCTCTCTGGAATTACTGCTGCCACTCATCATCTACACCTACGCTGTGCTACTCACCTCGCCGCTCCATTCTCAACCAGCCATTCTGCCAAGCATCATCCTTGCTGTTCTGCTCACCTCACCGCTCCACTCTCAACCAGCCATTCTGCCAAGCATCATCCTCGCTGTTCTGCTCACCTCGCCGCTCCACTCTCAACCAGCCATCCTGCCAAGCCTCACCCTCGCCGCTCTGCTCACCTCTCCGCTCCGCTCTCAAGTATCCATCACCTACAACTACTCAATAAACATTCAAAAACTGCCTTACTGTGTTGTGTGCCTGCTTCTAGTTGTCTGAGTCAAACCAAAGCTTAACAGAACGAACTGGCCAAGACAATGGACTCAGCAGAAGCTTCACACAGTACACAGGAAGACGGCTTGCAGCGTGCCCTCCACTCGCAGGGCCTGATGTTAGGTCAACATGAACAATTAATCCGGACAAATTAACCTCACAAGTGGCTGTTCTGGTAACCCCTAATGTCTCTGTTTCTGTTCCTCAGTCTTCAATTCCTTCTGTTTTCCCAGACCTAGCTGTTGCTCCTGTTCCCCGGGAACCCCCAGTTACCTCACCTGAACCTTTCGCCGGAGAGCTAAATAAGTGTCGTGGATTCCTGCTTCAGTGTCGCCTGGTTTTTGCGCAGAAGCCCCATTCTTTTGCCTCTGAGATGACTAAAGTACAATATGCTTTGGGACTGCTAAGGGGCAGAGCGCTGGTCTGGGCTGAAGCTGTCTTTTCTAACCAGCGCACTGAAGGATTTTCTTTTGATGATTTTTCCAGACGTCTTAAAATTGTGTTTGACCACCCAGACCATGCTGACACTGCCTCCAAGAGGCTACTTAAGCTACATCAGGGCACAAGCAGTGTGGCAGATTATGCCGTAGAGTTCTGGACATTAGCCGCAGACTCGAAATGGAACGATGTCGCACTCCAGGGAGTTTTTTGTAACGGGTTGAGTGACCATGTCAAAGATGAGTTAGCTGTTCGCAATGAAACCACTGACCTCCATTCTCTTGTCTCCTTAGCGATTAAGATTGACAACCGGCTAAGTGAGAGACGACGGGACAGAAGCATTCGAGCCCGCACCAATGGCAGGGAGGAGCAGTCCTCAACCTACCGGGTCACAACCCGATCAGCTCAGCGCGCACACCCTTTTGAACCCTCCGTTAAGGAGGCAGGAGAGCCCATGCAGCTAGGCCGCGCTAAATTATCCCCAGCAGAGAGACAGCAGCGCATTCAGGCTGGTGCATGTCTTTACTGTGGCGACGCTTCCCACTTCCTAGTTAACTGTCCCATTCGACCAAAAGACACGGCTCGCAGGTAAGGGTGGGTGTCCTTGCGAGCCCTAAAGATGACTCTGTTCCCACAAGCCCTCGATTATCTTTCAGCTACACTCCAATTCGGTACCTGTTCCCTTCCGTTAATTGCGTTCATTGACTCCGGAGCAGAGGATAATTTTCTCGACATAAACCTGGTCAAACAAGCCGCCATTCCCGTTATTCCTCTGTCTTCCCCTATCCCAGTAACTGCCATCGACGGTAACTGTTTTGCACAGATAACGCACCAAACCGTTCCCGTCTCTCTCATACTGTCTGGTAATCACAGGGAGACTATCCAGTTCAAAGTAGTTTCCTCCTCCACCACTCCCCTTCTCCTCGGTTACCCCTGGCTTAGCAGTCACAATCCCCACATTGATTGGCATAATAAAAAAATCCTTAATTGGAGCACTCGTTGCCATTCTACCTGCCTTGGAATTCCGCCCTCTGGACACCTCCCTGCTCCTCTCGACCCAATTTCCGACCTTTCCTCAGTCCCAGAAGAGTGTCTAGATTTAGTTGAGGTTTTCAGTAAAGCCAAAGCACTCTCTTTACCGCCCCACAGACCCTATGACTGCGCCAAAGAGCTCCTACCTGGTGCTCCCTTACCATCCAGCCGTTTATTCAACTTGTCCCGGCCTGAGAGGGAAGCGATGGAGACGTACATACGGGACTCCCTAGCCTCCGGCATAATCCATCCCTCTTCTTCCCCTGTCGGCGCCGGTTTTTTCTTCGTCGATAAGAAAGACAAAACCCTGCGTCCCTGCATCGACTACCGAGGACTCAATAATATCACCGTTAAAAACACATACCCCTTGCCTCTGATCAATTCGGCTTTTGAATCCCTTCAGGGAGCCACCATATTCACAAAACACGATCTACGCAACGCCTACCACCTGGTCCGCATCAAGAAAGGGGACGAGTGGAAAACAGCCTTTAACACACCCCTTGGACATTTCGAGTACCTGGTCATGCCGTTCGGCCTTACCAACGCCCCGGCTGTTTTTCAGTCTCTAGTTAACGATGTCCTTAGGGACTTTCTCCACCGTTTTGTTTTTTTCTACCTGGACGATATACTTATTTTCTCCCAATCCCATGAGCAACACATTTCCCACGTCCGCCAGGTCCTCCAACGCCTTCTGGAAAACAAACTGTTTGTTAAGGCAGAAAAGTGTGAGTTCCATCGTCAATCTGTCCCTTTCTTGGGATTTGTTATTGAGCGAGGACAAGTTTCCCCGGATCCGGACAAGATAAGTGCCGTGACTGATTGGCCAACACCCACCTCACGTAAACAGCTTCAGCGATTCCTCGGCTTTGCTAACTTCTATCGTCGTTTCATCAAAGACTTCAGCCGGGTGGTGGCCCCTCTGACTAAGCTCACCTCTCCCAAGATCCCGTTCCTATGGACATCAGAAGCCGAGAATGCTGTGAGTAACCTGAAAAGACTGTTTACTACTGCTCCTGTGCTAATTCATCCAGATACCAATTCTCAATTTGTTGTTGAGGTGGATGCTTCTGATTCCGGAGTGGGAGCTGTCCTGTCCCAACGCTCCACCTCGGACCAGAAGCTCCACCCCGTGGCTTACTTCTCCAAGAAAGTTTCCCCAGCAGAACACAATTACGACGTTGGAAACCGGGAGCTTCTGGCTGTTAAGTTGGCTTTGAAGGAGTGGAGGCATTGGCTGGACGGAGCTGAGCAGCCCTTCATCGTCTGGACAGACCACAAGAACTTGGCCTACATCCAGTCGGCCAAGAGGCTAAACTCTCACCAAGCCAGATGGGCCCTGTTTTTCAGCCGTTTTAATTTTGTGCTGACTTATCGCCCTGGTACGCGAAACGTCAAGCCTGACGCTCTCTCTCGCCAGTTCTCGGATGCTGATGAGACCAGCACTCCAGAACCCATCCTGCCCGCTTCCTGCGTCGTGGCGGCAGTCCGCTGGGAGATCAAGGACCTAGTCAGGACAGCGCAGGAGACGGACCCCCAATCTTCTCTACGTTCCTTCAGCAGTACGACCCCAGGTTCTTCACTGGATCCACACCTCCCGCTTCTCCTGTCACCCTGGTATGAGACGCACTCTCACATTGCTCAGGAGACACTTCTGGTGGCCCTCCGCTGAGGCAGATGTCAGAGCCTATGTGGCTGCATGTACCACCTTTGCCCAGAGTAAGGCATCCCACCGGTCTCCCTCTGGTCTGCTGCTTCCCCTTCCAGTACCTAGCCGCCCCTGGTCCCATGTGGCTTTGGATTTCGTCACTGGTCTTCCTCAGTCAGAAGGTAATGACACCATACTCACTATTGTGGACAGGTTCTCTAAATCTGCCCATTTTGTTGCATTACCTAAATTACCGTCTGCCAGTGAGACAGCGGACCTCTTTGTCCTACATGTATTCCGTCTCCATGGAATACCTGTGGACATTGTCTCTGACAGGGGCCCACAGTTCATTTCTCAATTGTGGAAGGATTTCTGTTCTGCTCTGGGTGCCTCTGTCTCCCTCTCCTCTGGTTACCATCCTCAGACTAATGGCCAAACTGAGAGGACCAATCAAGACCTAGAGGCTGCGTTACGCTGTGTAGCAGCTCAGAATCCTTCTACTTGGGCCAGACATCTCCCCTGGGTCGAGTACGCCCACAACTCACTCACTTCGTCCGCCTCCGGTCTCTCCCCGTTCGAAGCATCGCTGGGATACCAACCCCCTTTGTTTCCATCACAGGAGAGGGATTTGGCGGTTCCTTCAGTCCAGGAAAATCTTGCCCGCTGCCGCAAGATCTGGGATGACACCCGGGAGGCTCTCATCCGGACCGTGGAGCAGAATAAGGAGGTGGCCGATAGACACCGGGTTCCTGCACCACTATACCAACCTGGTCAGAACATTCCCCTACGGACGGACTCCCGTAAGCTGTCGCCCCGGTTTTTGGGGCCCTTCGAGGTGGCTTCCATCATCAACCCCTCGGCTGTTCGGTTGAAGCTCCCTCGGTCTATGAAGATCCATCCTACCTTCCACGTCTCCCAGTTGAAGCCTGTCTCTTCAAGCCCCCTTTGCCCACCTGCGGATCCCCCTCCTCCGCCTCGCCTTATCGATGATCATCCGGCCTACACGGTGCGGAGTCTCCTCGACGTCCGGAGGCGTGGTCGGGGTTTCCATTATTTGGTGGACTGGGAGGGTTACGGGCCGGAGGAACGCTCCTGGATCCCCAGGCGTTTCATTTTGGACCCTCAGTTGGTCACCGATTTCCATCGGGACTACCCTGACAAGCCTGGTGGGATGCCAGGTGGCGTCCGTTGAGGGGGGGGTACTGTTGTGGTTCTATGCCTGTCCTTGTCTGTCTCTACCTTCCCTTTGGTGTTTTGTGTTTGTCTCCCTCTGCTGGACATTTCACTCATTCCATGTTTTGAGGATTTTGGTCTGTGGGCGTAGCCACCCCTCTGCTCTGCCCCAGCCACCTGCAAACCATCCCAGCAATCAACCACCATCCAGCTGCAGCTCATTCCAGAAATCATCTCACCAGTTATCTACCCGGGCCGTTCACCTCTTCGGCGCCAGTTCGTATCAACCATTCTCGTGGTAACGTGGCTCTACTCTGCTCTAGTGTATCTACTTTATGTATCCTCGGTTTCCAAGTTTTGCTTGTCCTTTGTGTCCTCTGCTAAACCATCTTTATCTCATTCAGACCCTGCTCTCTGGAATTACTGCTGCCACTCATCATCTACACCTACGCTGTGCTACTCACCTCGCCGCTCCATTCTCAACCAGCCATTCTGCCAAGCATCATCCTTGCTGTTCTGCCCACCTCGCCGCTCCACTCTCAACCAGCCATTCTGCCAAGCATCATCCTCGCTGTTCTGCTCACCTCGCCGCTCCACTCTCAACCAGCCATCCTGCCAAGCCTCACCCTCGCCGCTCTGCTCACCTCTCCGCTCCGCTCTCAAGTATCCATCACCTACAACTACTCAATAAACATTCAAAAACTGCCTTACTGTGTTGTGTGCCTGCTTCTAGTTGTCTGAGTCAAACCAAAGCTTAACAGTTGTTGCATGTGTATGTAAATCTCCTGAGTTTACTAGGCAGATGCCACTTCTGAAGGATTATTTGCATGCATTACTGACAAGTATAGACACTATGTGTTCATAACTATGTGTTTATATGCATTCATATACTCTATAAAACCAACTTTAGAATGCACAAGTTATGATTGAATACAATTCATGGATAAAAATCTGTGTCAAAACATCTTCTGAATAGGAAAGGGTGGGGTAATGGTGAAGTATATTGAACACTTTTGCCGTTGCAGCTCCAAAACTTTGGAATGGACTGCCTCTGCACATCAGACAGGCCTCTTCTCAGTCTCATTTTAAAACTCTTCTTAAATCCCACCTCTTCTTTGGCTTTCGACACCATGTCGAGTGTGACCTTATGCATATACTTGCATATTTTTACCTTATCTGGGCAGTGCATTTTATTTATTTTACTTATGTTATTTTGTATTTGTGTTGCTTTTATCTTTCTATTGGGTACCTCATCTTTCTATTGTGCTTCTATTGCGTTATCTATTTATTCTGTTTTATCTTTTTGTGCAGCACTTTGGAAACCTTGTGTTTGTTAAAATCATGCTATATAAATAAAGTGAATTGGATTGGATTGAACCTAATTTAATGTATTTACTGGTGTGATAACTGAACAAAATCATATTTTTAATGTGCACTTTCCTGTATTATTGCACTATTCTGTATGTGTTTCTTGTTGCCAAATGTAGTTTAATGTTAACCACTTGAATTGACCTGCTGTGAAGTTAGCTACGCCAATGAAATTCCCTTAAACTTACCGTAAAAGTTTCCATTACTCAGGCTGTTTCACACCTAACTTTGTACTACACACCTAAACTGTTCATTGTTTGTGTATTGTTTAATCTCCCAATTTTCCTGTATAGTACATTTGACATCAAGTCCTGGTTCACATGTAATGAGACATGGGAACCTTGACTAGAAAAAAGGCAATAATGAGCCTTTTTATTTCTTTGCTTCAGTCCAAGAAGGGAACAAATTGTTGCTAGTGCTAACCATAAATATAAACTCAAATGTATTTCTTCTTATACAGAAGTAGTTTGAAGTGTTTTACTGAGTTACTTATCGTCCTGCTTTACATAAATGCAAGCAGACAACATATATATATAAAAACAAAGTTAAGGGAAAGCTAAACTAAACCTACATGTCTTTTGTGTTTTTAATTCACATTGTGATTAAAATAATACACACAGACTCATCAGTAGCATGTTTCATGCCTACACAGATTAATGGAGGCTGAAGGATGGTTCTAACAGCATTTTGGACAGCCACAATACATAGTCTTTGCTTTTAGGATCAAACACACACAGACACACTATACAGGCTATCAGCTCTGAGATGTCAATCAACTTTTGATGATTTTGTCAGCAAGCAGCTTGACATTCTTCTGATTTGTAGTGTTGCGATAAGATGCTTTCAGTTCTCTTATAAAAAAGGGATGCAATCACATAAACTGTCCATAAGACAGTGAGATTTCCCTTTCTGCTTCTGTATTGTACAGCGAATGAAACTCTTTCAGTAGTTTAAGGACTGGTCTTGAACTTTTTCTTTATTCTTCGTTATGACATCTTTCATTCCAGGTAGAAGCTTGCTGTTCTACTCTCTACACAGGGATTCAATGACCCGCTCTTTCGTCACTACTGCAAATTTCTTGGCCCCCCTTGGCTTTCATCTCTAACTCAAAATCTTTTTTTCAGTAAACCTTCTTTGACTCTTATTTTTTTCACATTTTCTTTTTGACTTTGCAAGTTGCATTTTAAGTCTGACCCTGTGTTGCTTCAGTTGTGCCTTTTTCAGTTTAGTGCATCTCTGATATTGTTTCCACATCTCTCTCTGGGGTTGATAATACAAGTGGACCCTGCCTTGTTGCTGGGTTCTGAGAAGGGTGCTGCTGAGGCAAGTGGTTTTGCTGCAGAGGTAGAAACGTATTGTTATACATGTAATTTATAAAACATAATATTTTTATGCCTAAAAGCCTTAAAATAGTAACACAAAATAAAACTATCCATGTGTCATTTAAAAGTAACAAATGAAATTGTGGGATAACGAAAATAAACTGTTATCCTGAATGACAAACTGCTTGAACTCATTTAACAGACAATCACTTGGCCCCCTATGGAAAACTATGACCTCGATCTTCACCTTTTAATGTCATCAAAAATATCCAATTTTGAAATAAAAGTTTTAATGTTTTTAGTGTTATCCCCCACTTCTGTTCAGCTGTGGTAGCCGACCTGGGAACAGACGGCCGCGAGCTCGCAGACTTTTAACTGGTTGTTGCTGTAATTCTAAGCCGAGAAACGGTAGCTGTCCAACGGGTACAGAGCATCGCAAGCTAGATCAAAGTTAATGGTAGAAAGTAGTAGAGAGAATACTACAGACACAGTGGAATCATTGAACAAAACCTGAAATGTATTGATGAAAAACAATACAGTACGATCACAACATGAGTTTATAGTTTTTTACAATCACCTTGGCACTAATTTCAGAACCTTGTCATTTTTCAAAACTCTAGACACAACACTCACAACCAATGATCAAAATACACATTTTAGAAACCATTTCATTGTAAAAAAAACTATTAGAATAAAAGCAAAATAATTAGCTACAAAATGGAAAAGACAGTACAGTAAAACATCAAATGCAGTGTTCCTCAACTTGCTTGTACTGTAAAAAGCAAAACAAAAAAGTGATTACTGTACTTTTACATATTCATCAACTCTGTCTTGTGGATTTGGCCGCAGGTTCTCATCTACATTGCAATTAGCCAAACATCTTTGAAACATTACAGTAAAGAATGATGATGAAATATTACATCCATAGATAATGTAGTCTTGGTTTATGCTCCACACTAATTGGTGACAATGAATCTTGTTATCTTCAAACTGTCATGATCTAAACATGAAATATTGATTTTCTGTTTCCATACAACTATGCATTAAGAGTAATGCAACAGTTACTTATCATTTTGAGTACTTGTATCGACTGATAGTTAGATCATTGTAATGAAATGAATAGAAAATCATTTGAAATGTAATGTGTGAATTGCTTTTTGAAATAGTGTTACTTTGATGTTACTTACTTACTTACTCATGCCTAGCACCCAACTTTGGGCATAGGCCACGAACAAGATCTTTCCAGTCGTCTCGGTCCTGCACCAACTTCTCTAACTTTGATGTTAAGTTGTGTCATATTGAACAGGTGATCTTTGTTAAATGATCAAATGATGTTTGGTTTATGCGTATTGTATCCAAGCAATTGAAAAAAGTGTTAGTTTTGAAAAATGTGCATTTTGATCATTGGTTGTGAGTTTTGTGTCTAGAGTTTTGAAAAATGACGTCAAGGTCCTGAGATTAGTGCCAAAGTGATTGTAAAAAAACTGCAATGATTCAACATCCGTTCCATCTCCAGAAGGCCTGTGCTTCTTAAAGGGGATCCATCCATCGTCTTCTGCTTGTCCATTGTTAGGTCGCAGGGGGAGCAGCTCCAGCAGGGGACCCCAAACTTCCCTTTCCCAAGCCACATTAACCAGCTCTGACTGGGGGATCCCGAGGCGTTCCCAAGCCAGGTTGGAGATGTAATCCCTCCACCTAGTCCTGGGTCTTCCCCGAGGTCTCCTCCCAGCTGAACGTGCCTGGAACACCTCCCTAGGGAAGTGCCCAGGGGGCATCCTTACCAGATGCCCGAACCAACTCAACTGGCTCCTTTCGACATGAAGGAGCAGCGGCTGTACTCCGAGCTCCTCACGGATGACTGAGCTTCTCACCCTATCTCTAAGGGAGACGCCAGCCACCCTCCTGAGGAAACCCATTTTGGCCGCTTGTACCCTGGATCTCGTTCTTTCGGTCATGACCCAGCCTTCATGACCATAGGTGAGGGTAGGAACGAAAACTGACAGGTAGATCAAGAGCTTTGCCTTCTGGCTCAGCTCTCTTTTCGTCACAACGGTGCGATAAACTGAATGTAATACTGCCCCCGCTGCGCCAATTCTCTGACCAATCTCCCGCTCCATTGTGCCCTCACTTGCGAACAAGACCCCCAGGTATTTAAACTCCTTCACTTGGGGTAAGGTCTCATTCCCTACCTGGAGAAGGCACTCCATCGGTTTCCTGCTGAGAACCATGGCCTCAGATTTAGAGGTGCTGATCCTCATCCCAGCCGCTTCACACTCGGCTTCAAACCGATCCAGTGAGTGCTGAAGGTCACAGGCCAATGATGCCATCGGGACCACATCATCTGCAAAGAGCAGTGATGAGATCCCCAGCTCACCGAACTGCAACCCCTCCCCACCACGACTACACCTCGATATCCTGACCATAAATACTACAAACAGCATTGGTGACAAAGCGGAGCCCTGGCGGAGGCCAACCCTCACCTGAAACGAGTCTGACTTACTGCTGAGAACCGGGACACAGCTCTCGCTTTGGTCATACAGAGATTGGATGGCCCTGAGAAGGGACCCCATACTCCCGCAGCACCTCCCACAGTATCTCCCAGGGGACCCGGTCATACGCCTTCTCCAGATCCAAAAAACACATGTAGACCGAATGAGCATACTCCCAGGCTCCCTCCAGGATCCTTGCGAGAGTGAAGATCTGAGACGTTGTTCTTGTCCTTGGAGTAGACTTTAACAGGGAGGCGTGTGTCTACCAAGACAGCGCCTACACACCCAGAGATTTCAGCATTTCTGGACGGATACTCATCAATCCCTGGGGCTTTGCCTCTGTGGAGTTGTTTGACTACCTCAGTGACTTCCACCAAGGAAAGTAATGACAAACCCCCATCATCCTCCAGCTCTGCCTCCACCATAGAGGGTGCATCAGCTGGATTTAGGAGTTCCTCAAAGTGCTCCTTCCACTGCCCTATTACCTCCTCAGTTGAGGTCAACAACGTGCCATCCTTACTGTACACAGCTTGGATGGTTCCCTGCTTCCCCCTCCTGAGGTGGCGGTTTTCCAGAAGCGCCTTGGTGCCGACCGAAATTCCTTCTCCATGTCTTTTCCAAACTTCTTCCACACCCACTGCTTTGCCATTTTCACGGCAGATGCTGCAGTCCTTCGGGCCCTTCGGTACCTTGCAACTGCCTCCGGAGTCCTCTGGGATAACATATCCCGGAAAGACTTCAGTTGGACGGCATCCCTGACCACCGGAGTCCACCATGGTGTTCATGGTGTTTTGTGCTCCTACTAGGAGTACAAAACACCATGACAACACAGCCCTCAGGTTCATAGGGACACCCAAACCTCTCCACCACAATAAGGTGATGGTTCCCGGAGATGGTTCCATGTGAGTAAAGTTTTCATTAAATTGTCATGTGTGATGTCACCTTGTTAAATGTGAATAGTTTCTAGTTTCTTCTCTCCTTATTGACAGGAAACTGAATATCTTTGAGTTGTGGACAAAACAGCAAAAATAAAAAACACAAATGTATGTGGATTGAAGGTTGTAGGCTCAAACCTGGTGAGCAGAATTGAATTATAACTTCTAAAACCCCAAATGAAGAAGTAAATACAGGAATATAATCACAGAAACAATAAAGTAATATTTAATTTTTTATTTGGTCCCATTTCTTTGGATCAAAACTATCTTTTATGTGCATTTTATGGCATGTACAGACTTTATAACGTACTATACTATGACTTTTTTACTTTTACAACATACTATACTACATCTTTTTATGCCTGTTTCCAACATACTATACTATGACTTTTTAACTATTCTGTACTGAGTCAGATAGCTCAGAGTGATTAGAGAGTGATTGGGAGACTGACAGTTTTGTGTTCAATCATTATATGTTGCAGTGAGAAGAACACAAACATGTCAAAAACATAGACCTGTTTGTCAGGTCAGTGGTTTAAGACAATGATTTCCAGTTGCTGGAACCCTAACCCTGCAGAGATCTGAGGAGCAGTTAAACGTACAATATGTAACTTTCTGACGCTAGGGTGTCTCTCAACCAAAACAATGGATGGTAAACACGGACTGTTGATGACGTTGGTAAGATGCGTGGAATTATGGGAGTTTTACTTTTTAATGTTAAACACCTTTGCTGATTGATTGAATGTATCTATTCACAGACAAGTTTACCCATTCAAGGTTATTCACGTTATGTTTAGTATCGTTTATTAATGTCATTCTAATAAAATAGCTGCATTTTCCCCAACATAATTACATTTTTCTTGATTTGATCTGTATTGGTTGTTGACCAGTTAGCTAGCTAGTGAGCCCACAAGCTAACATTAGCCAGCAGCTAAAACACAGTGACTATCACAATATATTTCACATGTCACTGTCACCTTTTGGATGGTTTCAACACCGGGGCGGACAGGGTTTGTTGTAACGCTAGCTAGCTACTCAACAAGACTGAGAGACAGGTGTGGGTGCTGGGTGGGGATTGCCGGGGGAATCTCTGGCCGGGACGGCGAGGACGGCCGATGCCGATGTGCAGCAGCACAACATTTCCAAGCTGCC
Organism: Gymnocephalus cernua; assembly: GCA_023631565.1. Taxonomy (NCBI): domain Eukaryota; kingdom Metazoa; phylum Chordata; class Actinopteri; order Perciformes; family Percidae; genus Gymnocephalus; species Gymnocephalus cernua. The sequence goes on from CM042436.1 coordinate 58,534, forward strand.
CGGAACAATCTATTACAACTATTCATTTTGGTGCTTGTCGGGTTAATTTATCTAGCTGACAGCTAAACGCAAAGGGGTGAGAAATTTGGCAGGGAGGAGATTTTCGGCACGAACACCGGTAGCTAGCGCCAACGGAGACGTAGCTAACATTAGCTATGGATGGCCGCTGTTGCAACTCAGATCTGGATCTTACATGGTCTCTTTCCCGACGCTTCATTAAACTGCCGTTAGCATCGTAAGCACCCAGCACCGGAGTTAAGTGCTGTATAGTACTTATACTGTATGGATTGCTGTAATGGTGGCTGTTTGTTGGCTGGCTATGGGCTAACGGTAACTGGCTATTGCGACATGTCCCGTCTGTATTGTCAGCTCTTATCCCAGGCAGACAGACCGGGGTGTTAGCTGGCTAAATTAGCATTAGATTAGTCATCGATTTATACAGCTAACGTTAACATTACTGGTAAACTCATTCCTGCGTTACCCCAGCGCTGCTTTTATCTGTGGTGAAAACAATCATGCGACTAATAACTATGGGCGTGATGAACGATGTTTATATATTTAATCATTTTTCTGCGTGAGCATGGCATACCAATAGCTCAAGCTTGTACTACAGTGACTGGAAACGTGGTACTTAGCTAAAGCTAATTAGCAGCAAGATGCCTCCCTTCTCCGTGGATGACTACTACAAACTCCTTCAGAAGATTGCCATTCTGGAAACCAAAATTCAACGGTTAGAAATAAACGTGGAAGTGAACACATCATGTGGGAATGACACCACGTTACCATGGACCCAAAACAATGGACAAAAGCATGCTAACACACGGCTAATTAGCACCAACAAGACTACAAAGAAACAGGAGGACTGTGAAACAGGTAATAAATCAACAAGTTGTAGTCCTCCCTGGAACTCTTTTGGTGCAAAGCCTAAGAGTAAATCTTCCTGGGAAATGGGAGGACGACTAACGGGCAGGGCACAGTGCCCTGAGATTTGTGATATGAAAGGCTGGCCTGCATTACCATCCAGGCAGAGCGACTCTTCAACCCCTGTACTTAGTAGGACACAGCCGTGGACAACTGCAAAAGGAAGAATTAGCAAAAAAATGCCTCCCCAACAACCAAGTCTGCAAGTTGATAACCGATTTGCTCCACTGCAGCAGGACCCTGGACCTTCATCTGATGACCTGGATTGTGTCTCATCGTCACACAGCAGGGTAAGGACTGAGAGCAATTCAAAAAGTAAAAAGCTACAGGGAAAGCTAACGACTGGGCCTCAATCTCTGATTGTGGGTGACTGCTGTAAAAGATATAAAAAGCAATAAAAACACCAAAATACTCGGTTTTCCCAAAGAAATGGTGTCTGACTTGGCCAACAGAATCCCAGATATCATGGCAGCACACCCAACTGTGAATAACATACTGCATATGGGGTCACATGATGTTGTAAAGCAACAGTCTGAAGTGCTGAGAAAGGACTTCATGGATCTACTGAAAACAGTCAGCTCCTTAAACGCGAAGGTGTTTATCAGTGGACCTCTACCGCCAGTCAGAACAGAAGATGAGAGATTCAGCAGACTGTTGGCACTGAGCACGTGGCTTTCAACTGCGTGTACCACTCATTCTCTGCAGTTTATTGACAATTTTAACATTTTCTGGGAGCGTAAACCTCTTTTTAAAGGCAGATGTACTTTTCCTTAACAAACCAGGAGTAAAGCTGTTCACCTCTAACCTACTTTACTTTCTGCGCCACACATCCGCTCCCTCGGCCAAGGACACAAGACAAGAGGAATCGAAACAAGAGGAAGACATAACAAAGCAGGGCAGTAATCCACCACAGCCCCCGCCTGAGCAAAGATTTGACCATGGAAGACCACAGAGCAGAGGTGAGAAATCTCAAACCCCCTCTTCACCCGTCCAACACCCCTCAAACCCCTTCACCAACCCTGATGCCTTTGAGGATCCGTACACCCCACCCATGCCATTGCTCTCTCCACTCACCCTTTCCCCCCTTTCCCCCTGCCCCATGTTGGAGTTCACTGACCAGATGAAGCAACTGGTAGTTGATGGATCCAAATTTATCCCCTTTCCTTCTCCCATCATTGGCCCCCGGAAAAAAGTAAAACGGCAGGCACCACTACCCACCCAAGGACGGCAGATTACTCCTCCCCAGACTGATAAGTATACTTGTATATAAAATGCAGCAAGCTTTGTCTAATATGTGCCGGGTCCAGGCTGCACACCTAGTGGCACTCATGACTCTTTTCAGGACAAGCCCGGGCCCTGTGTATTAAATCCTTCTTCAATTTATGTTGTGATAGGTAATAGAAAAATAATGATGAATCCGCTAAGTAAGAAGAAGAGACAGATAATTATTTTAACACACTAACACTAGCCTTACTGAACGTCAGGTCTTTGGCAGGAAAATCATTTTTAATCAATGATTTTATTATTAAGCACAATATTGATTTTATGTTTTTAACTGAAACCTGGTTGGACCATAATAACAGTGGTGCTGTTCTCATTGAGTCAGCTCCCCCTAACTTCAGTTTTATGCGTGAGCATAGAGTGAATAAGAAAGGAGGTGGAGTAGCCATTTTGTTTAATGACTCATTCCATTGTACTCAAATATCTCATGGAAATTTTGCTTCTTTTGAATATGTGACTCTTCAGCTAAGGTCCTCCCCTCAAGCTATATTTCTAAATATCTACAGACCACCAAAATACTGTGCAGCTTTCTTCGATGACTTTACTGAACTGCTGTCTATAATCTGTATTACCGTAAAACTTCAAATAATAGCCTGGGCTTCTATTTACCCAAATGGCCGAAATGCACCGGCTTGTATTTATAAGAGACAGGCCTTTAATTGACAATGCTTTGCCCGCATGCTGTGGATCCACTCACACACGCTCACCTCCAGCTCTTCACTGACCTTCTTCCTTCCTCCACCTCGCAGTCTGGCCCTTTTGTCGTCTTCCTCGGACAGTTTACGCCATTCTCGCACTCTCTTAGGATCAATCGAGAAATGTCTCGCCGCTGCTTCTCCCGAATTTTGTTCGGCAAATTTTACAACTGTCAGCTTAAATGTCAAATCATACTTTTTTCTTTTTGTCTCCATGGTGGTATTGAGAGAATTAAGAAAAACTGAAGACTAAAAGAAAGTTCGTTAACCTGTTTGTTATGTTGCCATAGTGATGAGTCGTTTATGAACGGTTGCGTCTGTCACGTGAAATCAAATCAAAACAGAACAAACGATCTGACGGGTTTTAAAAGATCAAATACAACCCAACACACAAAAAAACAAAAAAACAGACCAGGCCTCTATTTGAGACCGGCCTTTATTTACCCAAATCTGTTGTCACAACAGGCGTTTAAAAGAGACAGACGTCTATTTAGGACTCGGCTATTATTTGAAGTTTTACGGTAACTTTGTGTAATTATTGCTGGTGATTTTAACATTCATGTGGAAAACCTGCAGGATAGAGGGACCAAAGAACTGTGTTGTGTTTTTGAGAACAACGGACTGACTCAGCATGTGACTCATGCAAGACAAAATTCAGAAAATTAGACTAACCATCAGTGCCTCCATATCAATTATGGGATATGTGTTGTCACAATGTCCAGGCCTAACAAATTCCAATATCACACAATTTCATACGATCAACCATAAAAACCTGGAAGACATTATACAACATCTGAAAGCCTCCTCCTGTTGCCTTGATATTCTACCAACAGGCCTTTTCAAAAATGTTTCAAATTGTATGTCTTCAGATCTTTTACAGATTGTAAACACGTCTCTTCGCTCAGGTACCTTCCCACAGGTCCTGAAAACTGCAATCATCAAGCCACTTTTAAAAAAGAACAATCTAGACACGGCACTTCTGAGCAACTATAGGCTGGTATCTAACCTTCCATTCTTAAGTAAAATCATTGAAAAAGCGTTTTTTCAACAACTCAACCTTTTCTTGTCACTAAACAATGGTTTTGATGCCTTCCAGTTGGGTTTTTGACCACACCACAGCACTGAGACAGCTCTTGTTAAAGTATTTAATGACATCCACTTAAACACAGATAGTGGCAAAACTACAGTCTTAGTATTACTTGATCTCAGTGCTGCATTTGACACGGTTGACCATGACATATTACTAGACCGTTTGGAAAACTGGGTTGGCCTTGCTGGCTCAGTACTAAACTGGTTTGAATCATATTTAAAGAATAGGGACTACTTTGTATTTATAGGTAATTATACATCTGAGTATACAAATATGACGTGCGGAGTTCCCCAAGGCTCCGTTCTGGGGCCTCTTCTGTTTAACATCTACATGCTTCCACTGGCTCAGATTATGGAAAACAACAAAATAAATTACCACAGTTATGCGGACGACACAAATTTACATAACCTTATCGCCAGGAGACTAAGTGACACTGACTAAGTGCATTGAACAAATTAACGACTGGATGTGCCAGAACTTTCTTAAATTAAATGAAGAAAAAACTGAAGTGGTTGTTTTTGGAGCAAAAGAGGAGCGATTAAAAGTCAGCGCTCAGCTTCAAACGACTGTTAAAAACAACAAAGACAGAAATCTTGGTGTAATTATGGACTCAGACCTGAATTTCAACAGCCACATTAAGACAATTACAAAGTCATCCTATTACCACCTTAAGAATATATCAAGGGTTAAGGGACTTATATCTCAGCAGGACTTGGAAAAACTTTTTATCTCCTCTCTCCTTGTCTCCTCTCTCCTTATCTCCTCTCTCATTATCTCCTCTCTCCTTGTCTCCTCTCCAGTCAAGCTCCTTCGTTGTCCAGCTGCAATGCATCCTGGGAGTCCAGCTGCAAAATACATCCTGGGAGTCCAGCCGCAATGCATCCTACGAGTAGCTCAGACAGGTGAGGAAAACGGCGTGGAAGACAGCTCCTGCTCCGAAGATGTGTCCTTGTCCACCGCCTCCCAGCACAACAGGTACACAGAGACCAGTCTGGATTAAATATTAATACTTATGTAGGATATCAGTGAAATACATTTTTATAAAATCTAAAATGGTTAGGTAATGTAAAGTTAACTTAGTATTATTAACAACCCTTTGAAAGTATACAGTAACTGTATTATCACCATAAGTAATTGTTATGTTTATTATTATTATTATTATTATTATTATTATTATTATGAATAAATAGTGTTAAAGTTCGCGGTTGTATTCTCCACAGCGCGTTTCTATTCTCCACAATTTAGCACAAACTTTGACTTGTGACTTGACTTGCTGAACTATGCTCACACTTGCACTTGGATCAACCATTATCTGACCTGGATGCAGATCAACATCTTAGCCTAGGGGCACAGGGAACAGAGAGCGCTGGGACACAGAGAACAGAGAGCGCTGGGGCACAGGGAACAGAGAGCGCTGGGGCGCAGGGAACAGAGGGCACTGGGGGCACAGGGATCAGAGGGCACTGGGGGCGCAGGGAACAGAGGTCACTGGGGCACAGGGAACGGAGAGAACTGGGGCACAGGGAACAGAGGCCACTGGGGCACAGGGAACAGAGGTCACTGGGGGCACAGGGAACAGAGGGCACTGGGGGCACAGGGAACAGAGGGCACTGGGGGCACAGGGAACAGAGGGCACTGGGGGCACAGGGAACAGAGGGCGCTGGGGCACAGCGATACAGAGGGCGCTGGGGCACAGGGAACAGAGAGCGCTGGGACACAGGGAACAGAGGACCGGAGAGGCCTGGGGGGGGAAACAGAGGGCCCCTAGGGTCAGGGAGCAGAGAGGCCCTGGGACAGGGAACAGAGAGAGGCCTCAGCAACAGGGGGCTGAGGGCGCTCAGGACTCGGGGCACGGGAACAGGGGAGTGAGGACACACGGAACTGGACAGACTTGGACGGGACCAACTCAGACACGGTCGGGACACGTCCAGACACAGACGAGACAGATTCAGACAAAACAGACGGACAGAACTGACTCGGACCGGACAGGATCAGACACAGATGGATCGGACTCTGACAAAACAGACGCAGACGTGACAGACATAGACGGGACAGACACAGACTTAGGGGCAGACTCGGATTTAGGGCAGGGAGAGTAACAGGGACACGGATCGTGAGGGGGAACAGAGACGGGCACGGTGACTGGAACAAAGACGGGCACGGTGACAGGGACAGAGACGGGCACGGTGACGGGGACAGAGACGGGAACGGTGATAGGGACAGGGACGAGCATGGTTACAGGGACGAAAACGGGCATGGTTACACGGACAAAGACGGGGACAGAGACAGGCACGGTAATAGGGACAGGGATGAGCACGGTTACAGGGACGGAGACGGGCATGGTTACAGGGACAAAGACGGACACGGTGACGGGGACAGAGAAGGGCACGGTAATAGGGACAGGGATGAGCACGGTGACAGGGACGGAGACGGGCACGGTTACAGGGACAAAGACGGACACGGTGACGGGGACAGAGAAGGGCACGGTAATAGGGACAGGGATGAGCACGGTGACAGGGACGGAGACGGGCACGGTAACAGGGACGGAGAAAAGGGACGGATCCCTGTGATTAGGGTTAGGGGATGGGGCAACCTGGTTGGAGTTGGGGGGGCCTGAGACTGGCAAGGTCTCGGGGAAAAGAGTCGTTGCCAGTTCAGGGAGGCTGGGTGCCAGCCAGGGTTCTGGGGAGCGGCCAGCTAGCCGGGAATCCAGAAGAGCTGCTCGTCAGGTCAGGAACAGAAGGGCTGCACATCAGTGGAGGCTCTGGGAGGTCGAACTAGGTCTGGCGACGGGGGCCATGCCGTTTCTTTCTCCGCCTACGGCCTCCAGAGGTGGACCCTGGGAGGACGGTCGGCGTTGACTCCGGGAGGACGGTCGGCGTCGACTCCGGGAGGTTGATGGGCTCGGAAACTCGAGGCAAACTCGAGGCAAACTAAAACGCACAGGGACATAAGAAAACTCACAGACTGGAACGGACACAAGACGACGAGGCAGGATACAAACAGGAAAGCAAGCCAACAAATGCAAAACGATCTGACAAGGAACAAAGGGGAACACAGGGGCTAAACAAACTAAGTAACGAGGTATCAAGAGGCAGGTGACACAAGGGCTGGGGAACAGGTGGAAAACATCAGGTAATCACAAGGGCGGGAAACCACGGAAAGTAAAACTAGACATCACAAGACAGAAAACCAGACTTTCACAATAAAACAGGAAACTGAACATAATGCAAAACCAACCCAGTCTCACATCAGTTCGTGATATAATAATGAAAATGAATGTATTAGAACGTGATACCATCACGTAATTGTGAAGATTTACGTGCTGTAGTCACGTTTTTTAAACTAATGTATTTTAATGGGAAGCATCGTTTGTGATTAGAGCATGTTTCTTTCTGCCAATCAGCTGCAGCAGAGAAGCTGGATACAACTGCGTTATTATTGGTATTTTTAGCCCAATAATTGCTGTTTTTATCAACATTTATTCACCAGATCATATCATGGTTTTTATGTATTTCTTTTACTGTTATTACTTCGGCCAGGGAAGCTGGATGGCTTTATGTTTATTGATATTTTTAACTATAACGCTACATCTATCAACATTTATTTAGATGTTATCATGGTATTCATTTCTTTATTACTTATATATATATATAGTAGTATATACTCTATACTTTATAAGCATTGCACTGCATTAGTAATACTAAATACTAAAATACTTTTTTTGACATTTAAATTTATGGCAGGCCTAACATATTAATTATTATATTCATAAGACTATCCTCATATCAATCACCATGGTTACAGTGTGTAACCATAACCTTTGCCTTTACTGAGAGATTTTTTCAAAATTAAGAAGGGACTAGTTTTAGTTTAAATACATTAGTTTAAAAAACGTGACCCCATCACGTAAATCTTCACAATTACGTGATGGTATCATGTTCTAATAGATTAATTTTCGTGATTATATCACGAACTGACGTGAGACTGGGTTGTGCAAAACAGAACAGAACTGTACACAAACAATATACACAGGTCACAGGAACACAACAGGAAACACAAAACAAAAATAACAGGCAACAGAAATAGAACAAAATACATAGCAAAACACTGAAACCATAACAGGTTAATTGTCTCTTTCCATATGTTCAAAGACTCTCTTACAGCATACTACAATGTTTCTAAGTCAGTTAAAGCTGCGTATTTCTCGAACTACATCAAATCCAATCACTCTAACCCTAAGGTCTTGTTTTCAGTCATTCACAAAATAGTTAAACATTTAACACTCTGCCAGAGTTCCTTTTTTAACTCGCAAAACAGAGTTAAAGTAACACTAAGGGATTAGACAACTAACACTGCTCCGAGTTAATTTTTTAAAACTATTTGGGTAGTGTGAATTTCGCTCCCTAAAGTGTCAATTATCTACACTGAAATAATGTTAAAATTAATTTTTAATGTATTAAATATTATTTATTAATTCATTTAATATATACTTATATTAATTAGAATTATATAAACAAAAATCATTTTCAAAAACATTTATTTGTGCCTTTTCTCCCTTGCAGTCAGTTGAATTAAAACATTGTGAATAAAGGTATAATGTACAAACTTTCATCTGAAACGTATGAGCTTTGAATATCAAATGATTTAGAAAATTGCAGCTCAGACATTTTTAGTAGACATCTTTCCGCACTTTGTAATACTCTGAATGCATGATGATGGTCAAGAAAATTCTCTGTAAATACCTTGTTTGTCAAAAAAAGTGATCTTCAACCAAGTGAGAGAAAATGAAAAAAAAAACTATGTTCATTATTTAAAGTAACAACAGTAACAAATTCCCGTTTTGTTTCCTGCAGGAATATTGTCATCAAACAACATTGGGATGTTTTTCACAAGACAAAACGTCTGGATAGAATTCAAACCAATGCCATTGCCAGCACTCTCCAAAATAATCTTTGTAGGACGATTGTTTCGTTCTAAAAATCCATAATCAATACCATAACTCCTGGAAAGCAAGTCCTGTTCTAACATAAAGTATTGTGTGAGATATCCAAAAAGCAATATGATCTCATACTGAACCACACCCTCAAGAAGATCATGAATGATATCAAATGAACAGTTATTACAAACATGGAAATACTTCAATGAATTAAGTGTAGATCTTTTTTCAAACCATATAGTGACTTCAATTGTGGATTTCAAACAAATCTTTTCCACAAAGGATCACCTTAGGATCATCCTCACTGTAAACCGTCTGACAACCATTCTTCTCAAAGGCGACAGAAATGACGGCTACTGAATGTCTCATTAAAACCAAGAATTGTGTGCATCCCTAGATTATCTCCAGTGATCTGACGGATTGTACCATATACCTGCTCATCTGAAAATTGACCCGTTTCACATAGGACACGCAAGCGGCAGCGCTGCGCTATGCGCTATGAAACCCATTTTTGTGTATGGCTTGCGCGCACAACAGCTGATCTTCCGCTGCGCTGAAGAAAGCGCAGCGCAAGCGGCATTTTGCGGATTGCCGCTCTTGCGCGTGCCGCGGCCAAGGTTGAACATGCTGTTATAGTGTTTTTTCAGACACGTGAAAGCACGTCACAGCGCACCGCGGCTGCTCTTGCGCGTGCCGCGGTCAAAGTTCAACATTGTTCAACTTTGACCGCAGCAAGCGCAAGAGTAGCCGCGGTGCGTTGTGACATATGTCACAAGCACCCTATGCTTTCAAAAACCAAAAACAACACAGAATGCACGTGGATCCACAAACGGAACATGGACTAGAGGTTGATTTTAGCCGTCAGCATCTCCCAGAGGTCGTACAGAGACCTCGGACGCAAATCTTGTGTTTATGTGTCCAAAGCAAGCATTTATACCAATGACATAATTAAACTGACAAGTCCTTATGCCATTGTTTATACCAAGATAGTGAAACTTCTTTGTGTTGTTGTCCATATTTAACAGTTCACTAGTCTAATGAACAATGCACATGAGCACTATTCCATATGTGTTAAGTAGCCTATATACATTACTGATCTGAGAAATGCGCCAAAGCAGTGGAGAACTGTAGCCTACTGTTGTGAGCTGCAAAAACCAAATACCAAGTTAATTATATATGGCTCCATACAGGTACTTGTAAGATATATTTGTATTGGTATGTTTACATTATATAAACTATGTTTGGACTGATTGACACGTCATGTTCCTTTTCATTGAAGTAGGTAATATGCCTTTACACAGAATAATTACCCATTAACAAGCGTACGTAAACTCCAGTTTTGGAGGAAGTAATTGTACTACATATGTATTAAACAAAAGTGTTTTCCAGAGTATGAATGGATGATGAATGTATGAATTTAGGCTCATATCTTAGCTTTATTATACCCAACTGCAATGACTGCAGACCTCTTATGTATGTAAAATGCAATAACACGTAGTGTTAAAATGCACCATCTTATTTAGAAATTAAAATAATCCACACGTCTTCATCTTCATTTTCTTCATTTATTTATTTTTAAACAGGGACAATGTACAATATACAAGCACAACAAAAGCGCAACAAAAGTTATTTTGGAAATAGGACAACCTAGCGGCGAGCGCAGCGCATGCCGCGTCCTATGTGAAACGGGCCTTAGCCCTTGGCTTTCTAGTTTTTTCAAATAATTGATCAATGGTTGTAGCATAACATCAAACCCATACTTGCGCAGATCTTGTGTGTGAAAAAGTGATACCAAATGAATGTTCATCAAAACCGAATTACATTTCTGGGGCAAGTTGCTAACAACAAAATAAAGATAGCCAATTTTGTGAAGTCCACGTTTGGAGCCAAGGGGATTAGCTGTTTCAAAATCATCATAGTATAGTTGAATTTGTAATGCATGTCTATTAGCTGTAAACAAAGGGTGGGTTTTAGAATAACTTTCATCAAAAAAGTCAGTATAAGTGTCAGGCTCCGATCTACACTCTTTCTTTAGCAAAACACAAATGTCTGGATATCTGCACATGAACTTCAATGTTTCTAAAATCGGCACATATATAAAAGTATCCTTCACAGGTACTTGATCATAAGTACCAGATTTCTGATTTCACCTGTTGTCATATCTCACTCACATTGTTATTTCTGCTGGCTCGACATATCCCCATTTTTTTTTAGTTTCCATTCTGTATTCCGATTTGTGAACGGGTTTTCATAATCTTCAAAATATTCATTTATCACAGATATGTTGGGGTCAATTATAGGTAAAGCAGAAATAACTGCATGCTTTGCTTGTGAGCGAAGCTTACTTGCTAGTTCTTCCAAATCTCCTAAAATTGAAGATACCAAACTGTTGGAAATCCCACTCCCCTGTAATTTGGCCAATTCAATTCAATACAATTTTATTTATAGTATCAAATCATAACAGGAGTCAAGACACTTTACAGATAGAGTAGGTCTAGACCACACTATAATTTACAAAAAACCCAACAAATCCCCCCAAGAGCAAGCACTAGTGCAACAGTGGCAAGGAAAAACTCCCTTTTAGGAAGAAACCTGGGACAGACCCAGGCTCTTGGTAGGAGGTGTCTGACGTGCCGTTGGGGTGCATCACAGTATAGTTAATGAACAGTGGCTAGAAATAGTGGTTGTAGTAGTGCAGGGAGCAGCACGGCATAGCAGGGTATTTCAGCAGAACCACGCCAACAGCTGAAACCATGATTTTGGTGCCATCCTAATCCCAGGATTTCATCCTGGGTGAAAAGAAACAGAAAGACTCCGGGGAGCAAGCTCCCCAGAGCTAGGTTAGTAACAAGCATTTCTGGGACAGAGAAGCAGGTGGGCCGGGCTAGGCAGATGCTGCAACTCCTCACTCCCTAACTATAAGCTTTATCAAAGAGGAGAGTCTTAAGTTTACTCTTAAATGTGGTGACAGTATCTGCCTCCCGGACCCAGACTGGGAGCTGGTTCCACAGGAGTGGAGCCTGATAGCTGAAGGCTCTGGCTCCCATTCTACTTTTAGAGACTCTAGGAACCACAAGTAACTCAGCATTCTGGGAGCGCAGTGCTCTAGTGAGACAGTAAGGTACTATGAGCTCTTCAAGATATGATGGTGCTTGACCATTTAGAGCTTTGTAGGTTAGGAGGAGGATTTTAAATTCAATCCTGGATTTTACAGGGAGCCAATGCAGAGAAGCTAATACGGGAGTGATATGATCTCTTTTCTTAGTTCTTGTCAGTACACGAGCTGCAGCATTCTGGATCAGCTGGAGAGTCTTAAGTCTTAAGACTTGTTTGAGCTTCCTGATAGCAAGGAATTACAATAGTCCAGCCTGGAAGAAAAGAATGCATGGACTAGTTTTTCAGCATCGTTCTGAGACAGGATGTTCCTTATTTTGGCAATGTTACGAAGATGAAAATAGGCTGTTCTTGAGGTATGTTTTAAGTGGGCATTAAAGGATATATCCTGGTCAAAAATAACTCTTAGAATTCTGACAGTAGTGCTGGAGCCCAGGGCAATACCATCCAAGGTAGCTATATCTTTGGATAATTAGGACCCAGCACAATTACCTCAGTTTTGCTTGAGTTTAGCATCAGAAAGTTGTAGGTCATCCATGCTTTTATATCTTTAATACATGCTTGAAGTTTAGCTAATTGACTGATTTCATCTGGTCTGATTGATAAGTATAATTCGGTGTTATCTGCATAACAGTGAAAGTTAATTGAGTGTTTCCTAATAGTACTGCCTAGAGGAAGCATATATAAGGAGAATAGAATTGGTCCAAGCACTGAGCCTTGTGGAACACCATGGTTAACTTTAGCGTACTTGGAGGATTTGTCATTAACATTAACAAATTGAGATCGATCAGATAAATAGGACTTAAACCAGCTAAGTGTGATTCCTTTAATACCAACTAAGTGTTCCAGTCTCTGTAACAGGATGGTATGGTCAATAGTGTCAAAGGCAGCACTAAGATCTAGTAAGACAAGTATGGAGACAAGTCCTTTGTCTGAAGCAGTTAGAAGGTCGTTAGTAATTTTCACCAGTGCCGTCTCTGTGCTATGATGCTTTCTAAATCCTGACTGAAAGTCCTCAAATAAACTATTGCTATGTAGGAAATCACATAACTGATTAGCAACTACCTTCTCAAGGATTTTGGAGAGGAAGGGAAGATTAGATATAGGTCTATAGTTGGCTAAGACCTCAGGATCTAGGGTGGGTTTTTTCAGAATAGGTTTAGTCACAGCTACTTTAAATGACTGTGGTACATAACCTGTTAATAAGGACATATTAATCATATCTAATAGTGAAATGTAACCAGTGGTAGCGCTTCTTTAAGTGACCTTGTTGGGATGGGGTCTAAGAGACAGGTAGATGGCTTAGCTGAAGAGACCTTTAACATTAATTGTTGAAGGTTTATAGGGTAAAAGCAGTCTAAGTATATGTCAGGTCTTGTTGTTCCTTCTAGCAGTCCTGCGTTTGAAGGTGAACTGTTAGAAGTTGAGGGCAAGAGGTGATTAATTTAATCTCTAATTGTTATAATTTTATCATCAAAGAAGCTCATGAAGTCGTCACTACTCAGAGCTATAGGAATAGATGGCTCAGTAGAGCTGTGACTGTCTGTCAGCCTGGCTACAGTGCTGAAAAGAAACCTTGGGTTGTTCCTATTTTCTTCTATTATTGATGAGTAATAGTCTGATCTGGCATTTCTGAGGGCCTTCCTATAGGTTTTCAGACTGTCTTGCCAATCTAAACGAGAATCTTCCAGTTTGGTGGAACGCCATTTACTTTCAAGTTTTCACGAGATTTGTTTTAGTTTGAGAGTTTGGGAGTTATACCAAGGTGCTAGTTTCCTTTGCTTCCTCGTCTTCTTTTTGAGAGGAGCAAAAGAGTCTAAAGTCGTCCGTAGGCAGGCCGTAGCACTGTTTACAAAATTATCAATTTGGGAGAGACTGAAGTTAACAAAAAGGTCCTCTGTTATATTAAAGCATGACATTGAGTTAAATGCTGTTGGAATATCTTCCTTAAATTTAGCTATAGCACTGTCAGATAGGCATCTAGTGTAGAAGCTTTTATCTGATTTCATGTAGTCGGGTAGTAAGAATTCGAAAGTTATTAAAAAATGGTCTGATAATAAACGATTCTGTGGAAATACTATTAAATCTTCAATTTCGATGCCGTATGCCAGCACAAGGTCGAGGGTGTGGTTAAAACAGTGAGTGGCCTTATGCACACTCTGACTAAAACCAATTGAATCTAATAGTGAGTTGAAAGCACACTGAATAAAACAACTTGTAAGATTTACTTAATAAAATCTCTGTAACAATTTGCACAAACCTTTTTTAAGTAAATATTACTGCTGAAATATCAAGTAAAAATTACTTACCACTGAACTAAACTTTTGTAAAAATATTAAGTAAATGTTATTTAATTATATCTACATTACAGGTTATATTTATTTTAACTAACTGAGTAAAGTCAATTAAATATTTTCATATACAAGACATTGCTGTCATCAAAATATTAAGTAAATCTTACATTTCAGTGATATTTACTGTTATGAAGTAAATAAGTACATTTTATTAAATATTTTCTGTTTGACATTTTAAATTACTTATGTGTATGCATTTATATTATTCACTACAATTATGTAAATGTTATTCATTTTGTTTTGATAAATTTTACCAATAAAAAATCATTTTCTCTATGCATATACTTTTACCACAAAGCACGCAATTGAAATACAAAATATAATTAAATGTTTTATTTTTGTTAACACCAGAGAATCACTAACATGTACAATTTAACTGTGTAACATGCATTCAAAGTGAAGCAGCAGCCAAATATATAACATGGCATGATTGGCATTAATGAAAAGCATGCATATTCGCATTGATATGCTCTTACTGTTTTGAAAAAATTTGAGAAAAGAAAAGAAAGAAAAGAAATTACAGTATATACTGCATTTAAATTTTCTTTTCTCCCCAGGATACATACAAAAATAAAATAAAAGGCCATATCACATGACAAAAAGAAGGTGCTTTTTTAAACATTCAGTTAAAACCTTACAACAGTGCAATTGCAACATTAAATTCAGTCAGCACTCTAAACTAGTGCAAGTATGCCATTAAAACAATGCATTAAAACATTTTGATCAACAGTTTAAGATGATAAATGTTTCAAATAAAAACAAGAACTTTTGTATTAGCCTTCATCTGTAATAAACATCAGTGACCAGGTGCCATTGTCAAAATGGAAAACATTCAAGACTGTCAACTTCCCACAAATAGTTGACCAGGGACAAGCTGAACTGTACAGCATTTAAGACAGCAGCTTTAACTTTAAGGCTTGTACTTTTGGGGACAGCTTAATCCCATCCAGTTCCAGGAACAGTTTCTGAAACACCTCAAAAGTGTAGCGCAGTGTCGGGGGGTAAGCAAGGTTGAGGGCATAAATGAGCCCCATTAGCAGTGTGCAAGCTTTAGCGGCACTGCCGCATCCTGGCAGCATCTCCTTGCCTTCAAGCATGATGGACACATCCACAGGGTGCCCTCCATCAACACCATGGACCACCAGGATCTTGAGGATGTGCTGAGTGGCATCACTGCGGTTGTCCTCCTGCATACAAAAAAAATGAAGACAATCCCATTAAGAAACAAAAAGTGACTTCATTATCTGGGGATGAAGACGCTAAAAAGGAACATCATTAAGGAGAGCTCAGATTATGTTACATTTAGTTAAATCTATTTTACAGTGAGCCAATATTAGTAAAACATTTGTAGAACACAGACACAAGATGGCTGCACTGCACAGATGGTAGCCCCCGAATAAATGTTACTTGAATGTAATCATTACAATGTCAACATAAATTGTGTGCCTCTGCACCTTTTCTCACTTACTTTAGCTTGCACTTGAATGATAACACATTACAATTTTAATCCTTGTCATTACAGGAAACATTTACAGAAAAATTAAAAATCATGCTTTACCAGGCAATCTTCAAAAAGTTCCTCTTCTTTCTCACCAAGGTAGAGTATGAGGCTGCGGATAATAGCTTCACGTCTCATCTCGATGCTTTGGTTCTGTGAACATATTAATATTGTGTTAATAATTAACCATTATTCATACACAATGAATTGTCAAATGAGAGCATGCATCTGCAAGTTAGAATCAGTCATTTAAATACACATAGCATGTGTAGAAAGATGTGCAGGGGCATAGAAACTACCAAGTGTGATTTCAGACTTTCAATTCTACTTTACTCTGATGATTCTGACATATGTGAGAAGCACAAGGTAACATTTTTCTACTGGGTGTAGGCTGATGTTCCGTCTATTAAGGTGTACATTATCAATGTATGTAGTTGTTTTGTATAAGGCAGATAATGTTAAGAAATGTAGCTATCATTAAGTGTGAGGACTTGTGCTGTGAGTGCATTCATATTGGGAAGCGAGGTAAAAAAAAGGGAGACAGAGCAGAGAAAACGTAGCCTAGATATCTAGACGCACCCTAGTGGCAGCAAATTTATTTTGCAGCCAGGGGGGTCTAGGCACTCTCCGTTGGCTTGCGAGCTGGAAAAAACAAATTTTGGTCAGGCCAATCACATCGTGTATAGAGTCGGTGGGCGGGGCTTATGGCTGCTGCTGGGAACAGCGGTCTTTGGAAGACTTTGAGTTCAGCTTTTCTTTGAGAAAAAGAACAAAGAACGGCACTGAAGTCATTCTTAAAAAAGGAAGATGTTTTCAGAGTTTTGCCGACCGTATATCTATCAACTAGCGTTGCTCTGGTTGGTTGTAGCACTATCCTATTACGTGCAGAGGGAATTTGAAAGACAACAGTTTCAGGCTCAGATTGAGCCCTGTCAATGGTGAGTTCCCAGACCCAACATCTGGATGTGGGTCTGGCTTGTCAGGCTAGAGAAAACGCACAATTTTTACCAAACACACCTGACAGTTTGTCCAAGAATGGCCTCAGCTTGGTCCCCACGACTCCTCCCTTGGCCTTCATCAGGGCAATAAGTTTTGGTGTGAAGTGGTCGAGTTTGTGCATGAAGGTCTGCTCCAGGGAAATTGTAGTAATCCTCCTGAATTCCTCCTTTATCTGAATTGAAAAAATATTCACAAGTACAACATCAGGTAATGGGCCAAATACTAGCACAATGATCAAGAGTAACACTATTTGTCTACATTTAACTCTGAGAGAAGTGCATTTCAAGTTTATGTATGTCCATGTGTCAGTCAGGAATAGTAGTCCATAATATATTTTGTCAAAACAAATTATTGTTGTCTAGTGGAGCAGGTAACATCTTTGAGGGTTTATAGATTCACCTACCTCAGCTTCACAAAACAAAGCAGGCCATCTCTCTTGAAAGTCACCAGCAGCTGGACTCCCACTCACTACCTCAAGCCTTTGACAGGAGAATGTTTTTGCCATTTTTTCTTGAATCACCTTAGTGTTGTTCTTCTTTTTCACTTCGTTAAGAAGCTCCTGTCTCTCCATCTCCAGCCTTATGTTTGTTTCTCCACTTGGATGTTCACCTCTGCTCTCTTTGGTCTCTTGCAATTTTTGGCAGGATTTTTGTCACCAGGGGATTTCCTTTTCAAGGAGTTTATATCAAGCTCAGGGCAAGGTACTTCAAGCCTTCTCATTTTAGAACGGTAATTAGCCATCTTGTATTTAAGACGCTGCTGCCATCCATACAAGCCTGAGGATGAGGTTCTGGGCTCCCTTAGGCATGGATGCTTTTTTATCAGAGCTTCTACAACTGCCAGTATGTGAAGACCAGTAGGATAGGCAGTGTAGTGGAATATTGCTTCAGCAAGTTTCTCGAGTATGTTAGAGTTCATGCTTGGATTCTGAAGAAGCGAGCCATCGCTTTCATAAGCCTTATTTCCTGCTTGAAGAAGCACTTCGATATTATATGGAAAAGTGGGTACCACAAAATTAGTTGGCCATGGTTCTGATCGATACTCTGGGGGTTGTGGTAAAATGATGGTATCAGATGAACTGAGTGAGGAACTGTCATCCTCAAAAGACAAATCCAGTGCCACTGGAGGGGGGGAAGCAGCAACCTCATTGATGGGAGTCAATGTAAGAAAAACAGAAGGTTCTTCTGTTTTAACTAGTTTGATTGTGTCTCTGTCCTTAACTACATCTGTTGATGTTAGAGTGAAGAATTGGTTATCAAAATCTTTGTCCATGTACATAACAGTGAAACTCCCTTGGAGTTGAAAATGATCCTGTGCAGCTGCCAAAAGTTCATCTACTGTGCTAGAGATTCCATCTAGTAGTGTCAACTTGTGAACTTTAGTCTCTTCAATAACAACACGCAGTTGAGTGGGTGCAGACATCATCACAACCTTGGGCAAGCAGAACTGCAAGACAAAAGAAAGAACAAAGACATGATTCAATAATAGCAAACAATATATTTTCCCACAAGTGCCAATAATTAATGCATCCTCTAGACAGATCAGAAAAAGTTTAAAAGGTTTAAATCTGGAATAAATACACAAATAAATCCTGACACTGTTAATAACAATACGGAACAAATTGATTTCAAACAGTTTTAAGTGATACTTTACCTAGTTTGACAAGCAGATGTAGTGTTTAAGAGAAACCATTCGATCGCCTTCCATTGCATAGGTACTCAATGGGTATATATCAGTGAGTTGTGACTGCTCAATTACTTTGACTGTGCTTGTGGACTCCAACTTGAAACATCTAAAATGCTCACAGTACCATGCACTTTGCAATTTCACTGTAAACACCAAGCTGTCACGAACAACGATCATTTGCAATATTTCAACAAAGTCAGGCAACCCACCAGTGGAGCCATATACCAACATCATGCCAATACTGTAACTGGTTCCCAGAAACTCTGCCTGGTTTGTCAAATGAACAACTGTCTCTTCAGGAAATTTCTGTGATAGAAATTCCTGTATGTTCTCATTTACAACCTCTAATGGAACTCTTGACATCTTTGATACAGAGACAGCAGGTTTTTTGACACTTGAACCATGGAGATGGTAAGCAATCATAGACTGGTGTTTTTTGGCCATAGACTTCAAAATGTTGCGGAAGCAGTTAGTCTGTCTCACAATCTTCTTAAAGAAGCTGTGCTTAGCTTCAAACCTCATCGTCCATAAGGAGACTAGTGGGCCAAATGCTTTAATGAGCTGCGGATAATGCTCTACAAAATGGTGTTTTGGAATCAACTTCCCTTGTGGAAAAACACTGCAAAATCTATGTCTATGCTCAGCGATCAGGCTCTCTAGGTGACCAATGCTTTCATCTGTGTGGGTAGGTGACATAACCAACTCAACAACATCTTTAAGTGTCATCAACAACTGCCATACATCTTCCTCTTCCTGTACTTTGGGGCCAATCATAAGTGGAAGCAGCCTCAGTAAACACCAATTCTCATGTGCGTTACCACCAATAGTTTTACGAGAGGCAAAACTCGGTGGTACACCTTGAGGACAATTTGTCCTGTCTTTCCACTTATATGGGAACTGTTTGATAATTGTATTGAGCCCTTCAAGAGAGAAATATTTTTTCTTTATCAAGATTTCTAAACACAATGCTAATTCTACAGGTACAATACCCTCAAGTAAATCATGCAGTACATCAGGTGGGTAACCTGTTGTCACATGAAAATGATTTAATCTTTGAGTAATTGCACAAAGCCTTTTAACTCCATGACTATGGGTGTTACTAGCCAATGCTGCTTCAACGTCCAACTGGTGTTGTTGTTTTGTTCTACCAGGGAATGCTCCTGTCCTGACTTCAAGTTCCTGAAACTGGGACCGTTCTCCAACACAAAATCTGCAAATGTATGACCCACTAAAATTTTCAACAAACCCCCCAACTGAGTGGGCACCAAGGTTATCAGCAATCACAGAAAATACAGTTCCCTTTATGACTCTTCCAAAACAGGGCACAAAAAGACCATCTTCTTCAAAGCTTTTCAAATCACTTAATAATGGCTCAAGCACTCGAGGATAGCCAAATTTCTTCACATCATCTGCCTTGCACAAAACAGCTAAGTAAATTGATGATAACGTAGACCTTAATACAGATGGAATATCAGCCAACACCCAGTAGATACCTGTTATCTTGTGCTTTTTACGAGAGGTTCCTAAAGGATTACATATTTCGAAATCATCCGAATAAAGTAGAAGTGAAAGTCTTAACTCCTCTCCAGAGAGAAAGTTGTTTTCCTTGAAGTGGGAACCATCACGAAAACTAGCATACTGACATGAAGACCCACACTGTCTTGCAGTCTTCAACACCTTCTCCTGAATGTCCCCATTTTTCAGAATTTGTGACAAGGATTGCAAAATTGGTACATACTGGAACGTCTTCCCCTCTTTCACATCAAGTATATACTCTAACGGCTCAACAACAGAGAAATGTTCCTTTAAATACCTATTTCTATGGTATGCTGTGCCAAGAGGACCTTCTTCACATAAGGCTGCACTCAGAGGATTTAACTTGCAAATGTTATTTACCAAATCTGTGATCACAGATTCTTCAACAGTGCAGTTATGGTTTTCTAATGTGTTATGGACAATGTTTTTAATAATGGGTGCAGATGCCGAACAAGTAATAAATTGAAGCTCCTCTACAATTTCATCTATACATCTATTAGGTACGTTGAAGATGCAGTGTAATTTAAGCAATAAGGAACCAAGATGATCAACGATGACTTGAACTAAATCGTCACCCTCTTTGACAAATGTTTCATCAGAAGTAACTTCACTTTCATCTACCAACCAAGTACTATTTTCTGTTGCTTGACTTGAATGCGTCTGAAATACTGTATGTTTAAAATCGTCAAGGCAATGAGGATTGTGCTTCCTACTTTTGTGTGAAGCAAAAGTTGAATATATATTAGTACTGTAGTCACAATCTTTAAAAACACAATGAACAGTTTCGTGCTTTTTCAGATGTGCTCCGAGGTGTTCAAAATATTGCCTCTCTGTGTGGAACCTATTTGAATTACATACAAGACATGAAAATGAAACAATTTGCCCTAAATGTTCAGTTTGTGTATGATCTCTAGACAAATGTGTGCGAAGTGCACCCCAACCTTTAAATGAACAAGGACAATCTGAGTATAAGCAAGGTAATGACTGACCAGTGTATAGATATTTCAATCGATAATGCTTTAAGAGCTCTAAACGTGTTGATGTTCTAAAGTTGCAATTTTTGCATGACCATCTCATAACATAGGAGGCCTACTATTCTCCCTGATGACACAAACGTTGAAACCCGTCAATCTGTCCTGCCTCAACTGTCCACTGTATTGGCTCGTCCTAAGAATTGGGTCCCTCTGTAAATGAACAGACACAATTTGTGATATTAAAACAATGATTTTTAAAATATCAAGAATAGGGAAAAACAACATTATGTCATGCATACATAGATTTCTACTTGCCTAAATGAGATGAATGTTGTACCATAGAGCAGTCACTTGTTTACACTAAAGTGGCTCCTCCAGCAGCATATCCTGGACCTGACATGACACCACAACTCAATGCTGAACTGTTCTGCTTCCTGTAAATTGAAATATTTTTATAAGACTTAACAACAAAATACAGATGAACTTCTATGTGTATGAGCAGAAATAACTTAACTGACAAGACTGGACTTGCATGAGAGGCTTTCTGTTCAATATTCAATCAAGTAAAATATACTGAGGGTTTAGGAGGATCTACTGACAGAAATGGAAAATAATATTCATAACTATGTTTTCTTAGTGTATAATCACCTAAAACTAAGTAAGGTTTTCAATTGAGGACTTTTACTTGTAGTGGAGTATTTTCACAGTGTGGTGTTAGTACTTTTACTTAAGTAAAGGACCTGTACACAGCTGGTATACATGCCAGTAAGTTGCCATTTGCACTGCGTCTGTCTGGTACAACTAGCTTGGATCATTTAGGCTACTTGCTGTGCTGTATTCAGTAAAAACGACTTGACCGTTTTTTTCACAGTCAGCATACACACAGACCAAGCCAGTATGTTTTACATTCATTTTAGTACGTTTAAAATAACTTAACAAGCTAAGCCACTGAAATAAACGTATGAGCTTATCATCACCAGCTAACCTGACTTCTGCAGAAACGCGGCAAATTTAACTTAATTTCCTCTCCTCTACTTCTCAATAAGATATTTCTCTAACCCTGATTAAAACAGTAACATAACGTAATTTTGCATCAAGCAAGCAGAACCAAACTATCTCTCTGGCTCGTTTGTTTTCCTTTGTGCTGATTGGCTGAAAGTAGCGGGTATCCTGTCTGTCCAAATGCGCATGTGCAGATTCAAACACACGCTACACTTTTAGATTAAATTTTACTCAGTGTTTACAGGTTTATGTGCAGTAACGATTAATCATTTAAATAACATGAGTAAATATGTAATAAAAGTTACTACTCTTACACAGTTCATCTATTACATGAATAAAATTCAAATATTTAGTTAAGAAATTCTAGTTCTCACTGAATCTTAATTTTACAATGTAAAAATTATGACTGGTAATTTAACATATGTTACTATACCAAAAAGTCAGTTTTTTGAGTGCAATACTAAGGCTGTCGTTGTCAACGTCCATGTGAATATTAAAGTCACCTACAATAAGTACTTTGTCTGATTTTAGGACTAAACATGATAAAAACTCTGAGAATTCAGATACAAATTCTGAATACGGACCTGGAGCTCGGTAAACAACAACAAATAGAATTGGCTGTACAGTTTTCCATGTTGGATGTTGAAGATTAAGAACTAGGCTTTCGAACGAGTTATAATTTAGTTTAGGTTTAGGATTAATTAAGAGGCTTGAATCAAATATGGCTGCAACTCCCCCTCCTCGGCCTGAGCCTCTAGGTATTTGAGTATTATTATGACTGGGAGGAGTGGCTTCATTTAAACTAACATATTCTTCATGGCACAGCCAGGTTTCGGTAAGACAGAATAGATCAATTTGATTATCTGATATCAATTCATTTATTAATACTGCTTTAGAAGACAAAGATCTAATATTTAATAGTCCACATCTGATTTTCCTATTCTGTTCCATCATTGCAGATGTTTTAATTCCTATTAGGTTGTTAAGTATAGCTCCTCTTTTGTTAACCTTTGATTTAACCAATCTAAGTCGGGGGACAGACACCGTGGTTATTAGACTATGAGAGGGCGGCTGCTCAGATTCTATATCGCCCGCTCTGGCCCCAGGAACGCACACGGCCGCGGCCTCTGGAGCCGACATCTTAACGTTTAGCAGTATAGAACTCCCAATAAACAGAATTGGCTTCTCAGCGGTTGTATCAATGAGTGGGGAGAACCGGTTAGAAAGTTGAGGATGCCCCGATTTAGAGTGACCACCGCTATGTGCACCCCCCGGATTACAGTTACTGCTATGTTTCCTTCGGACAGTCACCCACCCGCCCGACTGCTTGGGGTCTGCCGGGGGACTGCTAGCAGAAGCTACATGTTGGCCCGCACCAGCTACGCTAAGCTGGCTAGCTACGAAAGCATACGACTTTGATTCCATAGTGTGGAGCCGTGCTTCAAACTCACTAAGCCTCGCATCCAGAACAGCAAATAAACTACTACAAGTGTCATTATCAATAAAGGAGGCAGATGAATAGCTGAACATTTGACACACAGAGCAAGAAAGAGCAGGAGATGGAGGAATTGGCCATTGCTAATGGCTGAGCTAAAGTAGCTAACAACGTTTTAATCGTGAGATCAGCGAGGCAGTCGTTGTAAGGGAAGATAGCTACAGCTACGTGCTTGAGTGTAACTGGTGTAGTTTAAATGCAATTTGAGGCAAATAGCCGCTAAATTAAACAGATGCTATGCTTATGCCCCGTTGATGCGGGCTCTAAGCAAGGAAGGTTTGTTTTAAATTAATGTAATCCAGGCAAATAACCGCTAAATTAAACAAATGCTTATGCCCCGTTGATGCGGGCTCTAAGCAAGGTTTGTTTTTAAATGAATGTAATCCAGGCAAATAGCCGCTAAATTAAACAGATGCTTGCTTATGCCCCATTTATTCGGGCTCTAAGCAAGCAAGTGTAGCTAGGCTTAGTTAGTTAGCTAGTTTAAGTGCAATCCAGACAAATAACCGCTAAATTAAACAAATTGATTTTAGCTATGCTTATGCCCCATTGATGCGGGCTCTAAGCAAGCATGGTTTGTTTTAAGTTAATCTCCGTTGGCTTGCGAGCTGGAAAAAACAAATTTTGGTCAGGCCAATCACATCGTGTATAGAGTCGGTGGGCGGGGCTTATGGCTGCTGCTGGGAACAGCGGTCTTTGGAAGACTTTGAGTTCAGCTTTTCTTTGAGAAAAAGAACAAAGAACGGCACTGAAGTCATTCTTAAAAAAGGAAGATGTTTTCAGAGTTTTGCCGACCGTATATCTATCAACTAGCGTTGCTCTGGTTGGTTGTAGCACTATCCTATTACGTGCAGAGGGAATTTGAAAGACAACAGTTTCAGGCTCAGATTGAGCCCTGTCAATGGTGAGTTCCCAGACCCAACATCTGGATGTGGGTCTGGCTTGTCAGGCTAGAGAAAACGCACAATTTTTACCAAACACACCTGACAGTTTGTCCAAGAATGGCCTCAGCTTGGTCCCCACGACTCCTCCCTTGGCCTTCATCAGGGCAATAAGTTTTGGTGTGAAGTGGTCGAGTTTGTGCATGAAGGTCTGCTCCAGGGAAATTGTAGTAATCCTCCTGAATTCCTCCTTTATCTGAATTGAAAAAATATTCACAAGTACAACATCAGGTAATGGGCCAAATACTAGCACAATGATCAAGAGTAACACTATTTGTCTACATTTAACTCTGAGAGAAGTGCATTTCAAGTTTATGTATGTCCATGTGTCAGTCAGGAATAGTAGTCCATAATATATTTTGTCAAAACAAATTATTGTTGTCTAGTGGAGCAGGTAACATCTTTGAGGGTTTATAGATTCACCTACCTCAGCTTCACAAAACAAAGCAGGCCATCTCTCTTGAAAGTCACCAGCAGCTGGACTCCCACTCACTACCTCAAGCCTTCGACAGGAGAATGTTTTTGCCATTTTTTCTTGAATCACCTTAGTGTTGTTCTTCTTTTTCACTTCGTTAAGAAGCTCCTGTCTCTCCATCTCCAGACTGTTGTTTGTTTCTCCACTTGGATGTTCACCTCTGCTCTCTTTGGTCTCTTGCAATTTTTGGCAGGATTTTTGTCACCAGGGGATTTCCTTTTCAAGGAGTTTATATCAAGCTCAGGGCAAGGTACTTCAAGCCTTCTCATTTTAGAACGGTAATTAGCCATCTTGTATTTAAGACGCTGCTGCCATCCATACAAGCCTGAGGATGAGGTTCTGGGCGCCCTTAGGCATGGATGCTTTTTTATCAGAGCTTCTACAACTGCCAGTATGTGAAGACCAGTAGGATAGGCAGTGTAGTGGAATATTGCTTCAGCAAGTTTCTCGAGTATGTTAGAGTTCATGCTTGGATTCTGAAGAAGCGAGCCATCGCTTTCATAAGCCTTATTTCCTGCTTGAAGAAGCACTTCGATATTATATGGAAAAGTGGGTACCACAAAATTAGTTGGCCATGGTTCTGATCGATACTCTGGGGGTTGTGGTAAAATGATGGTATCAGATGAACTGAGTGAGGAACTGTCATCCTCAAAAGACAAATCCAGTGCCACTGGAGGGGGGGAAGCAGCAACCTCATTGATGGGAGTCAATGTAAGAAAAACAGAAGGTTCTTCTGTTTTAACTAGTTTGATTGTGTCTCTGTCCTTAACTACATCTGTTGATGTTAGAGTGAAGAATTGGTTATCAAAATCTTTGTCCATGTACATAACAGTGAAACTCCCTTGGAGTTGAAAATGATCCTGTGCAGCTGCCAAAAGTTCATCTACTGTGCTAGGGATTCCATCTAGTAGTGTCAACTTGTGAACTTTAGTCTCTTCAATAACAACACGCAGTTGAGTGGGTGCAGACATCATCACAACCTTGGGCAAGCAGAACTGCAAGACAAAAGAAAGAACAAAGACATGATTCAATAATAGCAAACAATATATTTTCCCACAAGTGCCAATAATTAATGCATCCTCTAGACAGATCAGAAAAAGTTTAAAAGGTTTAAATCTGGAATAAATACACAAATAAATCCTGACACTGTTAATAACAATACGGAACAAATTGATTTCAAACAGTTTTAAGTGATACTTTACCTAGTTTGACAAGCAGATGTAGTGTTTAAGAGAAACCATTCGATCGCCTTCCATTGCATAGGTACTCAATGGGTATATATCAGTGAGTTGTGACTGCTCAATTACTTTGACTGTGCTTGTGGACTCCAACTTGAAACATCTAAAATGCTCACAGTACCATGCACTTTGCAATTTCACTGTAAACACCAAGCTGTCACGAACAACGATCATTTGCAATATTTCAGCAAAGTCAGGCAACCCACCAGTGGAGCCATATACCAACATCATGCCAATACTGTAACTGGTTCCCAGAAACTCTGCCTGGTTTGTCAAATGAACAACTGTCTCTTCAGGAAATTTCTGTGATAGAAATTCCTGTATGTTCTCATTTACAACCTCTAATGGAACTCTTGACATCTTTGATACAGAGACAGCAGGTTTTTTGACACTTGAACCATGGAGATGGTAAGCAATCATAGACTGGTGTTTTTTGGCCATAGACTTCAAAATGTTGCGGAAGCAGTTAGTCTGTCTCACAATCTTCTTAAAGAAGCTGTGCTTAGCTTCAAACCTCATCGTCCATAAGGAGACTAGTGGGCCAAATGCTTTAATGAGCTGCGGATAATGCTCTACAAAATGGTGTTTTGGAATCAACTTCCCTTGTGGAAAAACACTGCAAAATCTATGTCTATGCTCAGCGATCAGGCTCTCTAGGTGACCAATGCTTTCATCTGTGTGGGTAGGTGACATAACCAACTCAACAACATCTTTAAGTGTCATCAACAACTGCCATACATCTTCCTCTTCCTGTACTTTGGGGCCAATCATAAGTGGAAGCAGCCTCAGTAAACACCAATTCTCATGTGCGTTACCACCAATAGTTTTACGAGAGGCAAAACTCGGTGGTACACCTTGAGGACAATTTGTCCTGTCTTTCCACTTATATGGGAACTGTTTGATAATTGTATTGAGCCCTTCAAGAGAGAAATATTTTTTCTTTATCAAGATTTCTAAACACAATGCTAATTCTACAGGTACAATACCCTCAAGTAAATCATGCAGTACATCAGGTGGGTAACCTGTTGTCACATGAAAATGATTTAATCTTTGAGTAATTGCACAAAGCCTTTTAACTCCATGACTATGGGTGTTACTAGCCAATGCTGCTTCAACGTCCAACTGGTGTTGTTGTTTTGTTCTACCAGGGAATGCTCCTGTCCTGACTTCAAGTTCCTGAAACTGGGACCGTTCTCCAACACAAAATCTGCAAATGTATGACCCACTAAAATTTTCAACAAACCCCCCAACTGAGTGGGCACCAAGGTTATCAGCAATCACAGAAAATACAGTTCCCTTTATGACTCTTCCAAAACAGGGCACAAAAAGACCATCTTCTTCAAAGCTTTTCAAATCACTTAATAATGGCTCAAGCACTCGAGGATAGCCAAATTTCTTCACATCATCTGCCTTGCACAAAACAGCTAAGTAAATTGATGATAACGTAGACCTTAATACAGATGGAATATCAGCCAACACCCAGTAGATACCTGTTATCTTGTGCTTTTTACGAGAGGTTCCTAAAGGATTACATATTTCGAAATCATCCGAATAAAGTAGAAGTGAAAGTCTTAACTCCTCTCCAGAGAGAAAGTTGTTTTCCTTGAAGTGGGAACCATCACGAAAACTAGCATACTGACATAAAGACCCACACTGTCTTGCAGTCTTCAACACCTTCTCCTGAATGTCCCCATTTTTCAGAATTTGTGACAAGGATTGCAAAATTGGTACATACTGGAACGTCTTCCCCTCTTTCACATCAAGTATATACTCTAACGGCTCAACAACAGAGAAATGTTCCTTTAAATACCTATTTCTATGGTATGCTGTGCCAAGAGGACCTTCTTCACATAAGGCTGCACTCAGAGGATTTAACTTGCAAATGTTATTTACCAAATCTGTGATCACAGATTCTTCAACAGTGCAGTTATGGTTTTCTAATGTGTTATGGACAATGTTTTTAATAATGGGTGCAGATGCTGAACAAGTAATAAATTGAAGCTCCTCTACAATTTCATCTATACATCTATTAGGTACGTTGAAGATGCAGTGTAATTTAAGCAATAAGGAACCAAGATGATCAACGATGACTTGAACTAAATCGTCACCCTCTTTGACAAATGTTTCATCAGAAGTAACTTCACTTTCATCTACCAACCAAGTACTATTTTCTGTTGCTTGACTTGAATGCGTCTGAAATACTGTATGTTTAAAATCGTCAAGGCAATGAGGATTGTGCTTCCTACTTTTGTGTGAAGCAAAAGTTGAATATATATTAGTACTGTAGTCACAATCTTTAAAAACACAATGAACAGTTTCGTGCTTTTTCAGATGTGCTCCGAGGTGTTCAAAATATTGCCTCTCTGTGTGGAACCTATTTGAATTACATACAAGACATGAAAATGAAACAATTTGCCCTAAATGTTCAGTTTGTGTATGATCTCTAGACAAATGTGTGCGAAGTGCACCCCAACCTTTAAATGAACAAGGACAATCTGAGTATAAGCAAGGTAATGACTGACCAGTGTATAGATATTTCAATCGATAATGCTTTAAGAGCTCTAAACGTGTTGATGTTCTAAAGTTGCAATTTTTGCATGACCATCTCATAACATAGGAGGCCTACTATTCTCCCTGATGACACAAACGTTGAAACCCGTCAATCTGTCCTGCCTCAACTGTCCACTGTATTGGCTCGTCCTAAGAATTGGGTCCCTCTGTAAATGAACAGACACAATTTGTGATATTAAAACAATGATTTTTAAAATATCAAGAATAGGGAAAAACAACATTATGTCATGCATACATAGATTTCTACTTGCCTAAATGAGATGAATGTTGTACCATAGAGCAGTCACTTGTTTACACTAAAGTGGCTCCTCCAGCAGCATATCCTGGACCTGACATGACACCACAACTCAATGCTGAACTGTTCTGCTTCCTGTAAATTGAAATATTTTTATAAGACTTAACAACAAAATACAGATGAACTTCTATGTGTATGAGCAGAAATAACTTAACTGACAAGACTGGACTTGCATGAGAGGCTTTCTGTTCAATATTCAATCAAGTAAAATATACTGAGGGTTTAGGAGGATCTACTGACAGAAATGGAAAATAATATTCATAACTATGTTTTCTTAGTGTATAATCACCTAAAACTAAGTAAGGTTTTCAATTGAGGACTTTTACTTGTAGTGGAGTATTTTCACAGTGTGGTGTTAGTACTTTTACTTAAGTAAAGGACCTGTACACAGCTGGTATACATGCCAGTAAGTTGCCATTTGCACTGCGTCTGTCTGGTACAACTAGCTTGGATCATTTAGGCTACTTGCTGTGCTGTATTCAGTAAAAACGACTTGACCGTTTTTTTCACAGTCAGCATACACACAGACCAAGCCAGTATGTTTTACATTCATTTTAGTACGTTTAAAATAACTTAACAAGCTAAGCCACTGAAATAAACGTATGAGCTTATCATCACCAGCTAACCTGACTTCTGCAGAAACGCGGCAAATTTAACTTAATTTCCTCTCCTCTACTTCTCAATAAGATATTTCTCTCTTTGGCATCTTAAAGTGAAATTAACAACAGAGCTTTCCTCCACATTTTTGACGCGAGTTTTTTTCTAATCTAGTAACTTTAGCTAGCTAGCTAAAAGTTAAACCTTACTGTACAGAAATAACCCTGATTAAAACAGTAACATAACGTAATTTTGCATCAAGCAAGCAGAACCAAACTATCAAAATGCACGCGGTATATATATTATCACAAATGCAAAACAGAAAATCATAAACTTACCTTGACGTTGTACCTGAGGTAACCGATCATGTAGTGTGAGCAGCGTCTCCGTGGACCTTCACATTAACCGTCCTCTCTGGCTCGTTTGTTTTCCTTTGTGCTGATTGGCTGAAAGTAGCGGGTATCCTGTCTGTCCAAATGCGCATGTGCAGATTCAAACACACGCTACACTTTTAGATTAAATTTTACTCAGTGTTTACAGGTTTATGTGCAGTAACGATTAATCATTTAAATAACATGAGTAAATATGTAATAAAAGTTACTACTCTTACACAGTTCATCTATTACATGAATAAAATTCAAATATTTAGTTAAGAAATTCTAGTTCTCACTGAATCTTAATTTTACAATGTAAAAATTATGACTGGTAATTTAACATATGTTACTATACCAAAAAGTCAGTTTTTTGAGTGCAATACTAAGGCTGTCGTTGTCAACGTCCATGTGAATATTAAAGTCACCTACAATAAGTACTTTGTCTGATTTTAGGACTAAACATGATAAAAACTCTGAGAATTCAGATACAAATTCTGAATACGGACCTGGAGCTCGGTAAACAACAACAAATAGAATTGGCTGTACAGTTTTCCATGTTGGATGTTGAAGATTAAGAACTAGGCTTTCGAACGAGTTATAATTTAGTTTAGGTTTAGGATTAATTAAGAGGCTTGAATCAAATATGGCTGCAACTCCCCCTCCTCGGCCTGAGCCTCTAGGTATTTGAGTATTATTATGACTGGGAGGAGTGGCTTCATTTAAACTAACATATTCTTCATGGCACAGCCAGGTTTCGGTAAGACAGAATAGATCAATTTGATTATCTGATATCAATTCATTTATTAATACTGCTTTAGAAGACAAAGATCTAATATTTAATAGTCCACATCTGATTTTCCTATTCTGTTCCATCATTGCAGATGTTTTAATTCCTATTAGGTTGTTAAGTATAGCTCCTCTTTTGTTAACCTTTGATTTAACCAATCTAAGTCGGGGGACAGACACCGTGGTTATTAGACTATGAGAGGGCGGCTGCTCAGATTCTATATCGCCCGCTCTGGTCCCAGGAACGCACACGGCCGCGGCCTCTGGAGCCGACATCTTAACGTTTAGCAGTATAGAACTCCCAATAAACAGAATTGGCTTCTCAGCGGTTGTATCAATGAGTGGGGAGAACCGGTTAGAAAGTTGAGGATGCCCCGATTTAGAGTGACCACCGCTATGTGCACCCCCCGGATTACAGTTACTGCTATGTTTCCTTCGGACAGTCACCCACCCGCCCGACTGCTTGGGGTCTGCCGGGGGACTGCTAGCAGAAGCTACATGTTGGCCCGCACCAGCTACGCTAAGCTGGCTAGCTACGAAAGCATACGACTTTGATTCCATAGTATGGAGCCGTGCTTCAAACTCACTAAGCCTCGCATCCAGAACAGCAAATAAACTACTACAAGTGTCATTATCAATAAAGGAGGCAGATGAATAGCTGAACATTTGACACACAGAGCAAGAAAGAGCAGGAGATGGAGGAATTGGCCATTGCTAATGGCTGAGCTAAAGTAGCTAACAACGTTTTAATCGTGAGATCAGCGAGGCAGTCGTTGTAAGGGAAGATAGCTACAGCTACGTGCTTGAGTGTAACTGGTGTAGTTTAAATGCAATTTGAGGCAAATAGCCGCTAAATTAAACAGATGCTATGCTTATGCCCCGTTGATGCGGGCTCTAAGCAAGGAAGGTTTGTTTTAAATTAATGTAATCCAGGCAAATAACCGCTAAATTAAACAAATGCTTATGCCCCGTTGATGCGGGCTCTAAGCAAGCAAGGTTTGTTTTTAAATGAATGTAATCCAGGCAAATAGCCGCTAAATTAAACAGATAATTGCTTATGCCCCATTTATTCGGGCTCTAAGCAAGCAAGTGTAGCTAGGCTTAGTTAGTTAGCTAGTTTAAGTGCAATCCAGACAAATAACCGCTAAATTAAACAAATTGATTTTAGCTATGCTTATGCCCCATTGATGCGGGCTCTAAGCAAGCATGGTTTGTTTTAAGTTAATGTAATCCAGGCAAATAGCCGCTAAATTAGACAATAAAGCAGAGTTGAGTAGCTAAGTTTTGTTTGAGCATCAAACAAGCGACCATAACACAACACGGAAACACCGGAAATGAGGCAATACGCTTACCGTCAACGTCAGCACGTGTAATAGTGAGAGAAACACAAAAGTGCTCGTTTTGCTGCTGACCAGGATGGATGCACACATTTCTTTATTTGGATCTTTAGTAAGTCTTGAATCATTGCTCTCAGAAGAAACACTGGAAGAGCTATATTGATTTTGTGGATTACATTGGTCCTCCAAAGCATGTGCCTGAGATGAAGTTGCAACTGTCTCAGTAGATCAACATGCAACAGTTGAAGTTTTAGCAATTTGCTGAACATTGCTATGAACACTATTAAGGTGCTTCCGAAAACCTGCATATGTTAGGAACTGATGCCTACAGCCTTGCTGAGAACAAAAGAATTTGAACTTGGGTCCAGGATAGTAACCATGTTCAACTCTTAAATGTGAAATCAACTGCTGACTGCTGGGATAATTTTTCTGAGACATGAAACAGGTCAGCACTGTTATAGCTTCTTACTCACAGGGTAAGAGTGCTACTGGCTGGTTAAGCAGTCTTGCTCTCAAGTCTTTAACTCTGGCTGACTCCTTCATTTTCCCCACATCAATGTGATACACTGTTGTCTGCAGGAATGTGTAAAAATTCACAAGTGCCACATCGTAAGACAAATTAAACACAAAATGTGCCTTGAAAAGTTCATCACATGCCCCGAGGGAGCGGTTTGCCTTGCATGGGATGAGACGCTTATCCATGGTGATGTAGAAGCTGTGAATCTTGTTCTTCTGACGGCCAACAGTGAGGAGGTACGGCTGCCAACCCTGCTGGTTGCGGAGATGCTCCTCCAAACTGCAGCATGACTAGGGTTGAGATCAGAAAACTGAACATTAGACACAAGAATAAGGTGCAGCCACAGAGAAAACTACATTATAGAAGTGATTATTCAAACTCTTCTCATTGGCTAGTGCAAGATGGGAATGAAGACTTAATTACAATTCCATCCACTTTTTAACAACCGTCATTTACATATGTGGCTAAGACGGTGATGTGACAAATTATTATAATCACCTTAATAAT
The DNA here is from genome assembly GCA_023631565.1 of Gymnocephalus cernua. Taxonomy (NCBI): domain Eukaryota; kingdom Metazoa; phylum Chordata; class Actinopteri; order Perciformes; family Percidae; genus Gymnocephalus; species Gymnocephalus cernua. The sequence continues at coordinate 91,756 of CM042436.1, forward strand.
ATAATTACCTCATGAAAGACAACAAGTCTCTCAACTCCATCACATGCACTAATTTATGGAGACTTCAGTCCCCCTGGAGGTGGTGGAAGGAGATGTAACAGCAACAACAGGGAGGCCATTTCTTGGTCGTAGGCTGAGGACAAAGAGTCACAATAATTAACTGAAAACTCTTCAAATTTAATACTTTTCAAGTTTGAATGAGAACAGGGAGGCATTATGAAAAAGTTTTAAACAGTCATCCATCTATTAGTCACTTCTACTTTGGCTCTCAACGAAGGCGGTCGCATTTCTCGACCTATCCTCCCACTCCTTCCCTGCTTCGCTTCTCTCGTCTCGTCTGGTCTGTGTCTAACTTTTTAAGAGACTCTCTTTGCACTGCTCTACAAAACCCTAAATTATGGATTTGATAAGCTGGTCTCTCAACGCAATTGACACAATCTTCTCGACAAGAAGCTCGGGTTCTGGGGAACCTGTTTGTCCGGCCGGGACGTCTTGGCTGGCTACATGATGGACTGGTGGGAGGTTTGGAGGGTCGTGTGCCTGGCAGCTCTCTCGGTCGAAGACATAGAGGATATCTATCTATTCGGAACCATGATAACTGGCCTCTTGCTGATTGGATTGGGCTTTGGCTTGCTTTATCGGAAAATTATCTACGTCACGTCAGCTGTTCAAAGCCCACAAAAGCTGCGTGGAATGATTGAAGCGGTGGGCAGAGCGGTCAGCATTCAGGCTGGGACTATGAACCGCATTATGGATAACAACACGGAGATGAGCCGTAATTTGGATACTATCTTGGAGAAAATCACCGTTTTGCAGAGAAATGATTGACCAGAATGGACAAAGAGAGTAAGCTGTGGAAAAAGATTGCAGCCTGCTCGCACAAAGAAATCATAACAATCTTATCATATTTGGCCTCCCTACCCAGCAGCAGCCTTGGCCAAGGCCACTGCTAGGATCAACAACTCCCCTGAAGATTGATGCTTAGAGACTCTCTTGTGTTTCCGACCCGAACTTCCCTCAAACACCTGCTGATTGTTTTCTTTGCTTAGGGCCTATTCAAGGTTGTCTCCATGGCAATCTTGCTGTGTTAATGCGATGACATCCTGCGGACTTGAGGCGCAAAGATTAGGTGCCTGTCAAAGTTGATTCTCTCCAGGCCCCCACTCCACCCCAATACCCCGTCCCACGCCTTTGGAGCTTTTTACCCCCAGTCTGACAAGTGGGTCTGTGACCAGCGCCTGCCCGCAGTGACAAGTGGGCGTCGGCTGCAGGTCCAATTGGCCGCTTGACGTACTGGACCATTTCCACCTCCCCTTGCCCCCCCCCCCCCAATTGCAAGTGATGTCCTGTTGTTGTGTCTATGTTGTGTTTATGCATGCATAGAGGTTTTTTTCCAGCTCCTAATGTGTACTCTCATCGAAGAGCATAGGTTAGGAGTCGCCCTTTTTTTCGTCTCCCCCCACCCTTTCCTCTTGTTATGCTGTATTCTTCCTGTGTTGTGTGTATTATCTCTATGTCCCCGGGCGCTGCCATATCTGCCCACTGCTCCCTGGAGGAGGGATGGGTTAAAAGCAGAGATGAATTTCGCTACATGTACTTGTATGTGTATGTAACAATAAAGTTTGATTTGATTTGATTTATCCCAAAAATCTGATCAACGTTGAGAGATACACAGAATAAACAAATTAAATATTATATATTATAGTTATAGTTATTATAGTTTAATTACAATTATAGCAAATGTAGTAAAATAAACAAAACAAAAACAACTCACTTGTTGCCTCATCAAGATCACTTCCTGGGGCACTTTCTGCTGACTGCACCAAGCGACGCAACTCTGGTGTTGAGGTGAGCGGCTCAGCCTCTTTTATGACATTTGGCTTGAAGAACAAATCCGATTTCTGAAGCAGCCTGGAGGATGTATCGTCATCAAATAGGAGAGTGTCTTGGTCCACCTTTAAGAAAGAAGATATTAAACTACTACTACTACTACTACTACTACTACTACAGGAAATACTCTCAGATTTCAAGCCATTCTAAAAATCCCATCCCAAATTTAGCAATCCTTTTGTATCCAGGAATCTTGGGAAGCTGGAGAGGATATCAACACTTCTGACCGGGTCATGAACAAGCTTCTGATGGTGCTGAAAGGTCTCTCATTTTCAGGAAAATCAGGGAATTGTCTGTGGTATGGTTGAGCAAAGACATGGCCTCTTGGCAAGCATCACCATCAAGCTGCCTTTCAACATTAACAGTCCTTTGGAAATTTGGGCCTCCTGGAGAAAAGTCAATTGGGCTATTTGGTGGCAGCGCAGATCCTCGACGAATCTTTCTCTGGACTGTTTTCAGACACCAAGAAATGTATCGTGTGCTGCTTGCAACATCATAGAAGTGTTCCTGAAATGAAAAAAAGCGTTGTCATACCAGGCTCATTAGAAATCTCACGGAATTCAAATATCAATGTCGTCCACACAGTTTTGTGTCACAACATGACATGAAAGTGTAAACAATAATAATGCCTATTACATAGCCCTTCTTGGAGTATGGATCTTTGAGGGAAGGGAACAGCATCACTATCCCACGTGCATAATCTTCTCTGATTGCTTTAGTGCGGAGGTGCCTAAGAGGAGATATTAAATTTGTAAATTAGTACATTCATGCAATGGCCATGCAGTTAGTTGGCACAAATAAAAATATGTGAAACAAACATACCCATGATTGTCAATCATGTGAGCCACCAGGATGTTGACCATTTGTCTTCTTGCAGCATCTGTTAGGGTTTCTGTTGTTTGGTACTCCTGTAGTATTTCTTCACCTCCAGACTTGCCTCTTAGCACAGCTTCAATCAACTAATAAAAAACAAAAACATGAGAATACAGAACATGGTGACAAACAGCTTTTCTAGAGACTCAGAGTGAAACAATGTGAAAGCATTAAGAAACCTGTTTAGCAGACACAGCATCACGTGTATCCTCAATTCTTTGTCTCTTGCTAGGGACGTCATGTAGGATTATAGTTGATGCACTTGAGCTGAAGCTTGAGTCAGATGTCCCAGAAGCAGAAGACAAGGAGAAATCAGAGAATTCTAAAGGAATAGAAACAATTTAAATAATTATATTCTGTAAGGTGTAGAGTGCTTTATTATACCTGCCTTGATATCTCACCCTAATCTGAGAAAACTGTGAGCATCACATTGCCTTGTCCAACGAGGTCGCTGAATATTTCTGCATCAACTTCTGTCCCTGTTGCATCCTTGTATATAACTTTTGCATCAGATGGCAGGCAAAATCTCTCGATGACTGGAAAAGATAGTAAGGTCAAACTGAATGGGCTTTTGAAGTCAACACTCTTTCTTGCCTCACAGTCAAACTGTTCACATTAAATACATACATCCACCACTGTATAATCGTTAAATAGACCTAGAGCATTTTCCCCTCACAAAACCCATTCCCTCTTAAGTCCAAATTTAAAAATTGATGATTGTTTTTTTTAATGACTGTTTTGGTGTATATTATACTTTACACTCTATGAAACACACATTGCAGAACTGAAAATGTTTAGCAATTTACCCCCATTTACAGGATAAACAAGTCTGATAAAGGCACGTAAAGAAATCAGAATCAACAACATTAAAGAGCTTGCACAATGAGCTTTTAAAAGAACATGGGTGTGGTTTAAAACCTTTTTCCTAAGCCATGCTAATCTTTTTCATGGAATTGCAGAAATTCAAACCGTCCTTCATCCTCATCCAACATGCAAGGATGTTTGACAAATCAAATAAACATTTAAAGGAAGAACGGTAAAAATGAAAGCAAAGTCGACAGTGTTACACCATTTTTGGTGACCCATCAGATTCTGTGACATGCAGTGTTGGAAAAAATACCTATTTTCAGAAAATTGGGCGGTGACTGAGATATTGAAATGCTGGTTATGCATCGACTCATCAGTATTTAGTGATGCACTTAAATGGTAAACGTATTTAATATATCAGTCACAGCCAATTTTCGGCTAAAATAATTTTGTACTTTAGCTTTAACTTAGTAATTACAGTACCTTAAATGGTAATACTTATACTTTTACTTAAGTAAATTATCTGAGTACTTTTTCCAACACTGCAGGTTATAGAATCTGATGGGTCACCCAATACAGTGGTACACCGGTCACACAGACAACTAGACACGTGAAACACCCGTCTGCATGTTGGGATGTGTTTTTAGCGGCCCCTTTGATATTCAAAGTGAAGAAAAAAAAAGACGTTAGCTCCAGCCTCAAACAAGATTTTATACAATACAAATACCCGCTTTGTTTTTCCTCACTTTAAGCATGCATGCGAATTGTTAAATGACCATTGATAAAGTTGGAGACGGTTTTAGTAACAAACTGGTAGCTAGCTTGCCATAATGCTAGCTAGCTAATCACCAGGACAAATTTGCTGTTCAGTCCTGGCAACAAACATGGTTTTGATTTTGATTCTCGTTTGGCTCTCAACGAAGGCGGTCGCATTTTCTCTCCTCTCCACTCCCACACCTCCCCTGCTTGCTCCTCTTGTCTCGTCTAACTCTTTGAGAGACTCTCTCAGCGCTGCTCTCCAAACCCTAAAACCATGGATTTGATCAACTGGTCTCTCAACGCAATTGACACCATCTTCTCGAGGAGGAGCTTGGGTTCGGGGCAACCTGCTCGCCCTGCCGGAACGTTTGCTGCTGGCTACACGATGGACACGTGGAAGAAGTTGCGGGTAGTGTGTCTGGCGGCTCATTTCGGGGAGGACGTTGAGGATATCTACCTATTCGGAACCATGATAACAGGCCCTTGCTGACTGGATTAGGCATTGCCCTGGTTTATCGACAAATTTGACAAGACTATGACAGCTGTTCAAAGCCCCAAAAAGCTGCCTGGAATGATTGAAGCGGTGGGAAGAGCGGTCAGTGTTTGAAGCTGGGACTATTAACTGCATTATGGATAACAACATGGAGATGAACTGCAGTTTGGATATTATCTTGGATAGATCACCGCTTTACAAAGACAGATTGACCAGAAATTGACTAACAGAGTGGCTGTGTAAAGGAATGCAGCTACTCGCGCCGAGACAAAATAACTCCAATCTTATCAACTTTCGGCCCCCTTATACAGCAATGGCCTCGGCCAAGGCCGCTGCTGGAACAACTCCCCCTGAAGAGCACTGCAGAGAGACACTCTTGCGTTCCTCCCCCAACTTCCCTCAGACACCTGCTGATTGCTGTGTTAACGCTATGACATCCTGCGGACTGAGGCCCCAATGGGTGCCAGGCTAAGCGACTCTCACCAGGCCCCCCTCACCCCTAATACCCCTGTCCCACGCCTTCGCCGCTTTTTTCCCCCCAGTCTGACAAGCGGGTCTGTGACCAGCGCCATTTGTTGGCTGCAGGACCGGATGGCTGCTTGTCTGTGCTGGGTTACCTCCACCCCCCATTCCCCTCCCCTGTTGCAAGTCAGGTGTTGAATCGTGTTGTATGTGCTTGTTGCCGAGGGTTTTTTCCTGTTCACACGCTGTACTCTGTACTGTACTGAGCATAGTTTGGGAGTCACTTTTTTCTCCTCCTCTTTCCTCATGTTATGCTGTATTTTCCTTACTTGTAATGTGGTTTCTGTAGCACTTTGAGATTCTTTTATGAAAAGTGCTTTACAAATAAAATGTATTATTATTATTTTGTAAGGCATATATTCTCCGTAGATGTTTCATTGTTCACACTGAAATGATCAGCATAAATTTATAATTGTTTCAGTAAGTTTGACTTAATTGCACTTAACGTGTAGTATTGCATGAGAGGTAGAAAATGGCGCTGACTTGTCTCCTCTGTCTCCAACCGAAGAAGTTAAATGCATGGGCGGAGCTTAATTACACCTCTGCGGAGTTGGGTTAACACTGACATGATCAACTCTGTCAAATAACTCCAACACTGAATACCATTTAAATCAGAATGTGTCAAAATTACACTCTGGGAATTAAAATCAACTCGGAAATGTTTAACCCTGAAATTTCAACACTCCAATTTTTGCTGTGGAAGTAGGAGAAGCTCGGCCTTAGCAACAATAACTAAGTACAACAAGCTCGGATTTAGCAACATATCACTTGACAGGGGTCCCTGGGGCAACTGCACCCAAGCACCCACGCTATCTCCGCTACTTGGCAAGTAGTCAAGATGCTGCTAACCGCTATTGGCCAACAACACGGTCACATCAGCTGAGCTGCAGCAGCTGATCTGCATCAGCGCATCAGCAGGTCAACTCCCCTCGCTGCTAAATGGTATTATGGAAATTTCCAAGATGCAGCAGGTGTAGATTAGTTACTAGTTTAGAATAATTGAGAATGAAACAAATACAAAGAAATAGTCGTAGACTGAAACCAATTGTGGGTTTTCTGTAATTTATTAAAGTACATATATTCTGCAGAATAGGAGAACTAGTTCACAGACCGCACGCAGCAATTTGTGAAGGAGTCTTCCAAGTTTTCACATCAAGAAAATCAGCTTATATACAGAGATAAGACAGAGGGAATGACATCAGCATATGCAAAACGGCATCTGTTAATGCAATACAATCTTCAGCCTATCTTGACCTTTGACGTGTAATGCAAATCATAAGGACAAGCGAGGTGCCTAGAAGTCTGTCAGATAATTTTGCCTATCCCCATTTGGGACCTGATGACATCTCCATAGATTTAGAGATGTACATTTGTCACGAGATAATTAACAGTTTGACCTGACCTCTATCAGTTCAACAGGAGTTTGTGTTTCTTGTAGCTGTAGACTTTGTGACTCCTGTTGCATCTCAGTAAACCTATGTGAGGAATTTTCTCACAGACAAATGTAGATAACTCTCCTTGTGGGAGATATAACAAGAGCACATACAGAAAGACATAGTTAATTGGGTAAAATATAATTTTGCCATTACAATGGCTACTTAAAGCTGCTTTTAGTTTGCTCTACTGATTGCTGCTTTAGTTTGCTCCTAACTGCTTGCTGCTCTCATCTATGCAACTCAGTTCTCGTTTGCACATCAAACTTGTGCTTTTGTCTGTCACCCAATGTCTGGTCTTGCTCACCCTGCAAATTGACACCATCGATTACACCCCGCCATTGCAGCTTCAACCAGGCCAGGGGAGAATGCCTCTCCGGGAGACTTAAACCCCAAATCCTCCCTGCACTGACAATTGGCCTGTGCCCATGATAATGGGAACTTTGTTCATTAACATCCAGCCTCCGATCGGCACTTATCACAAGGATTTATTTGTCCTCCTCTGCGACTCTATGGCTATTCCACCAGTTGAAATCCTGCCTGTGCCTCCTCCCCACTCATCCGATAAAAAAGCACGCTAAGAAACAAAAATATTGAGCTGGTCAGTAGGCCACTGCATGCAAATGGGCCGGTGGCCATTTTCGTCCGGGCTCAGGCGCACTTTCAGCCTGTGATTCAATCTTCCCCAGGGGCGATTCTAGGTGACATGGATTTGGTGCATGCAAAAGTGTTAACCCCCCACCTGCTAAATCAGTATTCATTAGCTGATAATCTCTGAGCTAGCTACTGAACAGCATCAGCTAACGTTTTTGACACTATTAACACTATGATGGAACTAAACCTGACACTTTGAAAATCACAGTAATAACAACCAAATTTACACAATGTTCTAACATTAAGCAAATTTAGTTGCTTACCTTTTTAATTTGGGTTCTAATGAAATGACCAATTTCTTCTCTTTCTCTGGGGACTACCAATGTTACACTTCACAACATCTCCTGCTCTCAAGCTCTCTGTTTCAAGCCGTTGAACCTGTAATTGTTGTCTGTCACTATCAGACAGGTTCGCAAACTCACTTGAAATGCGACACCTCCAGCACCAGCCTCAGCGTGATGACGTCACCCCAGAGTTCGCTTCTAGTTAGACCTTAGCGACCGCTGTGCCCTATCCACGGGCTCATCCTTCTTTTCACCATCTGATGCCATCTCTCATCAGCTGAGGAGCCAGATTTTGGCAGGTAACGACACCAATCTTGTTAAAATTCTGCTGGGTTCTGAGCTGTACAAGCAGCATGTTGTAGACTGTGGCAACATATCTGTTGCGTCAAAAAATGGGACTGACTTTTCCCATGTTCTGCATAGCCTTTGGAGTAGCCTATATAGGGATGTAATTTGTGATGTTTGTCGCAGAGCTGAACTTGATTCTTGTCTTGCCATCATTTCGGACCTATCTCTACCTATATCAATTTTAACAAGAATATTTGTAGGATGTATAATTGTTAGTATCTTCATGTCCGTAGCTACTGTGGTGATGCTCACCCCAAGTCTGTTTGTCCGAGGAGAACCTGCTTCATGAAAGCAGAGCGGATGAAATTAAACCGTCAATGTCCCTATGCTGGGACAGGCGTTGAGAAATCATCCGAACCGCTGTTTCGTGGATTATTTATTGACTGGTCTCGTTAAACGGATACTTCACCGATTTAGCATTCAGCTTTGTATCAGTAGAAACCCAGTAGTATTTCTGAATGACCGTGCTTCCCTCCCTCATGTCCCCCTGAGAGGGGAGATCTCTGCATTGGGGGTCTGGAAAACATTCCTCCAATGACGCAAAATGACGATTTTTGCGTCATTGGAGGAATTCTTGGCCAGAGGCAAAGGACTACAGCCAGTAGTAGGAGCTACTTCTGCATGTTTTCAACATGCCCATCACCCGAAGCGAGCCGATCTCATCAGGAAAAAAACGAAATGTCAGCCATCTTGAATTCTCACAGGGCTCTTTCTTATTAGCAGCTAACTTTTACAAAATGATGTGCTTTCAAACTACCACACACGTGTACCACCGGAATACATCGCTACAGATCGGAGAATATGCAGGGAACGTTATTACAGACGGAATAATCAGCACACTACGAGAGCTTCGCCTGCACGGAGACCAGCACGGAGACAAGCACGGAGACCAGCGGTCTCGCTCGATGCCCCGAGCCTGGGAAGTGGACATCCTCATCGGCTAGGTGGGAAGCTAATGCTAACCGAGGAAAAGGCACATCCAGAGTGAGCTAACGCTAGCCGGCCACCTGTCCCATCAATCCTGATTGAAAGTGTCCGTTCATTAAACTACAAACTGGACTACATCCAACTTCAACAAAACTTCCAAAGCGAGTTCAGAGACTTTTTCGTGGAAACATGGCTGAACAACAGCGTACCGGACTGTCCAGCTACCAGGACTGCTAGCCCTCCGACGATCCGAGCTAGAGATGCTCTGTATGAAGGTGGGCTGTGTTAACACGGACTGGTGCAGAAATGTGGTGATTTGTATCCAACTAACTGCTAACCGTTGGAGTTTGTGACTGTTGCATGCCGACCATTCGACATTCCACGCTAATTCACGGCTGTGTTTATACTCGGTGTTTACAGCCCACCAAGCCTAATGCTAGTATGCTTAGCTGAACTTTACGGAGCCTATAATATGTGTGTACTAAAGGTAGCCTGTTTCATATGTGGTTATTATATAATGTCGTTTTTATATATTTTAAATGTGTAACACCACTTGAGACACGATGAAACGTTGTTTCATGTATATGGTTGAAATAACAATAAAACACATTGAGTTGAGTTGAATGCCTCGCTGTCTGTCTGTCTGCCTGTCTGTCAAGCGGTAGGCGTGGCTTGGGAGTGGACTCAAAGCAGCAAAGTGCATTCTGGGATTTGGTGTCTTTCATCCATATGAGCCAAAAACACATTTTCTGGCTTTTCTCGGCCTAGAAGGCACCAATAAAAAAACAAAATGACATTTCTACTACATAAGTGACCCAATTTAAAGATATATTCAGCTTTCCAGCGGTGAAATATCCCTTTAAGGTTTCTTTGCTGGTCTGTTGCATTTGCCTGCCGTGTTGTTCAGTTGTAAAATATATTAACTTAGACACTTAGAGCTAAAATTCTGGTCTCTGCTCCTGGGTAATTGGAATGGCATTTCCTTTTTCATATGATCTTTCTGGAATCAGGTTTGGGGGGGTCTTCAATAACAATGGTTTGAAAGCATTTGGCCAAAATAATTACTCACTTTACCAGCAGTGAATCCTCAACAGGTTTACTAGAGTTATATTTATTGTTGTAGCCCGTATTCTCTCAGGTAAACAATTCTGTTGTTCTGCGACAACGAGGCAACTGTTAACATCATTAACAAGAAGTGCTCATCTGTTCCACCCATTATAGATTCATGAGACGTCTCACATGGCTGGCAATTTTGGGCACTTATAATTTCCGCGCAGCTCATATCCCTAGTTTGAATAATCAAGTATCGTAGTGTATACCTAGTGTTCAATATTTGCAAAAGTAGGTATCCTACTAACTAACACAGTAACGGTTGTATGCTTTCACTGAAGACACAAAGCACAACTGTAGTATCCATTTTCTGCTAGAAATTGTTATAAACTTTAGAGATGAAACTTTGTTAATATGCCAGTTTCTGCTGTCAAGAAAGATGAACGTTGGCCATGATTTTGGTGCACGCGAGCAAAGTGTTTTTGTTGTTACGTCACAGGGTGTGAATAACTCAACCGTGTGGCTGAGGCTATTTGATCCAGGGGTGCAAATAGACACTCCATTTTTTTTTACTGAAAACAACATTGGCATATACGTAGTGTTCAATTTCACACTAACATTCTCACTTGGAGCAGTCATTCACACTTGGAGCTAATAATCTGTCACACAATGTAACACTGTTACCTCGATTTTCCATTGCAGATAGCACTGCCTCATACCTGAGCTGAGCGTGGCTCGTCATCATAGCGACTATGGTTTTCTCCGACTCATTTCCTGGTTCTCCTTCTCCATAAACAACGTAAAATCAAGTAGAGGATTAACTTTTCCTGCTACAGGTTTCCCACTGTGGTCAGAAAGAACAGGGGAGACACTTTGTTTCTCTCACTATGACTTTAGAGTTGCTACTCGCTCTGAAGCTAATCGCCGTGACGAGCCTACAGTACTAGCTACACGGCTCGCAAGCCCAAACAAGTGTGTGTGTGGCCGGCAATGCCAAGACCCGCCCTTCAATCACTACTATTGGCCAGGCGTCCAAGATAACATAACCCCATTTGTTCAGGTCTTATCCCCTGACCAATCCGCTATCCTAACCTTAACCACTCAAGGTGAAATGCCTATGTAAATGTAGGGCGGGACATGGCGTGCCCATAGTGGAATTCGTAATTTTGCCGGCCGTGTCTGTTTTGTTTCCGGTCTAGTGTGATGGAAGTTTTTCTGTAGCAGCAGGTGTAGGTCTTTTGGAAGAAAATAGAATGACGAAATCAAATAAAGACTGTCTCAGACTGAACCAAGTTGGGTTTTTGTATTTTATTAAAATATATATATATTTATTTGCAAATATAGGAGGAACACGATTTCACAAGAGGCTCGCAGCCCAGTTGTGGAAAAGGATCTTCGATGAGTAAACAAAAGCACTGAGTTCATATGGATAACAGAGAGGGAGTGAAGGGAGAGGGAGGGCCATGTGTGCTTACACATGTGTGCTTACACATGGCCTATTCTAAACATGACTTTGCATTCTGTTACACAGGAATATCTGTAAATCAGCATACAATCTAAATCATAAGTGACACCTTGGAGCCTATGTGTCCCTTGTTTTGACCGACTATCACCCCTAGGTCCCAAAGATGCACTGGGAACAACTGCTAAGCTAGAATATGGGTTACCGTGACGTTGTTGGCCTATCTGGTTCACAGAGAGGTCTCATACGCATTTCACTAGATTTCACAGGCGCTGAAATAGAAACAAAATGACTATGTGCTGTACTCTGTAAGCTCTGTTTAAGCATAAATGAAAAGTACACAATGACATTAAAACAGGGGAAGGAAAAGAATCATGCTGAATGTAATTTTTGCCATTACACTAGCTAGATCCGAAAGAACGTTAATCGTGCGATGAAAAAATATATATATTAGTGCTTTTTAGTCCACTGCTTTGAGACTCAAAAACAAATGCAGCCTTCTTCCATCAAAAGTACAATCGCTCGCATCCAATTCCATGTGCACTGCCTGGATCCATCCGCTACCAGTATTCTGGAATACCCATACATATGCCTTTGCTGAACGGCCAAAAAAAAGGGAGTCACCTCAAGGCAATGTTAAATGTTTCCCATTCACATTTCCTTTAAAAATGATATCACGATTGAGGAAGGGTGTTTTGGGCCTTACACAGATTAAATGTTAGAAGACTCACAGCTTTCTTTGGTTTTCTAAGTCCATCCATCCATTCATCGTCGTCCGCTTATCCGGTATCAGGTCGCGGGGGGAGCAGCTCCAGCAGGGGACCCCAAACTTCCCTTTCCCGAGCCACATTAACCAGCTCTGACTGGGGGATCCCGAGGTGTTCCCAAGCCAGGTTGGAGATGTAATCCCTCCACCTAGTCCTGAGGCCTCCTCCCAGCTGTCCATGCCTGGAACACATCCCTAGGGAGGCACCCAGGGGGCATCCTTACCAGATGCCCGAACCACCTCAACTGGCTCCTTTCGGCGTGAAGGAGCAGGGGCTGTACTCCGAGCTCCTCACGGATGACTGAGCTTCTCACCCTATCTCTAAGGGAGACGCCAGCCACCCTCCTGAGGAAACCCATTTCGACCGCTTGTACCCTGGATCTCGTTCTTTCGGTCATGACGCAGTCTTCATGACCATAGGTGAGGGTAGGAACGAAAATTGACCAGTAGATCGAGAGCTTTGCCTTCTGGCTCAGGCTGCCTCCAGGATCCTTGCGAGAGTGAAGATCTGATCCGTTGTTCCACGACTAGGACGGAATCCGCATTATTCCTCTTCAATCCGAGGTTCGACTATCAGCTGAACCCTCCTTTCCAGCACCTTGGAGTACACTTTACCAGGGAGGCTGAGAAGTGTGATACCCCTGTAATTGGTACACACCATCTGGTCCCCCTTTTTGAACAGGGGAACCACCACCCCGGTCTGCCACTCCTTTGGCACTGTCCCAGACTTCTACACAATGTTGAAGAGGCGTGTCCATCAAGACAGCCCCTTCACACCCAGAGTTTTCAGCATTTCCGGATGGATCTCATCAATCCCTGGTGCTTTGCCACTGTGGAGTTGTTTGACTACCTCAGTGACCTCCACCAGGGAAATGGACGACAATCCTCCGTCATCCTCCAGCTCTGCCTCTAACAGAGAGGGCGCATCAGCTGGATTTAGGAGTTCCTCAAAGTGCTCCTTCCACCGCCCTATTACCTCTTCAGTTGATGTCAACAACGTCCCATCCTTACTGTACACAGCTTGGATGGTTCCCCGCTTCCCCCTCCTGAGGTGGCAAACGGTTTTCCAGAAGCTCCTTGGTGCCGACCGAAAGTCCTTCTCCATGTCTTCTCCGAACTTCTCCCACACCCACTGCTTTGCCTCTTTCATGGCTGAGGCTGCAGCCCTTCGTACCTCAGTACCTTGCAACTGCCTCCAGAGTCCTCTGGGATAACATATCCCGGAAAGACTCCTTCTTCAGTCGGACAGCTTCCCTGACCATCGGTGTTCACCACGGTGTTCGTGGGTTACCGACCCTTGAGGCACCTAAGACCCTAAGACCACAGCTCCCTGCCGCAGCTTCAGCAATGGAAACTTTGAACATTGTCCACTCAGGTTCAATGCCCCCAGCTTCCACAGGGATGCACGAAAAGCTCCGCCGGAGGTGTGAGTTGAAGGTCTGTCAGACAGGGACTTCCTACAGACGTTCCTAATTTACCCGCACCACCCGTTTGGGCTTATCAGGTCTGTCCAGAGTCTTCCCCTACCCCCTGACCCAACTCACCACCAGATGGTGATCGGTTGACAACTCCGCCCCTCTCTTTACCTGAGTGTCCTAAACATACAGCCTCAGATCAGATGAAATGATTATAAAATTGATCATTGACCTTCGGCCTAGGGTGCTCTGGTACCAAGTACACTTATGAGCATCCATATGTTCGAACATGGTGTTTGCTATAGACAGTCCATGACTAGCACAGAAGTCCAATAACAGACAACCACTCTGGTTTAGATCAGGGAGGTCGTTCCTCCCAATCACGCCTCTCCATGTGTCTCCATCATTGCCCACATGTGCGTTGAAGTCCCCCAGCAGAACTATGGAGTCCCCCACCGGAGCCCAATACAGGACTCCATTCAAGGTCTCCAAGAAGGTCGAATACTCTGAACTCTTGTTTGTGCATATGCACAAACAACAGTCAGAGTCCCCCCCCCACAACCCGCAGGCGTAGGGAGGCGAGACATCTCGTCCACCGGGGTAAACTCCAACGTAGCGGCACTCAGCCGGGGACTTGTGAGTATCCCCACACCTGCCTAGCGCCTCACACCCTGGGCAACTCCGGAGAAGAAAAGAGTCCAACCCCTCTCCAGGAGTATGGTTCCAGAACCGAGACTGTGCATAGAGGTAAGCCCCACCAGATCCAACTGGTAGTGCTCCACCTCCCGCACAAGTTCCGGCTCCTTCCCCCACAGCGAGGTGACATTCCACGTCCCCAGAGCCAGCCTCTGCTGCCTGGCTCTGGTCCGTTGAGGCCCCTGACCTTCACCGCCACCCGTGTAGCTTGTAACTTGCAAAATGTAACATGCAAAATAATTGTTTCTCTCAATTCCATTGTTTTTGTGATGCTTAGGAGCCGAAACCCTGATCAAATTTGATTAATTGCACTGCCCTAACTATTATTAAGATGCATTGTTACATTGCATTGTGTTAATCCTATTTACTAACTTCATTTTTATGTTCATCTGAAAACTGACATATAACTCCTTTTGACTGTCAAAGTAATTGCATCCCAGAGGTGTAATAAAGTACTGTTTTCACTTCTTTTTTTCTTCTTAAATGTGCTTTATTGAATTTTCCTTTTCTATTTATCAAAAGAGAGACCAGCTGATAACATAAATATAAAGTGTAACACTGTTCAGCTCAGCATAGACACAGAAAACAAAACCAAACTAACCCAACTTTAAAGGCACATCTGTCTGCACACTGCACATCATTTGGAGTCAATTATCACAGTAACACAACAACAAACACTATAGTAGGGCCTTAG
This sequence comes from Gymnocephalus cernua, assembly GCA_023631565.1. Taxonomy (NCBI): domain Eukaryota; kingdom Metazoa; phylum Chordata; class Actinopteri; order Perciformes; family Percidae; genus Gymnocephalus; species Gymnocephalus cernua. The sequence continues at coordinate 106,829 of CM042436.1, forward strand.
CATAAAAGTACATAAAAAAGATCTGGTTAAAATGGCAGACACATTCACATATTAAAAAAGGGGTTTACACATTTTGTGTGTGTATTAGACATGTCAGGAGGTGGAAGAGCGGAATATGCTCCATTATTATCCTCTACCAACCAGAGATGGTACACCCAGTTCCTGAAAACCGTTTTCTCACAGATGCTCATACACTGTCAAGATACCAGCAATGATATCTGCATTAGTATAGTGTCATTAACAGTCTCAACAGTAACTTCCCCGATCAGTAATTGCACTGGTTTGCCACCATCTGTTATGGACTCGCACTAATGACAGTCCACTTGAGGTCCTGCAAGATGGTGGATACCAGAAACCTGAAGGTTTCCACAGCGGACACTGTGTAGTCCACTGTCTTCTCCACAGTTTCAGCTCCAGTTTGTTCTGACTGTAGTGGTGTGTGCAGTAAGCATTGTACCCTGTTGGCTCTTAAACACACCTCAACTAGACCAAATTAGCTCCACCCAGACCAACCCCCTCGTTAGCTGAGCTTATATAATGCACCTGTATCATCTTGGCTTTGTCTCTGCCTGTTGATTGCCACATGGGACCATCTCTGTGACTTTTAGGTAGGTAAGTGTGTTGAGTCTGTTTATGCTTTCAAGGTCTTTTCAAATACTTCAGTGTATATTTTGCAGCAGTCTGCTGCCTGCCTGACTGTTGTCTGCCTAGGCCTGGTGACACGATTTGCAGTGGACCGGTTTGCAGTGACTATAAATTGCAGTGGGCACATGCGGTGGGTAAGTTGGTGCACCCCTGGAACACACAGTTAGTAGACTTGTCTCTCCACAGCTGGCCTCTACCCACTTTCCCCCCTTTTTTTCCTTTGATAATTTTAGGCCATAACTTGGAGTGTATTTGTTTTTAAAGGAATTAACCTGATTGCTCAATATATATTGTAATAAAATCTTTTTCCACATTTTCTATTGCAATTCAATTTAAACATCCTTATTTCTAACCATCCTCTTAAAGGCACTTCCAGTTATAAATTATCCATCAATAAATGGAATATTTCTTTTGTCTTGTTTCAGTTGGTGAACTTGTGTATCCTTTGTATAACTGGGGTGTCTGTAGATAGATTTATTGGGGTGGAAATCCCCAGGTGGCGTTGTCGGTTAGTTGGACTCAGTGGCGACTCCTCCCCTAGCGCCACCCACCTTGCCACATGACTGCACCAGAGGGCCATCTGTTTATCCTCCCGTCTGTATGCACACTCATCACCGTCAGAGATAAATTCAATTTGTTTAATCCGTTTCTTTGTTGCTGCTGAGCTGTTTGTTTGCTGCAAAGAATATGCCCTGGGGTCACAGTCAGAACCTGTGCAACTAAACTGAATAGTCCCATAATGCTTTTGGAATTCATAATTTCCCTCTGACTTGGCATAATTAAACATGTATCACCTATGTTGTACTACTACAAGGTGGAGGGTGGGGGTGTGGCCTTGACCAACTGCCACTTTGCTCGTTTGAAAGCCATGATCTTTCTTTCATTTATTCATTCATTCATTCATTCATTGATTGGTTGGCCAAATTCTTTGGGCGGGCAAAGCAGAGAAAGGGAAGGCAACCTCGCTTGTTATGACCTCATAATAAGCAAGATTCCTGATTGGCCCATCTGAGCTTTCATTTTCTCAAAGGCAGAGCTGGATATCCAGGGCTCGGATTACACCCTTCACCATTTCAAGCCACTGGAGGACCATAGGCAGGCTAGGGGGACTCATTCATTTGAAAAAACCTCAAAGTGACATTTTCATGCCATGGGACCTTTTTAAAGATATGAATGCACATTGCAATGTTTTGAACATTGGACAGCCTGTGTTACAGGTGATGATCGTTTTGTGTCTAGATTTTTGAAAAATGACGTCAAGGTTCTGAAATTAGTAGCAAAGTGATTGTACAAAACTGTAAAATATGTCCGTTCTCTTGTAAAATAGTTTTTTATTTTTAAAGGCTGTAGAAAGTGAACCTGCTTTTCTGCAATGTGACCGCTAGATGTCACTGTTCACCAGGATAACCCACCATTGTGTTCAAGGTAACTGACTGCAGGACGCTTCTCGCTTTAGGTCTCATTTGCCAACTCCAAACATTTTCGATGGAATTACAAGTTGACAAGAATCTTGGGATGACAATCTTCTGTGAAACAAAATGAGACACTTGACAATGAGTCACATGTGTTTATTTTAACAGTACCCTTAACAGAGTTTGGAGCAAACTGGAGTTCACTTGGACAGCCAGATCCAATCCAATCCACTTCATTTATATAGCACAATTTACACAAACAACAAGGTTACCAAAGTGCTTTACAGAGAGAACAACAAAATAAATAATATATGCATCAACAATGACAACAAAGACCATGTTTATCTGCTTGTCAAGCTTAAAATCACTGTCAATTTTAATGCCTACATCTGTAACTACTGGCTTTATGTATTGCTGCAGGGAACCAAGGTTGACAAGAGTGGAGTGACAAACCCGGGTGGGTCCAAACACAATGATCTCAGTTTTTTCTTTGTTTAAATTTAAAAACTTGCATTTTTTTTCTCAGTGGTAAATATATTTGTGAATTATCTGCATAAAGATGGTAAGAAATACCATGTTTTTTGAAAATATTTGCAAGACGGAGAAGGTACAAAGAAAACAGTAGTGGTCCAAGAACTGATCCTTGAGGGACTCCACAGAGAAAGGGGGCAATAGATGAAGTAGAGTCACCAAGTTTTACAGAAAACAATGTCAGATACGATCTGAACCACTGCAGGGCAGTATCATGGATTACTACACAGTGCTGTAGGCAAGAAATAAGAATGGCATGATCAATTGTGTCGAAAGCAGCAGTAAGGTCTAAAAGCACAAGAATAGCTGAGTCCCCATGGTCTGTAGTTAATATAAGATCATTAAAAACTCTTAAAAGTGAAAAAAGCTTTAAAATCAGATGGAAAAATGTCTAGAATACTATTTGAGTTTAAATAGGATTGTAATTGTGCAAAAAGTTTTTTCTAAAATTTTGGACACAAAAGGAAGCTTTGATATTGGTCGGTAGTTAGCTAGAATAGTATTTTCCAGATTTTACTTTTTAATTAGAGGTACAACAGTTGCCTCCTTGCAATACGCTGGGACAATTCCTGAAATCAGACTGCTGTTACTCATTTTTTTGGACAGTTGGCCCTATAATGGTCCAGACCTCTTCAAAAAGGCGAGGGGGAATAATGTCCATAGGACATACTGAAGGTTTAAGCTGTAAGATTAATTTATTGAGGCAAGCAAGCGACACAGGCTCAAACTGATCAAACACTGTTAAACTGGTCATCATTTCAAAGGAGTCAGATACAGGTGGGGAAATATGTGCTCTAATGGAGGCAATCTTGTCTAAGAAATAGTGTAAAAAATTCTCACAAACTTCGAAAGATGCTTCTAAACAAGAGGATTGGGGTGAGTTTAAGATTGAATCAATACTTTTGAAAAGGGCACGCGGTTTATTTAAATTTTGGACAATTTGTTCTTTTAGATATCTAGTTTTTTCAGCTTTCACCATTTTTTGATATGTACTCCAGCTTTCCTTTAAAATTTCATAAAATACATGAAGCTCGTCTTTCTTCCACCGACGCTCTGCTCTCCTGCACTCTCTCCTGGCTGCACGGGTAGTGTCATTAAACCATGGCTCAGATTTAGGTGTGGGTCGCAGAATTTTTAGTTGAGAAACAATGTCAAGAATGCTAGCACATGTGGAGAGAAAGGAAGAAGTTAATTTCTCTCTCAGCTACGAGGCCAGTATCAAATTGAAATGAGTTTTGAAAAGCACAAGAAAACTGAGCAGCAGTGGTCGGCTTAAACACACGACCTAGATGTGCAGGGGCATTTTTTCCAGATTTAATCAAATAAAACCGGCATGTGATCAGAAAATACAGCATGCTGTGTCTGAAGATTTAAAATGGGCAAACCATAAGATAACACAAGATCTAACGTGTGCTCCTGTTCCTGTGTGGATCCACTGACATATTGAAAAAAAGTTAAAAGTATCAATCATTTCTAAAAAATGTTTAGTAAGTGGTTTAGAGGTACAACAAATATGTATATTAAAATCACAAACAATTAAAACTGTCATAGTCTGTCGTAATACTGGCCAGGAAGTCAGAACACTCTTTTATGAAATGTTTGTTGTATTTCGGCGGGCGATATATCGCCGCACATAGTGCAGGATCCAACCGGCCTAAGACAAACGAGCTCAGTTCAAAAAAAAAGATGGTGCCAAAAGCTTACGATATAAGCTGCTCTTTAAGACAGTCGCTATTCCTCCTCCACGTCCAGTGGTCCTTGGAGAATTTAAAAAAGTACAGTCTGAAGGTAAGAGATCTGTGAAGGCATCTGACTCAACCACGGCAATCCATGTTTCTGTTAAAAACAATACATCCACAGCTCGTGTGATGAAGAAATCCCTAAGGATGAAGGTTTTGTTCATTACCGACCTTGCATTTATCAGTGCACATTTGGTCGGTAGAGTCGAGATGTCAGCCGCAAGAGCCGACCGGCACAACGGCCGAAGGTTACTGTACCTTCCGCCAGGACTTTGGGAACGAGGCGCGCAGGTGCCCAGACCATGTCGCTCCTCATACGGGCATACAACAGGTATCAACCAGCTGCTAGTTGGAGCAAGGCCACGGCGAGCGACAAGGCGCTGAAAACATCCAGATGTTGGGTTAGAGTGGGTTAGAGTGTGTTAGGGTTAGAGTGGGTTAGGCTCTGTCACTGCACGTTCTAAAACAAAGCCAAATAAACGCACACAAATGACAAAAATGTAAAAACAAATGACAAAAATGTTAAATAAACTACACAAACGGAAAGAGCTCAGAAATATTCAATGAAACAAGATGAGCCACGACGACATGTGTGTCTTGAAGCCACACTTACACACTTACAGAGACGTGCTGACGTTGACGGTAAGCGTATTGCCTCATTTCCGGTGTTTCCGTGGTGTGTTACGGTCGCTTGTAGCTATCAGGGCTCTCAAGTTTTGAAGACAGGCAAGAGTGACATCCCCCCCCAGCTTGTTAATAGCCAGTGTATGTTCATTATAGCTTCCAGTTTGTAGATGTTAGTTAGATGGCACCAATAATCATAGCTGGCCTGGCAGCCCAAAGGACAGGGTTCTGGTTCCAGATTTGTTTGGTGACTTATGATGGGGGGTTCGGTCCACCCCCAGAAAATGTTGAGCATTAAACACTTCATTTCCTGCATTGTGGTGAATTTCTATGCACCTATTAGAACCTTTTTCTGAATCAATATGCTGGAAATATCTTTATGTAAAGGGACACAAATTACAATTCAAATATAAAAACATAATGGAATATATTGCAGTAAGGCTCTCGGGTATTCTGCATTGCTTACAACTATTTATTCTCCGTTGGATCAACTGTCCTAATTATATCTGAGTCAGCACACATGTAGCCTATAGGCATCATTTACTCTTACCTTCTCTTTTGCATCTTTTGTTGGGGAAGTAACCTCCTTAAATGAGCATTTGACAATTATTCACCTCAATTATACATTATTAATTTTAATGGATTAATAAACCCCTGGACTTTAATATTTCAGATGTGTTTGAGCAAGATTTCTGCTCATGTCCAAAACTTTTGCACATTCAAAATATAACTCATCCCATGCTCTCTGAGATTTGGAGGAGTCCTGACATTTTGTGAAAAATAAAGTGATAATAGGATATTACAAGAATACAGTCACAATATTTCAGAAAATAATCCACCTGCACAATAGTCCGCTATGCATTACGTAATTGCTCTGCTGATACTAGACCTCAGACCTTCTGACAGACCATAGATCCCCGTCTGGGTCTCTGAATGAGACAAAGTTTAGCGAAGGTGGAAAACAGAATTAACGGAGCTCAAACGCGTCACATCTGCCGCAGCATCTCCACAGCAGGGCGCGTCCATAAACCTGAAGCTGCAGCTTTTTACAGTGAGAGTGGACACTAAGTGACGTTTCATATTTGTCAGTCAACTTTTCAAAATACATTCAGGGCTACACTCAAAACATTGGAGCCGAAGCCTCGGCAAAATCAGCTGACGGCGCGTCTGGTGTAGCCCCTTTCTTTTTTTGTTGATTGGCTGATAAGTGGCAGGGGAGACAAAGAACTCTAGGGGAGACGCTTGATTTCTGGTTCCATAGTGAGAGCGGCGCGGCCAGAGAAATGTTGGGCGCTGCGGCATATTAAATATATTATAAATAGTTTTTCTGCGTGAGAAATACAATGTGTGGCGGGAGTGCATGACAAAAGACCGAAATGAGTGACTGTCACGCTCAATGCGTGACACTTGAGAGCCCTGAGCTATCTTCCCTTACAACGACTGCCTCGCTGATCTCACGATTAAAACGCTGTTAGCTACTTTAGCTTAGCCATTAGCAATGGCCAATTCCTCTCCATCTCCTGCTCTCTCTTGCTCTGTGTGTCAAATGTTCAGCTATTCATCTGCCTCCTTTAGTGATAATGACACTTGTAATAAATGTAGTTTATTCGCTGTCCTGGAGGCGAGGCTTAGTGAGTTTGAAGCACGGCTCCATACTATGGAATCAAAGTCGTATGCTTCCGTAGCTAGCCAGCTTAGCATAGCTGGTGCGGGCCAACATAGTGTAGCTTCGGCTAGCAGTCCCCCGGCCGACCCCAAGCAGTCGGGCGGGTGGGTGACTGTCCGAAGGAAGCATAACAGTAACTGTAATCCAGGGGGTGCACATAGCGGTGGTCACTCTAAATCGGGGCATCCTCAACTTTCTAACAGGTTCTCCCCACTCATTGATACAACCGCTGAGAAGCCAATTCTGGTTATTGGGAGCTCTATACTGAGAAACGTTAGGATGTCGGCTCCAGAGGCTGCGGTCGTGTGCGTTCCTGGGGCCAGAGCGGGCGATATAGAATCTAATCTAAAGCTGCTGGCTAAAAATAAAAATAACAGTAAATACAGTAAGATCATACTTCACATTGGTGGCAATGATACCCGATTATTTAAATCGGAGATCACTAAAATTAATGTTGAGTCACTTTGTGCATATGCAAAGACTATGTCGGACTCAGTAGTCTTCTCTGGACCCCTGCCAAACCTGATCAGTGATGTAAAATACAGCCGGATGTCATCCTTCAACCGCTGGTTGAAGGAATGGTGCCCAGCTAATGATGTGGGCTACATAAATGACTGGGGGGCGTTCTGGGGAAAGCCTAGTCTGATTAAGAGGGACGGCATTCATCCCACTTGGGACGGAGCCGCTCTCATATCTAAAAATCTGACCGAATTTATTATCAGCCATAAACCATGACAACCCAAGTTAGATATTAGTAATCAGAGGTGCAGTGCAACGCGTTCCTCTGTGCCTCCGTTAGAGCAGCCGCCCTCTCATAGTCTAATAACCACGGTGTCTGTCCCCCGACTTAGATCGGTTAAATCAAAGGTTAACAAAAGAGGAGCTACACTTAACAACCTAATAGGAATTAAAACAACATCTGCAATGATGGAACAGAATAGGAAAATCAGATGTGGACTATTAAATATTAGATATTTGTCTTCTAAAGCAGTATTAATAAATGAATTGATATCAGATAATCAAATTGATCTATTCTGTCTTACCGAAACCTCAGTCATAATAATACTCAAATACCTAGAGGCTCAGGCCGAGGAGGGGGAGTTGCAGCCATATTTGATTCAAGCTTTTTAATTAATCCTAAACCTAAACTAAATTATAACTCGTTGGAAATCCTAGTTCTTAATCTTCAACATCCAACATGGAAAACTGTACAGCCAATTCTATTTGTTGTTGTTTACCGAGCTCCAGGTCCGTATTCAGAATTTTTATCTGAATTCTCAGAGTTTTTATCATGTTTAGTCCTAAAATCAGACAAAGTACTTATTGTAGGTGACTTTAATATTCACATGGACATTGACAACGACAGCCTTAGTATTGCTTTCAACTCACTATTAGATTCAATTGGTTTTAGTCAGAGTGTGCATAAGGCCACTCACTGTTTTAACCACACCCTCGACCTTGTGCTGGCATACGGCATCGAAATTGAAGATTTAATAGTATTTCCGCAGAATCGTTTATTATCAGACCATTTTTTAATAACTTTCGAATTCTTACTACCCGACTACATGAAATCAGATAAAAGCTTCTACACTAGATGCCTATCTGACAGAAATGTAAGGAAGATATTCCAACAGCATTTAACTCAATGTCGTGCTTTAATATAACAGAGGACCTTTTTGTTAACTTCAGTCCCTCCCAAATTGATAATTTTGTAAACAGTGCTACGGCCTGCATACGGACGACTTTAGACTGTTGCTCCCCTCAAAAAGAAGATGAGGAAGCAAAGGAAACTAGCACCTTGGTATAACTCCCAAACTCGCAAACTAAAACAAATCTTGCGAAAACTTGAAAGTAAATGGCGTTCCACCAAACTGGAAGATTCTCGTTTAGATTGGCAAGACAGTCTGAAAACCTATAGGAAGGCCCTCAGAAATGCCAGATCAGACTATTACTCATCAATAATAGAAGAAAATAGGAACAACCCAAGGTTTCTTTTCAGCACTGTAGCCAGGCTGACAGACAGTCACAGCTCTACTGAGCCATCTATTCCTATAGCTCTGAGTAGTGATGACTTCATGAGCTTCTTTGATGATAAAATTATAACAATTAGAGATTAAATTAATCACCTCTTGCCCTCAACTTCTAACAGTTCACCTTCAAATGCAGGACTGATAGATGGAACAACAAGACCTGACATATACTTAGACTGCTTTTACCCTATAAACCTTCAACAATTAATGTTAAAGGTCTCTTCAGCTAAGCCATCTACCTGTCTCTTAGACCCCATCCCAACAAGGTCACTTAAAGAAGCGCTACCACTGGTTACATTTCATTATTTGATATGATTAACATGTCTTTATTAACAGGTTATGTACCACAGTCATTTAAAGTAGCTGTGATTAAACCTATTCTGAAAAAACCCACCCTCGATCCTGAGGTCTTAGCCAACTATAGACCTATATCTAATCTTCCCTTCCTCTCCAAAATCCTTGAGAAGGTAGTTGCTAATCAGTTATGTGATTTCCTACATAGCAATAGTTTATTTGAGGACTTTCAGTCAGGATTTAGAAAGCATCATAGCACAAAGACGGCACTGGTGAAAATTACTAACAACCTTCTAACTGCTTCAGACAAAGGACTTGTCTCCATACTTGTCTTACTAGATCTTAGTGCTGCCTTTGACACTATTGACCATACCATCCTGTTACAGAGACTGGAACACTTAGTTGGTATTAAAGGAATCGCACTGAGCTGGTTTAAGTCCTATTTCTCTGATCAATCTCAATTTGTTAATGTTAATGACAAATCCTCCAAGTACGCTAAAGTTAACCATGGCGTTCCACAAGGCTCAGTGCTTGGACCAATTCTATTCTCCTTATATATGCTTCCTCTAGGCAATATTATTAGGAAACACTCAATTAACTTTCACTGTTATGCAGATGACACCCAATTATACTTATCAATCAGACCAGATGAAATCAGTCAATTAGCTAAACTTCAAACATGTATTAAAGATATAAAAGCATGGATGACCTACAACTTTCTGATGCTAAACTCAAGCAAAACTGAGGTGATTGTGCTGGGTCCTAAACACCTCCGTACCTCATTATCCAAAGATATAGCTACCTTGGATGGTATTGCCCTGGGCTCCAGCACTACTGTCAGAAATCTAGGAGTTATTTTTGACCAGGATATATCCTTTAATGCCCACTTAAAACAAACCTCAAGAACAGCCTATTTTCATCTTCGTAACATTGCCAAAATAAGGAACATCCTGTCTCAGAACGATGCTGAAAAACTAGTCCATGCATTTGTCACTTCCAGGCCAGACTACTGTAATTCCTTACTATCAGGAAGCTCAAATAAGTCACTTAAGACTCTCCAGCTGATCCAGAATGCTGCAGCTCGTGTACTGACAAGAACTAAGAAAAGAGATCATATTACTCCTGTATTAGCTTCTCTGCATTGGCTCCCTGTAAAATCCAAGATTGAATTTAAAATCCTCCTCCTAACCTACAAAGCTCTAAATGGTCAAGCACCATCATATCTTGAAGAGCTCATAGTACCTTACTGTCCCACTAGAGCACTGCACTCCCAGAATGCCGAGTTACTTGTGGTTCCTAGAGTCTCTAAAAGTAGAATGGGAGCCAGAGCCTTTAGCTATCAGGCTCCTCTCCTGTGGAACCAGCTTCCAGTCTAGGTCCGGGAGGCAGATACTGTCACCACATTTAAGAGTAAACTTAAGACTCTCCTCTTTGATAAAGCTTATAGTTAGGGAGTGAGGAGTTGCAGCATCTGCCTAGCCCGGCCCACCTGCTTCTCTGTCCCAGAAATGCTTGTTACTAACCTAGCTCTGGGGAGCTTGCTCCCCGGAGTCTTTCTGTTTCTTTTTCACCCAGGATGAAATCCTGGGATTAGGATGGCACCAAAATCATGGTTCCAGCTGTTGCCGTGGTTCTGCTGAAATACCCTGCTATGCCGTGCTGCTCCCAATTATAGAGTGTGGTCTAGACCTACTCTATCTGTAAAGTGTCTTGAGATAACTCCTGTTATGATTTGATACTATAAATAAAATTGAATTGAATTGAATTGAAGCCCCAGTATGTAACATGTTTAGTTGTTCATTATCAAAATATGCATTGCCCTTCACAAACTTGTCCTTTTTATGAATATTGACCACCACCAACAATTCCAAGTAATCCTATTGGATTCAAATTTTACATTTGCGCTTGTATGAACAGGGGTAGACATGGGTAGACACTGCATACTCGTGCATGCTTCTTGAAATACGTTAGCCAGTAAGGGACATACAGGATATACTGCTCCGCCATTCACGCTTTTCACTCAGTGGCACTAACTGTGACCGACTGTTTTCTGTAAATGTCTATGACTGTGACGAATGCCAGGGAGGGAGGGGGAGAAGATTACTTGTCACTCACTGCCGGCAGATTTGAAAGTCTGTTGCATCTATTATCGAGGACATGTAACTGAGTCGCCGAGGAAATTAAAACGACAACGCGACAGGCAAAGCAACAAGACCAAAGTTAATATTGTTGTGGCTTTTCCAAGATGGAAAGAGCTGATGAGGAGCAAGGATTTTAAAAGGGACACCGAAGTTGCCTGCTTTCTTCTCAACAGGTAATTCTGCCTATTTCTGTAAATTAAAAGTTTTATAGTTGCTACTTGCTTGGCTAACTATAGCATGGTTGTGCATAACGCTAGAATGACGTCTAGGATACTTTTCCTCGCATCAATGATGATAAAGGATTGTCTACTTTGTACAACCCCAAATCAGAAAATGTTGGGACAGTATGGAAAACACAAATAAAAAAAGAAAGTAGTGATTTCTAAATGTACTTTGACTTGTATTCCATTGCAGACAATGTGAACACAAAATATTTCATTTTTTATCTGGTCATCTTAATTTAATTTGTAAATATACATCCTTTCCTGTCATTCAGACATGCAACACATTCCAAAAAAGGTTGGGACAGGAGGAATTTAGGGCTAGTAATCAGGTAAATTGGTTAAATAATGATGTGATTTGAAACAGGTGATGTCAACAGGTGATTGTAATTATGATTTGGTACAAAAGCAGCATCCAAGAAAGGTCTAGTCCTTTAGGAGCAAAGATGGGCCGAGGATCGCCAGTTTGCCAACAAATACGTGAGAAAATTATTGAAATGTTTAAAAACAATGTTCCTCAAAGAAAGATAGGAAGACATTTGCTTATTTCACCTTCAACAGTGCATAACATAATTAAAAGATTCAAGGAATGAGGAGGAATTTCAGTGCTTAAAGGACAAGGGCGCAAGCCTAATCTGAACAACCACAGTACCACAATACGTAGTTACAGCCACAAATGCCAGTTAAAACTGTACTGTGCCAAAAGGAAGCCCTATGTTAACAGTGTCCAGAAGCGCTGTCGACTTCTCTGGGCTCGGAGGCATCTGGGATGGACCATCACACAGTGGAAACGTGTACTGTGGTCAGATGAATCAGTATTTCAGGTATTTTTTGGGAGAAATGGACGCTGTGTGCTCCGGACCAAAGAAGAATAGGATCATCCAGACTACAAGCAACCAGCAACAAGTACAAAAGCCAGGGTCTGTCATGGTATGGGGTTGTGTCAGTGCCCTTGGCAAAGGGAACTTGCACTTCTGTGATGGCACCATTAATGCTGAAAAGTACATAGATATTTTGGAGCACAATATGCTGCCTTCAAGAAGACATCTTTTCCCGGGACGTCCATGCATATTTCAACAAGATAATGCAAAACCATATTCTGCACATATTACAAAGTCCTGGCTGCAGAGGAACAGGATACGGGTACTTGACTGGCCTGCCTGCAGCCCCGACCTGTCTCCAATAGAGAATGTGTGCCGCATTTTGAAGTGCAAAATGCGACAGACCCCGCACTGTTGCCCACCTTAAGACTTGTTTGCAGGAGGAATGGGACAAAATTACACCTGAAACACTTCATCACTTGGTGTCTTCAGTCCCTAAACATCTTTTAAGTGTTGTGAAAAGGAATGGCAACATTACAAAGTGGTAAATGCTTTACTGTTCCAACTTGTTTTGAAATGTGTTGCAAGAACCAAAATAGGAATTTTGTTTATTTGAAAAAAAACAATAAAAATCATGAGGAACACATTAAATTATGTGCTGTTGTATTGTCTGCAATGAAATACAAGTCAAAGTACATTTAGAAATCACTACTGTCTGTTTTTATTTGTGTTTTTCATACTGTCCCAACTTTTTCTGATTTGGGGTTGTAACATAAACGTAATCATATGTGCCGTGATTTCCCTGGCAGACAACTCACGTCATGGATCTGTAACACAGACTAGCTACTAGAACAGCTGCGTGGAAACGATGGAGACACTAAGAGATCATTTCAGTTTCATTGGCATTGTTCATGCTGCTCAGAGAAATATATTAAAAACACAAACCTCCGCTGCTTCTCTCCTATGCTGTAAACATTGCCTTACACTATTAATCTCGTACAATATATAGAATAATATAGCACGGCCACCGCAGGAGTTACAACGCACTCGGAATGAGGGGTTAGCATATATATATATATTAGGGCTGTCAGTTTAACGCATTATTAACGGCGTTAACGCAAACCCATTTTAATGCCGATAATTTTTTTAACGCACGATTAACGCATAGAGAGAGCAACGGGATCTGTTAGTCCACTTCTTTAACTGTCTATGGCCACGCCATGTCCCGCCCTACGAAGCAGCTGATTGGTTTGGTTTAGGCATTTCACCGCGTGTAGTTATGATAGTGGATTGGTCAGGGGATAGGACCTGAACAAATGGAGTTACGTTACCTTGGACGCCTGGCCAATAGTAGTGATTGAAGGGCGGGTCTTGTAATTTTGCAGACCGGAAACAAAACAGACATAAGCCTCGGCCGGTTTTAGCTTGCTAGCCGCATAGCTAGTAGGCTCGTCACGGCGAATAGCTTCGGAGCAAGTAGTGACTCTATAGTTAGTGAGAGAAACAAAGTGTCTCCTCTGTTCTTTCTGACCACGGTGGGAAACCTGCAGCAGGAAAACCCTCTCCTTGATTTTACGTTGGTTATGAACGAGAACGAGAACCAGGAAATGAGTTACGGGAAACCAGTTGCTATGACGACGGCTATGCCGCTGACGACGCTATGAGCCCATAGACACATAGCATAGACAGTAGGACCAGCCACGCTCGCCTCAGGCATGAGGCGGTACTATCTGCAATGGAAAATCGAGGTAACAGCGTTACATTATGTGACAGATTATTAGTTCCAAGTGTGAATGTTAGTGTGAAATTGAACATAACGTATATGACAATGTTGTTTTCAATACAAAAAACATTGTCACAAAGCAAGCCAATCTACTTTTCCATGCTGATAAGAGAATTAAAATGAGAAAATATAATGGGACAAAAAGAAATCGAGGGACATTTAGAATAGATAAAAATGTGCGATTAATCGCGATTAAATTTTTTTTTTTAAATATTTCTTTTGGTATGCATTTCAGAAAAAAAATGGTTAGGATTCAGGTGTAATTGCAAATGGTGATTAATCATGATTAATCCACTGAAAATTGTGATTAATTTGATTAAAAATTGTAATCATTTGACAGCCCTAATATATACATATATATATATATATATATATATATATATATATATATATATATATATATATATATATATTTGTACAAATACACACGGGACTGCTGCATGATGATTATTACTGAAGACTGACTGAACACTCTCTCGTCCCAGACGACAGCTAGCTAGCTAGCAGCTAACAGGGTAGGTGAATGTTGAAAATGCATCTTGTTGTCATGTAAGGGCCCTGTTCGTGTTACACAGACATTTTAATTGCATTTTGTGTCTGTCAAGATACACAAAGGCACTATTTAGCTTATGCCCCCATAACTGCCATTTTAGCTAAGTGGGAGCTGTGCATTAGCTGCAGCAGCTCAGTGTTGCTAACGCTGATTTCCCTAGTTGTTTTTTTTCTATAGACAGGTCTTGCATAGTTATATTTAGGAAGATTACCGTAACAATTGGCTGGAGTTCTCCTTTAATGCGATTAATGGCGATTGAATATTTTAATCATTTGACAGCATTAATTATTACTAAAAAAGAGGGGGGCTGTCCATGGTAATGAAAAAGAGCTGTGTTACTAAAACAGAGGGGGGCTGTCCATGGTGCTGAAACGGAGCATTATTCCTAAAACAGCAGGGGGCTGTCCATGGCACTGAAACTGAATATTATTACTAACCCTAACCCTTAGCCCTGTCTCCCTCGTTCTACCAACTCTTGCATTCTACTCTCATTCTAACCCTAATCTTAACCATTAGTTTTTCATGCCTAAACATAAGCAGTTAGATTAATGTAGATTAGAAAAATAGGAACTACACCCCTAGGACTGTTCTTCATGGAGAAATGGCAGAATAAAACAACCAGGAAGTGAATTTTTGCCGACTTCCTGTCATCATAGAAACATGTGACTTGCACGGCTGGATGCAGTAAATTCAATAGATCAATGGTAACTTCATCTTAAACCTCTACGACGTTCAGGAAGAAAGTTACATTAAAAGCCCCAAGCCACGCCCACAAAAGCTGTAAAAGCGATCTTTCGACTACTTCCTGTCATCATACAAACACGTGACTCATACCATTCGATGCGGAAGACTCAATGGTTTAGAAAATCCTGCAGCTCCTTCCTTGTGTTTTTTTCACACCTCAAAGTCCTTTACATGTTTTAAGGTCAAAACCATGACATAATGGATTATCGTAAATGAAGACATCAGTAATGGGGACAGTCCACATCAATTCTAATCTTGACAGCGCCTCCTGTAGTTGAGCAGTGTATGGAACACAGGAAATGACTTGGAAAACCGGCCTAGATTTCTGGACTTCCAGATCCTCAGGTCTGGCTAACATGGATGGTTCTAGCTAGCGCTGTTAACAGACATCTTTGTTGGTCAGGTGGTAAGTCAGATGTTTATTATATTAAGATGGTGTGAAACCTAACATGTTTTTGTAGATACAAGATGGTTAAAATAAATCAAAGATCATTTTATACTTTAATACTAAAAACACTGTTGAGTCAAACAATATCATTTTTCAAACAATAAATATAAAGTAAAAAGTAAACCTCAAAACAGACCGTAACTGTATACAATTTTAATTGGTTATAGGACACACTCGGGAGGGCCGCCCTTGGAGGAGGGTGTCTAGTTAGTAATGGCCGAAACACCTGATTCCAAAGGACAATTCCAAGGTTCTCTACTGATGATGTGTCTTAAAATTTAGAATACAATCTATGCAAGAATGTGCAACAATTTCAAACAAAATAAAGACGGCACAAAATTCAGAAGGGAAAATAATAAACTAAGTGACTACGTGTCCTACAAATGTACAAGCATGACTCTGCAATTTGTGTGTAGGATATGTGTAGGATTTTAATATTGGCACTATGAACTTCTGTTGTTACCTCTACCGACATCCAAATTCATCCCTTATCCCTAACCCAAACGCAGACTGAACCACTTTAAGAACTCATCTGTGCCTACATCAATTAATATGTTAGTAATACTTCTTGAGGCCGTATGGGTTGTGTAGTAACGTCATGGTGTTCTGTTTATGTGGCCCATGGCTCTCATTAATTTGCAATTGCACTTTGTTTACTATTTATTTAACTTAATAATATTTGTCTTATTGTTTCTGTTCTTTGATCTTTATTGTAAGAGTGGCTAAAGTTGTCAGCACTGGAGTCCAAGCCAGAAAGGTCTGAACTATAATTGGCCCAACAAAAACCTTGACAGATTGTACCTCATGAAGTCTTATTTATTGATCTTGACATAAATGTTCATGGTTTGTACATCACAAAACAGGTTTACATTTCTATAAATAAAGTTTGACCTTGACCCTTGACCTTACATTTTGGTGTAACTTTACTATCAAAGTAAGTGAAATCATCTTTGTTGATCTACAGAACTCTTGGAATGTGGAGACATGAAATATGCTGACAACATAGATTGCATATTGCATTTGTTAATACCTTCCCTATGAACATACACTGATGAAATGAAACTGTCTTCTGGTTGGCTCCGTTTCTTGCAAATACACTTTTCATAACACAGTTTTACTATAATAATTTTAACAGTGGGCAGATATTTAATTTCTTCCATCTTTGAATACTGACTTTGATAAAAAAAAAAAATGTCATGCTGGATGTGCACTGGTTTGTTTGCCAATGCCAAGATGATAAATGTCAACATTATTTTAGCAAAAAACACAGCAACACTTGCCAGTGACTTAATTCATCACCAAATTTGCCAAAGAAAAGAAAAGATCACCACATACTCTCAACCATGATATTACACAAATACACTTAATAACAGCAATGACGTTTCTGAAAAACAAAACTAAAGAGTTTCATGTTACACTCAAGAACATTTAAATAGATCACAGCACTATAGATTCTGGTATATTTCACAGCAGAGAAACAAAATGAGTACAACACACTGGGTGCAAAAAAGGTTGTTTTTCTTTTTTTTCTTCAGAAATAATTTTACTGCTTTTTGTAGATGTGAACATGTAGAGATTGCAACATTCCCATTAAATCATACATCTTTTTGTTCTCAACAACAAAAAACATCTCAATTCCAGAGAGGGGTAGACCATACTATCACATCATGCTTATTAGTTTTCAGTTATGCTGGGAATAATTGTACTTTTTATTACCATGAATTTTATTTCTTGTAGAGTTTCATCTACCAGAGAAAGCTTTGTGTTGTCCAGCAGACAGCTGCAGCAGGGTTGTTCAGGGGTTAGCTACATGCTGACTGGACAGGTTGTACTAAAACTTCTCCTCATTTCTTTCCACCAGCTGAAGAGACTTTTACTCCAGACGCTGAGTGAAGTTTTCTGGGAAAAGTCCTTTGTGAGCACCAGTGCCAAGTGTCAACCACTCACTTTCTTTGAACCCTGTGAGCCAGCCGGCCTCCTGCAACAACAACCACAAAAAGTCACTACCAGCCTGAACTACTGTTAAAGTCCCATGAAATGGTGCTCTTTGAATGCTTTTATATGGGCCTTAGTGGCCCCTAATACTGTATCTGAAGTCTCTTTTATATAGACCTCAGTGGTCCCCTAATACTGTATCTGAAGTCTCTTTTATATAGGCCTTAGTGGTCCCCTAATACTGTATCTGAAATCTCTTTTATATAGACCTCAGTGGTCCCCTAATACTGTATCTGAAGTCTCTTTTATATAGACCTCAGTGGTCCCCTAATACTGTATCTGAAGTCTCTTTTATATAGACCTTAGTGGTCCCCTAATACTGTATCTGAAGTCTCTTTTATATAGACCTTAGTGGTCCCCTAATACTGTATCTGAAGTCTCTTTTATATAGACCTTAGTGGTCCCCTAATACTGTATCTGAAGTCTCTTTTATATAGACCTTAGTGGTCCCCTAATACTGTATCTGAAGTCTCTTTTATATAGACCTCAGTGGTCCCCTAATACTGTATCTGAAGTCTCTTTTATATAGACCTTAGTGGTCCCCTAATACTGTATCTGAAGTCTCTTTTATATAGGCCTTAGTGGTCCCCTAATACTGTATCTGAAGTCTCTTTTATATAGGCCTTAGTGGTCCCCTAATACTGTATCTGAAGTCTCTTTTATATAGGCCTTAGTGGTCCCCTAATACTGTATCTGAAGTCTCTTTTATATAGACCTCAGTGGTCCCCTAATACTGTATCTGAAGTCTCTTTTATATAGGCCTTAGTGGTCCCCTAATACTGTATCTGAAGTCTCTTTTATATAGGCCTTAGTGGTCCCCTAATACTGTATCTGAAGTCTCTTTTATATAGGCCTTAGTGGTCCCCTAATACTGTATCTGAAGTCTCTTTTATATAGACCTTAGTGGTCCCCTAATACTGTATCTGAAGTCTCTTTTATATAGACCTCAGTGGTCCCCTAATACTGTATCTGAAGTCTCTTTTATATAGGCCTCAGTGGTCCCCTAATACTGTATCTGAAGTCTCTTTCCCGAAATTCAGCCTTGGTGCAGAATTCCAGCCACTAGAGCCAGTCCCACAATGAGCTTTCCTCAGAACATGCCATTTCTATGTCTGTAGCTATTGAGTAGGAGAAGGGAGGGGCAAGGTGGGGGGGGGGGGGTGTGGCCTTGACCAACTGCCACAAATTCTCTCGGTGGGCAAAGCAGAGAAAGGGGAGGTAACCTTGCTTGTTATGACCTCATAACAAGCAAGATTCCAGAACCGCCCGTCTGAGCTTTAATTTTCTCAAAGGCAGAGCAGGATACCCAGGGCTCAGTTTACACCTATCACCATTTCTAGCCACTTGAGGACCATAGGCAGGCTGGGGGAACTCATATTAATGTTAAAAAACCTCATTAAGTGACATTTTCATGCCCTTAAAATGTGGTTAATTCTTTCCCTTCAGGATGCTGTTGCCCAATAATGTGTCACCAGCTGTTCTCACCTGATCCTCTACTGACGCAGTGGGAACCACCAACACCACATCACCTCTCTTCAGCTCCAGCTCATCTGAATTTGCAGCCTCAAAGTCATGCATCGTCTCCACCTGCAGGAGGAAAAACACTGTCACCACCTTTGCTGACAACAGATTGAGCAAGTATGTGAAACATAAATACATCAAGTGTGTTTATTTTAATTTGCTGCTTCAAATGTCAGCAGTTAAGCAGGAAGAAATCCCACCTTGTAGAGAAAGTCATCAGGGAGTCCCATCACTCCCCCAGATGGACTCATGTGTTTGATTACCGGGTTTACAGCTGTCACACCATTGTCACTAATGGCGGTGGGAGAGATGATGTCAGCATCACGATCATCATCACCTTCATTACTGGAGGCAGGCTCAATCACCACAGAGGGGATCGGCATCTTTTCCTGCAGAGGACAAACAGTATTTAGCTCTTTCATTAACATTTCACTTTCTCTGTTATACCTATAAATAAGCAGAACAAAAACATGTTTTTTAAGAGAATCCAAAGCTGTTACCAAACTTTAAGGACTTCATTGTTGGAATTTGCTGATGGCTCTGTTGTATTTTGTTTGTAGAACTTACATTACATCAGTTAATTAGTATTTATTAGGGTTGGGTACCGAAACTCTGTGCCAATAGGCAGGGCTCAACATAAAAAAAAATCCCCACTGGCCCACGGGGCCAGTAGATCAGAGTTTTGCTGGCCCCTTCTAAATTTTTACTGGCCCTGAAAGAAATATCGTAGGTATGATTGGCAAAGGACAAAAAAGCAGGAAAATATACGCCGCACCTCCCATGAAGCTTCAGAAAATGGTTATAACCCAGCTAGCCACTGTCACTGTATGTTGTGCCATTAGCAGTAAAGCTAGACCAGGGTCATCAACTACATTTTTACAAGGGCCAGAATTTTTTTAAGCTGACACTCCGGGGGCCGGACTTTCAAATAAAGAAAATAAAATGTATTTATACCTAATAAGCATATTCTTGTTTGATATTTCACTTTCTTACTAAATTAATGCTATATTTTTTTTACATGTATTAGTGTAAGCAAACTCCTAAAAAAACATGGACAATCCATAACGATAACTTGATAGGCTACTTAACTAGAAAAAGTTCCCAGATTAGGGGGCAGTTCACTGAGTCATGGTTAAAGTCTTTGATTACTGAAACGTTGTTGTAGGATGCACTGTCCTGATTGGTGGAAAATGCTTGCAGAAAGAAAGGCCTGTTGTCAGGTAAAAATGTCACAGTCAGAGAGGCTGAAGGGAAAAGTTGATGTGTTAAACAGCAGCTTTAATGATGAATGGACTGATCAGCAGGCTGCCATTCATCATGTATGCCTCATTTGAAATGAGACAACGCTGTTGTAAAAGAATACAACTGGCAACACCATCAAGAATGAAGAACGCAGACATAACGATCACGTAATTCACGTGCATATTAAGTAGCCACATGTATATGTTTTGTTCTTATAATACATCCACAGGTTACTGCTCCAGTGGAGAGGATGGTTCGTTAAGACAGCAGCTAAGTTTACAAGAGTTTGTCCAAAGTTCAAGATAAACAGTTAGACAACAAACTGACATCTTTCATTTTAGCTTGTTAGTAAAAAGTCGCAGAGTAGAGTTGTGTTTGCACAGTGAGTGGACAGCACAGACAGAGCAGACTGAAACATGTTGATGCCTGTAGAACAGGTAGGTGGGTATATTGATAAGTATTGACTTTTTAATCATGGAGGTTTTATTGTAGGCTACTTACAGTAACGACTGTAGCGTTAGTTCATCTTCGCCAGCGGCAGTAGGCTAAATAATCCTTGGTATCGTTTCCAGTCAGTTACATGTGCTGCGTGAAGTAACGCATACACCTCGGCTCCGCTGTGTGTGTGTGTGTGTGTGCGCAGCGCGGACATCGCTGTTCACAATCCCGTCTATCTTCTAAAATGCAACGCTTGTATCCAAATGAATTGTGTTTGAAGCTGCTTGGCATTTTGTTGGTTGTGTTGGTGTTGGATTTTGGCTGGTCAGTTTTTGTTGGAAATTGGCGGCAAACGAAACCGTCGGCCTACATGCCGTGATCGCCTCTCTCCACCCAGGTGCTTCAGTTCTTTGACATTTTAACTAACGTTATAAATTACCTGAGGTGAAAATGTGAAATGTTAGTTAACATTCACAAGCTTCGCGCCACTCTGTATGACGTTTGCTGATGCAGCAGACAGAGCCACTGTCACTGGCCCGTGCGGGCCAGTAACTGGCCAATCAACTAGCCCGACATACTCTTTTACTGGCCCCGGGCCATCGGGCCATTGCTTATGTCGAGCCCTGCAATAGGGCCCCGGTTCCGACGTAAACGGTAGTAACGAGACCGAATAAGAACGAACATTTCGATGCCTTATTTCGGTGCCTGACTTTACACTACTCTCGACAGCAGGTAACGTTAGCCTACCTTTAGCTAGCAGCGTGATGAAACAGGTTAACATGCTGACAGGTGACGTTAAACAGTGTAAAGTGTGACTGTATATCAACAGTCTGCTCTGCAGCGCAGCAGCTTCCGACGTCGGAAAAACACAGACGGTGCATTCACTGAAACTGGTAACCTACAGCCTCGCGGTGCATTCAAAGTTATTGTAAAATACCCTTTTCCCATCTGGTGGTTGTTTTTGTCATTCAACAGCAATTTACTGGTGAAATAAGTTATTGTTTATTATAAGTTATAGTTATTACGTTACTATTAAATCATTTAATTTTGACCATATGGCCTTAGTAATAAACAATGTGTTCTTAAATGTCGCCAACTGTTGTTCAGTACCCTTCTTTATTCTTCTTTTTTTAAACTTTCTTAAAAAGTATCGGTTCAGGCACCATTTAGGCACCGGCACCGTTTTAAAAGTACCGATTTAGCACCGGTATTGGTTTGGACCTAAAAAGAGCTACATCTGTAATAGTGTGAATACCAGGGGGTTACTCACTGCCGGCAGATTTTAAAGCCTGTTGCGTCTATTATCGAGGACATGTAACTGATTCACCAAGGAAATTAAAATGACAACGTGACAGGCAAAGCAACAAGACCAAAGTTAATATTGGAGTGGCTTTACCAAGATGGAAAGAGCTGATGAGGAGCAAAGATTTTAAAAGGGACGCCAAAGTTGCCTGCTTTCTTCTTAACAGGTAATTCTGTCTATTTGTGTAAAAGTTTTATAGTTGCTACTTGCTTGGCTAACTATAGCGTGGTTGTGCATAATGCTAGAACGATGTCTAGGATACTTTTCCTCACGTCAATGATGAAAAAGGATTGTCTACTTTGTAACATATACGTAATCATATGTGCCGTGATTTCCCTGGCAGACAACTCACGTCATGGATCTGTAAAACAGACTAGCTACTAGAACAGCTGTGTGGAAACGATGGAGACACTAAGAGATCATTTCAGTTTCATTGACATTGTTCATGCTGCTTAGAGAAATATATTAAAAACGGAAACCTCTGTTGCTTCTCTCCTACGCTGTAAACATCGCCTTACACTATTAATCTGGTACAATATACAGTATAACGATAGCACTGATACTTTACTAACATTAGCTTGCATATGTTTGGGAACCTGATAACTGATGTTAGCAATGAAATGGTACCAAAATATTGAAAAAGTAAAACTATTATTGCACTGGAAGGAACGCTCATGGACGAAATGTCGCTAATTTCGGGTTCGGCCACCGTAAGAGTTAGAATGCACTCGGAATGGGGGGGGCCTAGAAAGTAAAATTCAGTTGGTTGTCATATACAATTTCACTGCTAGGTGGGATAAATTCTTACACAATAGGGCTTTAAGATAAGATGAGATGAACCTTCATTAATCCCCAGAGGAGAAATTTTGTTGTTACAGCTGCACAAAGACAGAAATAATACAGAGTAAAGGATGAACATAATAAACTGAAAAATAAATATATTTTTCTATATATAAATTTTAATCAACCAAAAATGTCTTCATTGTGATACAGATTTTGGTAAAAATTGTTTGTGCTGCCATTTTCATGATGTTATTTCAGTATGCATTTGATATTTGTACAGTCATTAAAGTAAAATGTTTTCTAGTTTTCACAAATGTATGTGAAATATTTCTATTGAAGAAGTACAGGTGAGATGAAAAGGCTTCAGCTAAGCACTAACTTATTTTGAGATTTTTCTAACAGTTCTTTCTGTTTCACTGTTGCCTTTTACAGCTCCTGTTGACCTCGGGTCAAATTTGATCCATTTTCAAAGTTTCTATATCATAAATCGGGCTTTCTTTTGACCAAATTGCCCAAGAATAACTGAATGAAGTTGGATAGAAGCCTAGGTGTACCACAGATTGGTTGATAATTTATTTGTATGCTTTAAAAACCAAGACAACATGTGTGATTATTTGCTGCCATTAAAAAAATGAAGTGGAATCAAGAGTATCCAGACTAAACGTGTGATTATCCATCAACAAATGCTCCTCTGAGCTTAACTATCGGACAAAATCATTCATAATTTCTAATAATATAATAATATTTATCATATTTTTTTACTCATTTATTATGTATACTTTTATATAAATGTGGTTTCTTGACCATGAATTCCAAAAGTAAGTATAAAACTAGTTGTAATGAGTTCAAAAAAAGGTGAACGAAAACAGGTGCATGCTCAACGTGATGGCAATACGATGGATAATAAAATAATAAAAAAACGGAGGATGATTCCTCCCAACTTTAAAAGTTCTAATGACAAAATAATTAGTGTGAGGGAGTGACTTATTCATTAATTATGAAAGTTGAGTGAAAGTTACCGATGGAGCTGCTTCACCTGTAGATGTTATGTCTTCGACAACAGGAGGAATCTGTGTAAACACAAATCATTGCATTAAACGGTAACAGAACAGTTTTTTCAGTCACAGGTTCTGCAGCAGATTAGTTTACCATAATTTACATTCATAAATGATATAAACATTAATGTTGGCTGTGTATTTTAGGTCCCAAATAAACACAAGATATAAAAGGAATCTTATAAAACAAAATTATTGTTTTTTGATGAGACATTTCTCCTCCAGGATTAATTATTGACCTCATCAGGAATTTATCGTCACAGTAACGCATCTCAACAACAAACCACGAAACATGTCAGTTATTTATCAATCCTGCTTTTATTCATTTAGTGTGCTTCATAAAGACTTTACTCATGGCATCAACCAGCATAACAGGTACTCAGAATTCATTAGAAAAGTGCATTAGAAACCACATAAAACAGCTTCATATAACATGAAAGTTGCAAATGAAACCATTTGTAGGTAATGGTGACAGAAACAGTAGCAAAAAACTTAACAAAATACTTAGTTATCATTTACTTACACTTACTATACTTACTATACTAATACTTAAATAATTACTTTTGTATGGCCAAAATGTAAACTACCATTATTGAATTATTTAATCAATCAACAAAGATAATGAGAAACATTTATAATTGTTGATTATCTATAAGAAATAGGAATGTATGCCCTCAATGCATATACACACTCAGAAGGTTGCGTGGCAAAGAAATAAAAATCAAATTGGAGTGCTGTTCTAGTAACTTTATGATGATTTATAAAGTACCAAGCCTGTAACACTTAATTATAACCATCACTAACTGTCTAACTGCATGTAAATCACTGCTCATGCACACACATTCATTCTCCATTGTGGGGGGAGGGGCTTACAAGTTGAGTGGAGGCAGCAGAAAAAGCATCCAGATGGCTCTGGTTAAAGAGGGGAGAGCAGTGGGGGCAGTAGAATGCCATTTGGACACAGGCCGGGGTTTGATCAGCCTCGGTCAGGTCGCCAGGATGAGGGTGTCTGTTGCAAGACCCAAAACACCCAGTGACTCCTGGAAACAACACTGATGATGTGTCCAGAGTTGTGCATCAGAAGATGTTTTTTAACTGAAACACTCTGGGAGCACCAGTGACAATCAGGAATAGACTGGTTGACAACCACGAAGAGGGTGGTGACATCTGGAGAGACAGAAGACGGCCGGAGAGATGGCAACCCAGAGTGGAGAGGGTTGGGAGCCCAAACCACTTCTTCCGCTAGGAGGAACCCAAAAGCAAGCTAAAGACAATATACCCCCAGGGGTGCCCGAGAGGGGGGGAGGATGAGCACCACAACAGGACGGACTCAAGGATAATGACACAGGACAATGGAATAACGACATTGACAGTAAAGTGCATCTGCGGAAAAGATCTGGAAGAATGAGAGGGGTTTAAAAATCCATCAAGGCAGAATGAGATGCTTGACAGCGGCAACGACAACACAACACACAGAAGTGACTTCTGGTAAGATGCAGGAAGAGCCAGGCCCGGAGTCAACCCACAGCGCCCGGAGCCTCCCAGTGTCATCAACATTTGCTGCCAGCAGCTCACCTGCCACCATAACCCAAGAGACAGCATCTCCTGACTACCCACAGGGCCTCCAAAGCCAGCAAGCTGCAGCCATAACAACTGGCTGTGCCCCTTCGGTCCAACCAAGAATCCAGTGGCCCAAATCCTCCAAGAGAGTTGAGTGGCAATAATTTGAGGAAGATGTAAGCCAGGTCCTGGAAGTGACAGCCAAAAGGGATGTGGACCACCGACTGAGAGCGATGACCACCTTCATAGTAAACATCGCAGCTAAGCAATTTGGAACCGAGGCACCTAAGCCTGCTCCATCGCCATATACTCTTAACCACAGAGCAAGGAAAATCCAATGCCTCAGGGCAGAACTTAGGTTGCTAAAGAGGCAATACAAGTCAGCAGGGGAAGTCGAGAGAGCCGGCCTAGCGGACCTGAGAGCAATCCTACTGAAGCAACTCTTGACCTTATGGAGGGCAGAGTTCCACCGAAGGAGGCGGAAGGAGAGAGCCAGGAAGAGGGCAGCATTCTTGGCCAATCCATTCAAGTTGACCAAGCAGCTCCTTGGCCAAAAGAGGGCTGGCCGCCTCACCTGCTCCAAGGATGCCATAAACGACCATCTCAAGGCCACATATAGTGACTCCAGCAGAGAACAACTGCTGGGTTCATGCGATGCGCTGACAACACCACCAGAGCCTTCATCAGACTTCGACCTGAGGGAGCCCAGCATAATGGAAGTGGAGTAAGTGGTGAGGAGATCAAGATCGAGCTCAGCACCAGGCCCAAGTGGAGTGCCCTATAAGGTGTATAAGAACTGCCCAAAGCTACTACATCGGCTTTGGAGGGCCCTGAAGGTGATCTGGAGGAGAGGGAAGATCGCCCAGCCATGGAGGTATACTGAAGGACTGTGCATACCAAAAGAGGAGAAGTCTGAGAACATCGACCAGTTTCGGATCATCTCCTTGCTCAGTGTGGAGAGTCAAATCTTCTTCAGCATCATGGCCAAGAGGCTCTCCAACTTCCTGTTGAACAAAAAGTACATTGACACGTCTGTGCAAAAGGGAGGTGTACCAGGAGTTCCTAGTTGTCTGGAACACATGGGTGTGGTAACCCAGCTCATCAGGGAAGCAAGAGAAGGCAGAGGGGACCTGGCTGTACTGTGGCAGAACCTTACCAACACCTATGGCTCAATACCCCACATGCTGGTGAAGGTCGCACTGGAGAAACACCATGTACCGCAGAAGGTGAAAGATCTCATCCTGGACTATTACAGCAAGTTCAGCTTGAGGGTCTCCACTGGTCAGCTAACATCTGATTGGCACCAGCTTGAGGTGGGGATAATCACTGGCTGTACCATCTCAGTGACCCTCTTCGTGCTGGCAATGAACATGCTTGTCAAGGCAGCTGAAACCGAGTGCAGAGGCCCCCTCAGCAAGTCTGGAGTAAGGCAACCTTCCATAAGACCGTTCATGGACGACCTCACAGTGACAACAACGGCAGTACCAGGAGCCAGGTGGATCCTCCTTGAAGAGACTAGGCACGTAAAATGCTTCAAACCTGAAAAGTCAAGGTCTCTGGTTCTAAAGAAGGGGAAGGTTTCAGACAGA
Source organism: Gymnocephalus cernua (assembly GCA_023631565.1). Taxonomy (NCBI): domain Eukaryota; kingdom Metazoa; phylum Chordata; class Actinopteri; order Perciformes; family Percidae; genus Gymnocephalus; species Gymnocephalus cernua. The sequence goes on from CM042436.1 coordinate 133,967, forward strand.
TTCCACTTCAGGCTGGGAGAACACCAGATCCCGTCAGTCACAGAGAGACCAGTGAAGAGCCTTGGGAATGTCTTCAACTGCAGCCTGAATGACAGACTCCATCAAGGCAACCGGTGCTGACCTGGAGGGATGGTTGAGAACAGTGGATAAGTCTGGGCTCCCTGGAAGATTCAAGGCTTGGGTTTACCAGCATGGAATCCTCCTAAGAATCCTCTGGCCTTTGCTTATCTATGAGGTCCCCATGACTGTGGTGGAAGGTTTTGAGCAAAAGGTGAGCACCTACCTACGCAGATGGCTGGGTCTGCAGCGTAGCCTAAGTAACATCGGCAATATGGGAACACCAACAAGCTCAGGCTCCCTTTTAGCTCAGTCAGGGAGGAGTTCATTGCTGCACTGGCACGGGAACACCTGCAGTACTCTGGATCCAGAGATGCCAAAGTGTCCAGCGCAGGGATTGTTGTGAGGACAGGGAGGAAGTGGAGGGCCGCTGAGGCAGTCCACCAAGCAGAGACTTGGCTGAAACACAAGGTCATCCTTGGAACAGTGGTGCAAGGCAGAGCTGGACTTGGGAGCTCAACAGTGACCTTATATGACTCTGCCAGTGGAAAGGAGAGGCAGAGGCTAATGCAGGATGAGGTGCGAGCTTCAGTCGAGGAAGAGCGAACTAGCAGAGCAGTGGCCATGCGGTAGCAGGGCGCCTGGATGAAGTGGGAGCAGGCGATAGAGTGAAGTGTCACCTGGAAGGACATCTGGAAGTGGAACCCCCAGAGGATCAAATTTCAAATTTTTGATTCAGGGGGTCTATGATGTCCTCCCAAGTCCATCCAAACTGTGCACATGGGGCAAAATAGAAACACCTGCATGCCCCCTTTGTTCCAAAATAGGAACATTAGAACACATCTTGAGTAGCTGCTCCAAGGCGCTGGGTGAGGGCCGGTATCGATGGAGGCACGACCAGGTCCTCAAATCCATCGCTGAGGCAATCACCAAGGAGATCAAGGACAGACGATACACCCAAGCTAAAACCAATGCCATTCACTTCATCAAGGAAGGACAAAAGCCAGAAAAGATACGGAAAAGCTGCTCTGTATATTTGCTCTCCACGGCCCGAGACTGGGCGATGACAGTCGACCTGGAAAGGCAACTGAAAATCCCAAAACACATCACCCAGTCCAAATTGAGACCTGACATCATCTTGGTCTCTGAGGCCACAAAACAACTAATCCTGTTAGAGCTGACAGTGCCCTGGGAGGAAAGGATGGAAGAGGCTCAAGAGAGAAAGAGGGAAAAATATCAAGAACTCATGGAGAATTGTCGGAGGAAAGGATGGAGGACCAGGTGTATGCCAGTAGAGGTGAGCAGTAGGGGATTTGCCAGTCACTCCCTGAGCAAGGCCTACGGCATGCTGGGCATAACAGGTGCTAGCCAAAGAAGAGCCATAGGCAACAACGTGGAGGCAGCAGAAAAAGCATCCAGATGGTTAAAGAGGGGAGAGCAGTGGGGGCAGTAGAATGCCACTTGGACACAGGCCGGGGTCTGATCAACCTCGGTCGGCTCGCCAGGACGAGGGTGTCTGTTGCAAGACCCGAAACACCCAGTGACTCCTTGAAACAACAATGATGATGTGTCCAGGGTTGTGCATCAGAAGATGTGTTTGTAACTGTCGTGCTGTAAATTAACAGTTTATTGTTACACCCATTATATCCCTTATATACTATATTAGGTATCGGGTAATGATTAAAAATGTTTGTAAACCTTTAAGAAACCATTTTTAAAACATCTATAAACATTACATAGATAGATGGACCAGATATTCCTAACACTTTGTTAAGTGTTACTAGTTTGTTTGTAAACCGTCTATAAACAGTGTCTGGATGGTTATTATAAAGTTGCAACAGATGACTATAACACCTTGTTAAGTAGTTAAATACTTTGTAAACCCTCTATAAACAATATTTAGATAGTTAATATTTTGTCAGTGGTTACTAGTTGGTTGGTAAACCATCTATAAACATTATCTGGATGGATATTGTAAAATTGGGACTGGGGTTTTTCATAGTTAGTTGTTGGTCAGTGCTTGCTAAAGCAATGATACATTTTTTGCCCTTCATTAAATTATATAAAAAAATTATCTAAATATATATATATATATATATATATATATATATATATATATATATATATATATATATATATATATATATATATACACACACACACATATACTGTATATAAATGTATATATATACATATATATATATATATATATATATATATATATATATTTAGATAATTTTTTTATATAATTTAATGAAGGGCAAAAAATGTATCATTACTTTCCCAAATGACAATTAACTAAAGATTGACTATCAATTAATCATCTATTAATGATGGTTATTATAAAGTGTTACAAAAGAACCATCCATCAACCATCGTCCGCTTATCCAGGGTCGGGTCACGGGGGCAGCAGCTACAGCAGGCGACCCCAAACTTCCTTTACCAAGCCACTTTAACCAGATCTGACTGGGGGATCCCAAGGCATTCCCAGGCCAGTGTGGAGATATATCATATTCTCTCCACCTAGTCCTGGGTCTTCCGCAAGGCCTTCTCCCAGCTGGACGTGGAAGGTGCCCAGGGGGCATTCTTAACAGATGCCCAAACGACTCAACTGGCTCCTTTCGATGCAAAGGAGCAGCGGCTGTACTCCGAGCTCCTCAAGGATGACTGAACTTCTCATCCTATCTCTAAGGGAGACGCCAGCCACCCTCCTGAGGAAACCGATTTCGGCCATTTGTACCCTGGTTCTCTTTCTTTCAGATATGACCCAGCCTTCATGACTATAGGTGAGGGTAGGAATTAAAAATGACCGGTAGATCAAGAGAGATCTCTTTTTGTCATAACGGTGCGATAAACTGAATGTTATACCCGCCCTGCTACGCTGATTCTTCAGCCATTATCCCGCTCCATTAACCCCTCACTCGTGGACAAAAACCCGAGGTACTTGAACTCCTTCACTTGGGGTAAAGAAAAGAGCCAACAAACACAATGAGCAGGGATACATACCTCACTAAGTTCTGCCTTCTCAGAGTCTGGAGACCCAACCATCGACTTTGGAGAGAAAAACAATCACATTAATACTCAAAAATAACTTGAGGAGGGACGTACTCAGAAAAACAATAACAGATTCCAACAATGTATTCAAATTAATCTAAATTATTTACACTTTACTAATATTGAGGATGACATGAGAACAAAGATAGTGATGAAGATGAGCATGATGAAGATGAGTATGAAGATGATGTTGAAGAACAAGATGAAGATGATGATGATGATGATGATGATGATGATGATCAGTGGATCACAGGTGGCAGCATTAGTGAGTTTTTTAGATCAACTCGTCCACTCACATCAGGCTTCTCCTTAAGGCTGCAAGAATTGTCTGCTGAATCTTCTTCACCAACTGAGGGAGCAGCAGGTTCTTCTACCTTTTCTCCAGCAGGGGGAGATGCAGGTTCATCTATATTTTCTCCAGCAGGAGGAGATGCAGGTTTGTCTATCTTTTCTCCAGCAGGAGGAGATGCAGGTTCATCTATATTTTCTCCAGCAGGAGGAGATGCAGGTTCGTCTATCTTTTCTTCAGCAGCAGGAACAGCAGACTCCTCCATCTTTTCTCCAGCAGGAGGAGATGCAGGTTTGTCTATCTTTTCTTCAGCAGGGGGAGCTGCAGGTTCGTCTATCTTTTCTCCAGCAGGAGGAGATGCAGGTTTGTCTATCTTTTCTTCAGCAGGGGGATCTGCAGGTTCGTCTATCTTTTCTCCAGCAGGAGGAGATGCAGACTCCTCCATCTTTTCTCCAGCAGGGGGGGATGCAGGCTTCTCTTGTACTTCAGAAGCTTCTGTCTCTGAGGTTTCTGGAGCCTCAGTTATTTCAGGGTTAACTTCATTCTTTTGCAAAGAAAGATGGTGGTCAAGCCCAAAACTGTTCAAACGGTCACTTTGGATGCTGACATTTTGCATGAAGTGCAACAAAAGCTTAAGAATTACACAAATTTAAAAGGACCATTCATGAGTAATAATCCAGCCTTTGTATCTGCTTGTGTTCTTCATCTCAAACTTAATACCAGTTAAAAGTATCGCCCACACGCTACACTACAGTAGCTTTAAAAACAACTCGGTTACAAAAGATAAATGACAGCAGAGTGGAAAAGAGTTTATATTAGAACTAGATACGTGTTTATAATTGATGCAAAAGCAGAATGTAAATACATCTTTTTATTTGTACATATATCAGCTCAAGTTGGAATTGTTTGCTATAAACCCTCACGGTCCAGCTAGACTCAGCTTGACTCTGATCTACTCGACTAGCTTTTGGTATCAGGTGCTTTTCGCAATTTTGTTTTCCACTGTAGATATAGACGGGAGTTTTAGATCATCATCATAGTGCTGCCACATGAAACTGCTGCGACATCATCTTTAACCTGACACAACGCATGTTGCTCCACCCGCTGAGTGAATCAACCACTGCTTGGTCTGCAGGCTGCCATTTTTAAAAATCTGGGTTGGTAGCTGGGCTATTTATATCCTGTGCCACACATATGAACATTCTCTTTGCCCAATCAGCGGTCTGCAGTGTTTTACCTCCATCTTCTAGTATCGGCTCAGCCTACTTGTATAGCATATAGAAAGCATGTGAAACAGCACTACTGTTTCCTTATTATGCATCTGTTCTTTCTTCTGCACTGAACCATGACGTCTGTGTTCTGTTAAACTCCTGCTAAATACTGTTACAGTCAGAGGAAAACTTAAATTGTTGAGGTTAAAAACTAAAGATCAATGAGAATAAAGTGAGAATAAAAAATGTGTATACAACAAACAGTTTCAAGGAAAGAACAGTAAATGAAAGAAATGAATACACCATTCCAAGTCACATGATGTATTTAAAATAGAAAACTCACCATCTTATCAAAATCCGCAAAAAATGATGGTGCAGTGGCATCCTTCAGAAAGAATGTGTTAAAAACAGAGAAGCACAAGAGTCAGGAACTTAAAAATACATTTTTAAATGCATAATTATTATAATTATTTAGCATTCACAGAAAAGAGAAACATTAGAGAACATAAAGATAGGTTCTTACGTTAAGGACGTTAAGAGTCAGACGTTAGTTGGAGTAAGGCTTATGAGGGGTTGATGATGTCAGCATGCAATTAGGGGACAATGTCTACTCTGGTGCACTTGAATTCTGACCTTTACAGTGACCTCAGCAGTGATTTCTTTGTTCCACTCAAAGATTAAATTGGTAGGTTAAGTAGGAAATTGAACTTTGGCTCAAGTCAACTAAGATTTGAAACATTGAAACTTTCAGCTGAAAGACATTTTACTAACATCAGAGCTCCCTGCTGACTGAAATAACTAGGGATGCACTGATACCACCGCCGGTTCAATCCCCAGACCAACAGGATATAATGTGGGTGGTGGAAAGTGAAAGAGCAGCTCTTGTCCCTCCCTCATCACCACCACTGAGGTGCCCTTGAGCAAGGCCCTTAACCCCAATGGCTCCAGTGGAGCTGCTCAGTGGCAGCAGATCAGACTGTGGTTGGACTGCGCAGCTTCCAGGTATGAATGGGGAACTGTGGGAATATGATCAGGGTGTTCCTGCAAAAGAGAGGCTGCCTCTCAGTGGACCTTCCCTGAATAAAAAAAGTCCAATGAATTCAATTACAATTGGGTACTTGCGGATACCAAGTACCAATATGAGTACCTAAAAATATCATTACAGTTCCAACAATTACTTTAAAAACATGCATTATTTGCACCTAAATGCAACATGAAGTCCCATGTTGTGGTTTGTTTCCATAACTCACTCACGGTGACTTAAGGGAAGCAGGAGGATTTAAGAGTTCTGTTGTTTCTCCGTCATCTCCGGCAATAGTCACGGTTTGAGCAACAATGCATCTTCAGACTACTGCTAAGCTAACTCTACGCTGTGTTTATAGAATTGTTGCATGGCCTAGACAGAGGATCCCGTTGTTCTAACCCTTTTGAGTGAAATACAGAAAGACAGTTTGGCTTTAAGATTTTTAAACATGTTTAAGCAAGCTATAAGCCAACGGTGGGTTAACGTTACCTGCTAGTGTCACAAGCAGTGATGCATGAAGTGGTATTGTGTGCGGCGGTATCAGAGTAGTTTTATGACTACGAGTATATGAGCACAGTATCAGACCCGATACCTGCTACTGGTGTCGGTATCTGTGCATCCCCAGAAATAACTCTAACTTACTAACTAAAATATGTGATGAATGCTGTAAACACTGTAATCAGCTGATTTTGTCTGCAAACTGTTAATGTTTCGGTCTGGACAATGGGTGCACATTTAAGTGCAGTTTGTAAAATTACCTGTGAAAATCCATTAAATGCATTGGTCACCTAAATTAAATTGCAAAAACACAAATTAGTATTTGAAAGATTTGTCTAAGATGAGTTTAAAGATGTATTCAATGAGAAAATTAATGCATGGAAAGAACAAGTAGACAAAGCAAGCAAGAGGAGGGGTGGGAGGAGCTCAGGCTGGGATCCAGGTTTCAGGACAACTACTTTCACTTCTCAATCTGTGGGAGGGTAGAAGACAGGGTTTTAAAGTATTTCTAGTCTACTCTATGCTAATCTACCACACTGAAGACAGGAGGAAGTGAAGTACCTCTTCCTTTTCTGTATCTACCTCTGGGTACAACTTTCCAAATCTCCGGTTTGCAGCCTCGTCTTCGGACATGTCTGAATTTTCTGGTTCTTTGTGAATTCTGGTAACGTTTAAATCTTTAATTCCTTCTGCTGTTCCAGCGTCTGCAGAAGCATCTGCAGACGCAGAGTTTGGTTGGGGGACAGGAGAGCCACTGCTGTGACTAACTGCCTGCCAAGACGTGGTGTTGGAGGCTCGGCCCTCAGTCCCCCAAGACGCTGCTGGGAAACTGTTGGCAAAAGGGTCTGAATCCCACCCACTTCTTCCATCCCCAGTGGACACAACTGCACCTTCTCCTGACGTCTCAGCAAATGGATCAAACCCAAAACCACCCCGCTTGTCTCCAAACTGTGTTTCAGCAAAAGGATCTGAATCAAATGCACCTCCTGCCTGTTTTTCTGCAAAAGGATCTGAGTCAAACGCACCTTTTCCCTGTTTTTCTGCAAAAGGATCTGAATCAAATGCACCTTCTTCCTGTTGTTCTGCAAAGGGATCTGAATCAAACACACCTCCTACCTGTTTTTCTGCAAAAGCATCTACATCAAATGCACCCCCTCCCTGTTTTTCTGCAAAAAGATCTGCGTCAAACACACCTCCTCCCTGGTCTGAATCAAACACACCTTCCCCCTGATTTTCAGAACGATCTGTGTAAACCGACATGAGATCAGTTGGTTTACCTGGCAGTTCTTCAGCTGAACAGTTTCTGTCCGATTCGTTGCCCTCTGATGAAACTTGTTCTACAATTTGAGACTGATCTGCTGCTCCACAATCATCACATCCCAACCCATCTGAGATGTTCCCTGGGGTACGGTCGTCATATGAAAGCTCATCATCGGCACTCGCCCAGCCTCCCACCTGACCCCCATCAGCCCACTCCTCAGCGGTCTCATACTCAGATCCCGACCCATCTGGAGACCTGTACCACTTGTCTGCTCTGTCCTCTGTGCTGTGCTCAATCTCTTCACCATACTCGTTGGTAAATATAAGTCCTGGGGTGGACTTCCTGCGTTCTTCCTGCCATGCTGCATCTCCCTCTGAATTTGCCTGACCTGTCTCATCTTCATCGCCTCTAAATGCAGAGGGATGAATGTTGGAGTTAGTTTCAGAGTTCCAGCCTCTAACCTCATCTTCAGATGTTGTGGCTGCCTCCCTGTCCTGAGCAGCCAGCTGCCAGCCATCTGCCTGCGCCCCGTCCTGCCAGCCATCTGCCTGCGCCCCGTCCTGCCAGCCATCTGCCTGCGCCCCGTCCTGCCAGCCGTCTGCCTGCTCCCCGTCCTGCACCCCATCCTGTGCCCAATTCTGAGCCCCGCCCACCTCCGGCACTACAGCAGGGGCCTCAGCTACTGCTGCAGCATCTCCATTTGCTGATAATGAACCAAAGTCAGCAGACCAGTCGGCGACGAAGCCGGTGTCTGCAGCCTAATGGGAAAGGCAGGGATTGTAGGGTTAAAGTCTGACCCCCCCTGCTAACCGACAGTACTGAGTCCAACTGGAGAGTCAGTGCATGAAAATACAGAGTGTGAGTTTCTTAGCAGACACATGATGTAAGAATCCAGACACTGGTTGCACAAAGACAGACTGATCAGAGCTGTTATATCATATCAACACATTCAGGGTTGTATTCGTATGATATCCTACAAAATCAGTCGACTACCGGTCAGTCACATGACAGTTAAAATTTAGCCGAGAAAAGGGGACTGTGAGCCATAGGGTTAGCACCATGAGGTGATGGTCCTTTCAGAGGCCGTTACAGTTGAGTTTAGCCGACAAATCAAAGTCATCATCAAAGTCATTGAAATATGGTTTGAAAAATCAACAATTCAAATATGCATAAAATGCCAACACAAGAAAATACGGTCAGTGTTCTCTTTGTGCAAACAGTAGCAGCCACACAAAACAGCTCAACAGTAGAATCGAGTGGATGATTCTGTAAGAATATATTGATGTTCTACAAAGTGAACGTCCTCATTTTGAGGACAGTCAGTAGAAGTAAAACTCACTCTTTATCTGTCATTCATCAGGTGTTAACGATAATGATAAAAACTGTAACTGTGTGTACTTACAGGCTCAGCTGTTTGGGCGTTAGCCTTGAAAACAAACAGAAAGAGACAGAAGATGGTTCATATCTGCAGAGACAACTATGGTGATCTATGTACCGTACATATTTGTAATATGTTGTGTATTATGTAAAGTATGTATTTGATGAAGTTTTATTTTCCAACTTCACATTTTCCTTCTCACCATGAACTATAATCTGATCATTAAATTAGAAGTTCATGTTTTTGATTGTGCACTCACATTTTAAACAGTTTTCAATACAACAGGAGACTTTACTCACCGACCACATATCCCAAGGCACAGCTGTCTAAAAGGGGCAGAACACATACATTCTTTTTACAGATAACATATTTCTATCAATTACTCCTGATGGCATTAACTCGTACAGACTTACCAGACATCTTCATTCACTCATGTTGTCCACAGATATTTATAAAACATTTGTATATTCATGATAATATCTCTGATTTACTTGTTTTGGTATTCAATGCTCTGTGTTCCACATTCAGAACATTAAAGGACCACTATGAGTTACTGCATGACGTCACTTCTGTTGACGTTCCAAGTAAATTTTAAACAAAACAAAGCTAGCTGGCCCCTCCCCCCATGTTACCATAACTGTCATGACTAACTGACTAACTGTCACTAACCCCCACCCCCTACCCCAACCATCTTGTCGGTGATTGGCTGGAACATGGTTTGTTGTATTTTGGTGCACAGCCTGTGCCCCTAGTGTGTGTTTGACATTTACGACCCCTGTGTTGTCTCCAGAGACTGGGCTTTTTCACAGTGGATTCAGGGAGCAGGCAGCTAGCGGATCAAGGAGAGATGCCTACCATTTGAGACAAAAATGAATTTGCGCTGAAACCATGCAGGAACTCATAGTTCACCTTTGATATTACATTATTATTTGCTCTGAAAAATAAAGCAGAGTAATGGCGTTCTGAGCAGAGAATGAAGTCTCACTCACTCTGTGTGTGTTGTAATCACCAGGTGAACAGTCACCTGATCTACCTGAGACTGCCATAAATAAAATATGCTGAGAGCAGGTGGCCTGTTTTTGTTTGGTCTACTTTAGTCTGTCGACAGTCCCCAGGCCAGTACAGTGTAGTTTTCAAACTGCTCTTCTTTGCTTTGTGTTTTGCTTTGTCCAATCAAACATACTCAGGTGTACACTCTGGTTGAAACTGTTTCAAGTGAAATGTGATTGTTTTTCTGCTGTCAGGTAATGAAGTGATACCTGTGGTATCGGGGAAACACTTTCATCTGGCTGAAAAGCATCAAAGTCCATGTCCAGAAGAGATTGTCCCGGCCGTTCATTGGGCTTTGGACAAAAACAATAAAACAGGTCAGCATACAACACACAGGGCATATTAAGCCCCTGACACACCAGTCTACATCAGATTAGTCGGCTCCCCGAGGTCCAAAAAGTGCCTCGGAACACCGAAGCAACGCTGACTTGAGCATACGTTCTGCGCGTGCGCGAGACAAAATACGTCTCCATAACAGCAGGCGGTGCTAATCTGGATTGTCACCCAAAAAATGAAAACCGGAAATTACGAATGTGTCTCATGGGTCTGGCTTCGACTGAATTTCATTAATGGGGGCTCGTTCACATTAGGATCTCGTATTTCACTAAAATAGTTTACTGAAACGTGTTTCTGAAATCATTTTAAGGAGAAATAGGCCAAGCATTTGCTGAATCTGTCTTCATTTCAGATCAACAAAGGTCAGTTTAAAACATTTTACTCCGATTTTGAGAGGCGTTTGTCACACTAATATAAGTGCACTGATTCGCTAGTCAAGGGCTAGAACTCCACCAATCAGTTTGGTCATTGAGTCCGACTGCCCACCCTCTGACCCACCAAGTCAGGTCGGCCCAAATGAAGGCCGACAGCCCCCCCGGCGGACGTCGGTACCGAACACACCGAACAGACTTGAGTCACCGACCTCGCCAGACTGTCTGACGGCCGATTATGGGGTTGGTGTGTCAGGGCCTTTAGTCGTCTCTGTCTATTTTAGGGATTGCTAATGAACATCACAGACCTGCGATGGTGAAGGTGCTGGTAGAAATTCTCCTCCAAACAGGTCAATTATTTGCTCCTCTGCCACCTCCTTGGTGGGTGTAACCTTCGGTGGTGGAGGCACCGGTGGCCCCTTTTTGAGCTGTTAAAAACAATATAAGCCGTTATTAAATCAATTCAGGGCAGATTAAATTAAGCAGCATTATACTAATCAAAAAGAATGGATGGAGCAATAAGGGGATGATACATAAATGATGAAACAGTTAGTCTGTTGTTATTATTATAGTAAACTATTAATATTTACACTAGAAGCACTCGCAGGTCACACACACATAGTTCTCTTTCTGTCACCAGGATTTGTTGAGGCACTCCCTCATTACTATTCTACCTGGATACAGAAAAGAGAACTGTGGTGGGGGAAGTGGATAGTAAGGGGCTATCCACACGGAAACGCTTTTTGGTATTAACGCACATTTGCATCGTTTTGGCCGATTGTCCAAACGAATCCTGTAAACGCGCTGCCTGAAGACGCAATTTTTTTAAACCTGGTCCCAGGGTGACAAAATTCGAAAACTCTGCCCTTGCGTCTTCGTGAAGTGAAGCCGCATACTTGCGTATCAATGATGTCATCGCCACATCCCTCGACCTCTAGCCTTCGACCTCTTACCCCGCCAAAACATCTCATAACAACAACAACAATGGTGGACTACATGCTTGTGTAGTTTCTGGTTTCCTTGCACTAGCTAATTTCATCGTCTTCTTCTTCTTGTGTGTGGTTTCTTCTTCTGCTGTCTGTTTGTATACAGCGCGCAAGCTTTATGTGCATGCTCTGCCTCTTCTTATGCGTTTTTGGTGAATTTCTGTAGCAGAAACAGCACCACCTATAGGCCTGGAATATGAAGTAGGGTATTGAGTCATTTACAAAAGGATCTGTTTGGACAAAATATTGGAAGCAAATATTCTTGAAACGATGCCAGGGAAGACGGGGACAAAAAGATAGTTTTGGTACATTGGATTGAAACTGTATTTATGTTGACTTTGTCAATGTCGTGGTCTTTAATTATAGATTTGATCAGCAGCTTGCAATGACTACAGGTTATTAGCTGTGACATAAGTGACACCAGAAATATAAAAGCACAAATCTCTCTCTGTCTTTTAACAAATGAGTTAGGAAGCCGACAGCAAAGCCTAACTAGTTTTCCAGAGCAAAGTAATATCTGCCTTTAAATGGGGTGATGGCATGACATACATGGACACATATGCACACATACAACACATACACACACATGTTAGTCCAAATGCCTTTGACAAACATGTAAACTCTATTGAAGGCTAACACTAAGAGTCTCATGACCTTAAAGGTGCTGTAAACGTCTTTCAAACAAATATGTTCTGTGGAACACAGAATGAAGTCTGAGTGTGATGTAATCTGAGCTTCTCAGTTGTATGTTTTTTGTAGCCGGTTCCTGCTGCGTGTGTGTGCATGTGAGTCCCTCCCTTTGAATCTCTTTCCACCCTACCATCGTGTTCACATCCCACAGTTTTGTTAATCGCCGTCGGTCTGCACAGCCGCGCTCATATGGATTTTGAGTAGAAAGCAACACGAATAGAGAATTAATTCCCTCGAAGATCCATTTCCATTTCAATTCCTGCACACATTTTTCACCTCTGCATTTGTTTTTTTTTGGTTGGTCGACATTTCGTCACTAGTAAATTTCTTAAGACATGTAGGTCCAAGTGCCTGAAACGTCGACCAACCAAATAACCTAAAGCAGAGGTGAAAAGTGTGCGCAAGAATCTTTCTTTCTTTTTGAAATGGATCAGATGGAGGTTACTATTTATGCCGCCGGTCCTGATGGTTATTTGTACCACTGATGAGCACCGCTGTCCCCGCTGAGTATGACCTAACCATGGAGCTATACTAACCGTAGTCTCCTCCATGCTCTCGCTCCGTTAGCACTGCTAGCCATTACAGCTCAGCCACCTCCATGTTTGCTCATCACACTAGAGACGAAAGCCATGTGCAGCCGTTCCTGACGCCGAATGTCAATCAAACTCTGGTGAGAGCCATATGGAGGCAATCCTAGCACATACTGGATTTTGTTCTGACTTTCATGTACAGCACCTTTAACTGTTATACTTTCAGCTATCAACTCTACTGTACATAACAACTCTGCTGTTATATACCAACCCAGTCTCACGGCAGTTCCTGAAATGGTCACATAATTGAATCTATTGATTCGTGTACACGGGCACGTTTCCGTCGTTTTTATTTGTGGTGGTCAGCGCGTATTTTAAACTAATGTATTTCAATGGGAAGCATTTTTTGTGAGCACGACTACGGTAGCGAGTAGTATGAAATGCTGATAATCTGCGTAGGGAGGTTGGTTGGGTTGGTGGATGGGTCAAACACAGGACTTTTACCCCGGTGACCGCGGATTGTGTCCCGCGTGTGACGTTAACTTTCCCCGTTGTTCTTTTCCTAAACGCAACCGTCCCGATGTTGTCCCACATCCCCCGGAGACCGGGGATCGTGTCCCGTGTGTGACGTTTCCTTTTCCTGTTCTTCTTTTCCTAAACCCAACCTCTGTATAGATGTTTCCCATTTTGTGCTGACCACCACTAAAAAAAACACATAAATGTGTCAGTGTACGTGACCATTTCACGAACTGCGGTGAGACCATGTTGTATATACTCACTCGGCACAGACAGAAGCATGTCACATGTTCACTCACCCGGTAACAGACAAAAGTGCAGCAAAAAAAAACAGTCACACAAAGTTACTGTGAAGTTCCAACAAACATCTGATTCAAGAAAAGAAACACTCAGTACATCGTTATTCATCAAGTAATGAAACTGTTATATAAATTACTGTTCATGTCTGACAATCAACATTTTATTATACAATACTTTTCACAGACCAATAAAATCTAACATTTATGTGTGAAGGATATCTGGAACCAGCTACGATCAGATCTACCTGTTAATCTAGAATGGTTTAGATCAGATCTACATGTTAATATAGAATGGTTTAGGATCAGATCTACCTGTTGATATAGAATGGTTTATATCAGATCTACCTGTTGATATAGAATGGTTTATATCAGATCTACCTGTTAATATAGAATGGTTTAGATCAGATCTACATGTTAATATAGAATGGTTTAGGATCAGATCTACCTGTTGATATAGAATGGTTTATATCAGATCTACCTGTTGATATAGAATGGTTTATATCAGATCTACCTGTTGATATAGAATGGTTTATATCAGATCTACCTGTTGATATAGAATGGTTTATATCAGATCTACTTGTTGATATAGAATGGTTTATATCAGATCTACCTGTTGATATAGAATGGTTTAGCATCAGATCATCTACCTGTATCGGGGATTTGGGCCGTGGCGGTCCAGGTGAGACAGGGCGGAGCATGTGGTTGGAGCTGGCGTCGGGACTGTCAGGTGGACTCTCAGAATCTGGAGGTGACGGGGTTCTGGCGAGTCGCAGGGGCCCGGAATCACTGAGGGACAAGACGGAAACGACACAATCACATGGCGTCAGAATCTTCAAAGTCAATTTAAGTAAACTTTATTATCCCGTAAGGGGAAACTCATGGGGTCTTAAGGCTCTGACACACCAACCCGACGGCTGACCGTCAGCAGAAAAGCCAGTCGGACTGATCATTCAGCGCCCGTCAGGCCAAAAAGTTCCATGGAACACATCGAAGGGACGCAGATTTGAGAGGATTTTCTGCGCAGGCGGCGCTAATCTGTATTGTGGCTTCTCCAGCTGACCATAATGGCGGCTTGTTCGGAAATACCATCTCATATTTTACAACGATAGTTCACTGAAACGTGTTTCTGAAAACATTTTAAGAGAGAAACAGACCATGCAGTTGCTGAATCTGTTTAAAAGATTTTCATCAGATTTTGAGAGACGTTCTTCGCACTCATCCCACTCGTCATTTCTCCACCAATCAGATTGGTCATTGAGTCCGACTGCCCGCCCTCCGATTCAACAAGTCAAATCGTCCCAAATGAAGGCCGACGGCTCCTCCGACTGACGACGGCACGGAACACGCCGACCAGACTCGAGTCACCGACCTCGCCAGACTCAACAAAACGTAGACACTTTAACAAACAATTAGGCACTAAAAAGTATATATATAAATATAATAAGTGGACTTGGTGTGACTGACTTTATTATCTAAAAGTTCTGCGGTTTCTATTCATGAACAAGTTTTTTGTTTTTTGTTTAACCTTTATTTATCCAGTTATCTCGATTGAGAACAACTTCTCATTTGCAACAAGGACCTCTAACATTCCCACAGTTCCGCATTCATACCTGGAAGCTTCCCAGTTCAACCACAGTCTGATCTGCTGGCCACTGAGCAGCTCCACTGGAGCCGTCGGGGTTAAAGCGCCCATTTTATGCTCATTTTCAGCTTCATGATTGTATTTTATTTTATTTTTTTACGTAGAAAGCCGTGCAGATTTTGACCAGCTCACCCGGAGACTGAAGGCAGGAATCATTCAGAAACCATATCTCACTCAGAACAACATGGATGTTTTTTTTTTTTCCAAGTTTGTATGCGTGTGGAAGCACCAGAAACACAAAATAACACCCCAAATCCCAGAAAAAGTGTTTTTTTATAATATGGGCACTTTAAGGGCCTTGCTCAAGGGCACCTCAGTGGTGGTAATGAGGGAGGGACAAGCGCTGCTCTTTCACTTTCACCCAGATTTTATCCTGTCGGTCTGGGGATTAAACCGGCGGCCTTCCGGTCCAAGCTCGCTTCTTTAACCTTTAGGCCACCACCACTGCAGTTAAAAGTCTCACAGATATGAACTGAACATTACTTAGGAGATAGTAATGGTATATTTCACTTCACATCATCTCTGAAGACAGATGTGGCACAGACACTGAGGTAGACGGACGGAAAATGCCTGTCTCCATTTCACAAAGAGCAACCTCAGCATTAGAACAATCTGAGAGATATCAAAATCACATGGAAAAATTCCACACAGTGACTTCAATGATTTCATGAAATGAAAAAGAACATTTTGAAAAACGTGCACTGACCTCGGAGCTCCTTGGATGGTGAACATTTTGTCCGAGTGCTGCTCCGCCAGTTTGGTCATCACTTCATAGAGCTGTCTGCAGACCTGAAGCGTTAGAGTCAGAGGGAAACACAGGTGGATTTTCAGACCAGTTCACCTTTGAATGAAATGTGAGCTTCACACTTTACACCATCCATGGAAACACAATGTCACGAAGTGCCCTAACCCCATTGGTCAGCTGATGTCTGGGATGGCTCAGACTGAACACTCTAAAACCATTTAATTGGTTTATCTGTTTGTTCATTTTGTAAAAACAAAGTAGGGAATTTTTTTAACACATTTCAGCATTTATATAATCTGTCTATTCATGTTTACCGTGTTGTTACTGATCTACATCACTATCTAGACCACTATTTGCTCTAACTGTATATTGACTCTTTATTACACTCAGCATCTATCTAGACTGTCTCATGTGTCTATGCAATTTGCACTTACTGTATCTTTCACTCTTTACTACGTCTCAGCGGTGATATAGACTGTCTACTCATGTATATTCTGTTCTTTTCGCATATCCATCATCTTCCTTACACCTCACTTTGCACCAGCTTTGTAATGCCTACTTAGTCTGCACTTTAGTTTTTACAGGGCTCATTTTACATTTGAGTGATTTTAGTTTTATTTTTTAACCTTATTAACCTTTATTTAACCAGGTAGGCCGATGCAACGGCGACCTGGCCAAGAAAAGCATAAGCGTGCAGGACAACATACAGTTTCACATTCAATACAATACAGGAATACAGAATACAAATGGCTACATAATCTGCATGAAAAATTGTTTTATCATTTATTTACGTATGTTTATCTCATTTTTTTCTGGTGGTCAGCACGTTTTTTAAACTATACTATACTATAATATGTATTTCAATGGGAAGCATCTTTTGTGATCACAGCACGACTGCGTTAGTGAGTAGTATGAAAGGCTGAAAATCCATGTAGGGAGGTTGGTTGGGGGGATGGATGGGTCAAACAACACAGAACTTTCACCCAGGAGACCACAGCCGTCTCCCACGTGTGGTGTTTAATTTCCCCGGTGTTCTTTTCCTAAACACAACCGTCCCGTTGTTGTCCCGTGTCCCCCAGAGACCAGGTCGCATCCCCCAGAGATCGCGGATTGTGTCCGTGACGTGTCCTTTCTCCATTCTTCTTTTCCTAAACCCAACCTCTGTATAGATGCTTCCCATTATGTGCTGACCACCACAAAAAATAACGTGACCATTTCACGAACTGCCGTGAGACCATGTTTTATGTACACATGGCCATATTATATTATCATATTCTTCTTTCCTAAGACAAGTATTGTTTTGTACTGAGGAAACTATATTTGATGCATTTCCTGCCTCCCTGGTCAGGGAGACTTTCTCTTCCTGACTTCTGTTTATCTGTCTCTAGTTATTGTGCAATAATAATAACTTTAACTATCAATCCATCGGATTCAGATTAATGCACCCCCTGCGCTCCCTCCTCACCAGAGAGATCTCGCGGTGAAACTTGGCCTCCAGTTTGGTCACGCTCTTATAGGTGCTGATGTAGAAGCCGACCCGGCTGCAGAGCAGAAAGAAAGAGTTAGAGTTGGTGATTGTTGGTGATTCGCTGTCATTGTGTGTGAACGTTCCTTTACAGATACACATACATATAACTTTATAGGTTTATTTTGATGAATGTCTTTTGGATGTAGGCGTGGTTTAGGCAGTCAGTAGGATGCACTCCTTTTTTTGCCACAACACAGCAGGATGTGATGATGAGCGGCGAGGGCATAGCAAATGGAGGGGACAAAAGATGCTGACGGAGGAAGGCGTCACCTTAACAACTCATGGATCCGTCATTAATCAACGACGACATATCAATGCCATCAAAAACCAGTTGCTGCTCTGACAAAATTATTGTTGACGTATGGCCTGACTGCATTGCATGAAGCAGATTCACCGACTTCATTCATCAATTTACCCCCAATTTAAGACTGCAAGTTTCAGCTTCCGCCGCATGAATTCAGAGGAGCATTCAGCGAATGTACTGGCTCAGACACTGTTTAAATGTGCAGTTTTCGCCTACTCAGCGTACGCTGTGGTAATGGTGCAGACCCATTTTCACCACTGTGATGCAGCCAAGTTTCCATAGAAACATATACACACTGCAGTGTCCATCGATCACTTCCGGTTAGCAGTAACAGAGCATGACATGGTGCTGTCAGACATGTGTGTATGAGACCTGACTCACCTGTCCCACAGAGTCGGCAGTTCATCCTGCAGGCCAACGTTCAGTTCATCAAACACTTTCTGAGCCTTTTTCAACTCTTCTTCTGCCTTCAAACAGAAACAGGTCTGTTTTAACAAGATGGACGGCAGCTGAACAGGTGGCAGATAACATCTGGACCTTTAACTGACTCACCTTCATCACCTTCCGGTCATTCTTCATCCCTGCCACCTGCAGAGTTTCCATGTGATGGCGAGCGCTGTCGTAGTCGATGAGTTTCCGACTTCTTTTGGCCACACGAGTCTGAAATGTCACAAAGTTTAAGTTTGCAGATCAAGCCTGTAAAATATTCTCTGACCAGGAGAAAAACTGTTTGTTACTTTGAGGTCTGGAAACTGTAGCAGGTACTCGTCCAGGTTCAGCAGCGTTGAGTCCACCAGTTTGTTATGGAAGTCTTCCCACATTGCATCACAGTCCTGTAGGACATACACAGCAACTTATGTTGTCAGGGAAACACATTGAAAATGTTCTGTACGATCTAGGTATCCAGGGATCAGGATGTATACGTCTCTGCCATCGCCTGTTGACTATGGTTTAAATATAATATACCAGCATCATCCAAAGTGGACTACATTTCGTATGCAAGCAAAGATCATACTTGTTAGTACACTTCTAAGTAGCCTAAATGATTTTAAAGCTTGTTTTGGAGCCAGCACGGGGCAAATCTCCAGAGAACACTACAAAGATATTGAGTATTTAGAGAGAGCAACATCAACCTGACACATTCAATAAAACAGAATTATTGCTTAGTTTAGATACAGTAAGGGCTACTGTAACTGCACAGCTGCGTTTGGCTGCGTTCTGCTGCATTCGGCGGAATTACAGCTCAATAGGATCTCAATGTTTACTCTTAGCTGAGTCTGTGTATCGCTCAGAGATTGAATATTAACTGTAAAGCGATGCTGTTTCCACAGGAGTTTACTTTAAAATACATTAGCCAAAGAGGGACATACCTCCGCCTTTCTCGCATTTACAATCAATGGCACTGTGACGAATGCCAGGGGGAGGTTACTCGCGACAGCCTTTGTTCATACTGCTCAGATAAACCCAAACCTCCGTTGCTTCTCTCCTTTGTCTTTGAAGGGCTTCAACTCTCTCCTCGTCATCTTTGGAGAGTGTCTCTTTAGGTTTTATTTGCATAGGTGGTCTCAACAATCCACTGCCACTGCCTGTTTTTTCTTTACCTTTCCCTCTTCCTTTAGCTTTCCCTCACTAACTGTCGCATCAACTGATCTCTGACTCTGCTCATGGAGAAAACAATGTAGCCTACGCTGTAAACATCGCCTTACACTATTAATCTTGTACAATATACAGAATAACGATAGCACTGATACTCGTACTGGAAGCCATGTTAATCTTGGCATACGGCCACTGTAGGAGTTAAAACACGCTCGGAATGGGAGGGGCTAGAAAGTAATAGTCAGTTGGTTGTCATATACAATTTCACCGCTAGATGGGAGAAATTCTTACACAATGTAGCTTTAAAGAGAGACACAGAAACCCCTGGCTTTAGACTCAACAGACCTCCCTAACCCCTCTGGACATCTGTGTGTGTCGTGTTTGTGTGATACGCGTTGTGACTGATTTTATGACTGACCTTCCCAATGACCATGACGTCATCTTTCCCGTGCCAGTCGGGTTCGTAGACTTCGTGCAAAGACTGAGTCAGGTTGATGGAGGCCTGCTGCATCCCTGCACAGAAAAACAGAAAAAAGTAATTTACTTTTATAATGTTATAAAAAGCCTTTTTACAGTCGCCGCAGCCGAGTTTGCGTGCCCCAATGTGACGTCAAAATGATGTAGATCTTGCTGGCATGATTTTAGCGGTGCGCGACAAAGCGGAAACAGGAAGCATGGACGAGCTTGAGGACAACGTGATGCCAGGACTCTCAGAGTGACTGCAAGTCTCTCTGGTAAACTTACTCGGTTAAGATGAGTTCTTTTATGGTGTATGAAAGACTTCATTGGCTTTGCTTCCTGCTTCTTACAGTGCAGACACTTTGCTGCCTGCTCCTGCCTCTGCTTGCATATTTCTGCTGATAATCTTACTTTTCCTCTGAGAGAAACTATGAGCAGTGGCTCTTGGATACTTATAAATCACTGGACTATACACTTTTTGTAGACATAGTAAGCTATTGCCATATTTAATCATTTTTCTTCGTGAGCGTGGCCTACCAATAGCTCAAGCCTGTACTGCAGACTGGAAACGTGGTACTTAGCTAAAGCTAATTAGCAGCAAGATGCCTCCCTTCTCCGTGGATGACTACTACAAACTCCTTCAGAAGATTGCCGTTCTGGAAACCAAAATTCATCGGTTAGAAGTACATGTCGAGATGAACACATCATGTGGGAATGACACCACTTTACCATGGACCCAAAAAAATGGACAAAAGCATGCTAACACACGGCTAATTAGCACCAACAAGACTACAAAGAAACAGGAGGACTGTGAAGCGGGTAATAAATCAACAAGTGGTAGTCCTCCCTGGAACTCTTTCAGTGCAAAGCCTAAGAGTAAATCTTCCTGGGAAATGGGAGGACGACTAACAGGCAGGGCACAGCGCCCTGAGATTTGTGATATGAACGGCTGGCCTGCATTACCATCCAGGCAGAGCGCCTCTTCAACCCCTGTACTTAGTAGGACACAGCCGTGGACAGCTGCAAAAGGGAGAATTAGCAACAAAATGCCTCCCCAACAACGGAATCTGCAAGTTGATAACAGATTTGCTACACTGCAGCAGGACCCTGGACCTTCATCTGACCTGGATTGTGTCTCATCGTCACACAGCAGGGTAAGGACTGAGAGCAATTCAAAAAGTAAAAAGCTACAGGGAAAGCTAACGACTGGGCCTCAAACTCTGATTGTAGGTGACTCTGCTGTAAAAGATGTAAAAAGCAGAAAAAACACCAAAATACTCTGTTTTCCCAAAGAAATGGTGTCTAGCTTGGCCAACAGAATCCCGGATATCGTGGCAGCACACCCAACTGTGAATAACATTATACTGCATATAGGGTCACATGATGTTGTAAAGCAACAGTCTGAAGTGCTGAGAAAGGACTTCATGGATCTACTGAAAACAGTCAGCTCCCTAAATGCGAGGGTGTTTATCAGTGGACCTCTACCGCCAGTCAGAAGAGAAGATGAGAGATTCAGCAGAATGTTGGCACTGAGCACATGGCTTTCAACTGCGTGTACCGCTCATTCTCTTCAGTTCATTGACAATTTTGACATGTTCTGGGAGCGCAGACATCTTTTTAAGGCAGATGGACTTTTCCTTAACAAACCAGGAGTAAAGCTGTTCACCTCTAACCAACTTTACTTTCTGCGCCACACATCAGCTCCCTTGGCCAAGGACACGAGACAAGAGGAATCTAAACAAGAGGAAGACATAACAAAGCAGGGCAGTAATCCACCACAGCCCCCGCCTGAGCAAAGATTTGACCATGGAAGACCACAGAGCAGAGATGAGAAATCTCAATCCCCCTCTTCACCCGTCCAACTCCCCTCAGACCCCCTCACCAACCCTGACGCCTTTGAGGATCCATACAACCCGCCCATGCCATCGCTCTCTCCACTCACCTTTTCCCCTCCTTCCCCCTGCCTCATGTTGGAGTTCACTGACCAGATGAAGCAACTGGTAGTTGAAGGAACCAAATGTATCCCCCTTCCTTCTCCCATCATTCGCCCCCGGCCAAAAGTAGATGCTGGAATCAAACTTACCCCCCTTCCTTCTCTCATCATTGGCCCCCAGCCAAAAGTTAAACGGCAGGCACCACTGCCCACCCAAGGACGTCAGCTAACACCTCCTCCCCAGACTGATAAGTATAGTTGTGTACAAAATGCAGCAAGCTTTGTCTGATATGTGCCGGGTCCAGGCTGCACGCCTAGTGGCACTCATGACTCTTTTCAGGACAAGCCTGGGCCCTGTGTATTAAATCCTTCTTCAATTTATGTTGTGATAGGTAATAGAAAAAGAACAATAAATCCACTAAGTAAGAACAAGCACTTATCAGCAAACCTCGCAAATGTAGCATTCATTCCTCGTCAGCCAACGCCTATGCCAAAAATTGAGACAGATAAATATTTTAACACACTAACACTAGCCTTACTAAACGTCAGGTCTTTGGCAGGAAAATCATTTTTAATCAATGATTTTATTATTAAACACAATCTTGATTTTATGTTTTTAACTGAAATCTGGTTGGACCATAATAACAGTGGTGCTGTTCTCATTGAGTCAGCTCAGACTGTGTAATTATTGCTGGTGATTTTAACATGCATGTGGACAACCTGCAGGATAGAGGGACCAAAGAACTGTGTTGTGTTTTTGAGAACTATGGACTGACTTAGCATGTGACGGAACCCACGCACAATAAGGGGCACACTCTGGACTTGATTATCTCCAAGGGTTTGAACATTTCCAAGGTTGTGGTGACTGACGTTGCTCTCTCTGATCATTCATGTGTTTTCTTTAACGGCACTATCTCGGTGCCCAAAAGTGTCCAAACTAAGGTAATCAGAAAACGGTATATCACTGAAAACACCAGTGAAACATTCATTCAGCTTTTCTCCTCCACACCCGCCCTCACTGGGGTCTCAGTCAATGAGCTTGTAGATAATTTCAATTTTAAAATTACAAATGTTATTGATGCCATTGCTCCCACTAAGGTCAAAGCTGTCTGTAGTAAGAAAAGATCTCCATGGAGAAATGTCATGCGGGTAAGAACAGAAAAAACAGAGTGTCGAAAAGCTGAACACAGGTGGCAAAAAACTAATCTCCAGGTCCACTATAACACCTATAAAGACAGACTTCACATTTATAATTTGGAACTGAGGAATGCTAGGCGGTCCTTCTTCTCTGACATTATCGCCAGAAACAATAATAATTCACGTGCTCTGTTTGCTACTGTTGATAGGTTAACAAACCCTCCAGTACCAGTAGCATCTGAACTTTTATCTACCAAGGCCTGCAATGATTTTGCCTCCTTTTTCGAAGACAAAATTCAGAAAATTAGACTAACTGTCAGTGCCTCCATATCAAGTAAGGGATATGTGTTGCCACACTGTCCGGGCAAAACAAATTCCAATATCACACAATTTCATATGATCAACCATAAAAACCTGGAGGACATTATACAACATCTGAAAACCTCCTCCTGTTGCCTTGATATTCTACCAACAGACCTTTTCAAAAATGTTTCAAATTGTATGTCTTCTGATCTTTTACAGATTGTAAACACGTCTCTACTCTCAGGTATCTTCCCAAAGGCCCTGAAAACTGCAGTCATCAAGCCACTTTTAAAAACGAACAATCTAGACACGGCATTACTGAGCAACTACAGGCCGATATCTAACCTTCCATTCTTAAGTAAAATCATTGAAAAAGCGTTTTTTCAACAACTCAACATTTTCTTGTCACTAAACAATGGTTTTGATGCCTTCCAGTCGGGTTTTTGACCACACCACAGCACTGAGACAGCTCTTGTTAAAGTATTTAATGATATCCACTTAAACACAGATAGTGGCAAAACTGCAGTCTTAGTATTACTTGATCTCAGTGCTGCATTTGACACGGTCGACCATGACATATTACTACACCGATTAGAAAACTGGGTTGGCCTTTCTGGCTCAGTCCTAAACTGGTTTAAATCCTATTTAAAGAATAGGGACTACTTTGTATCTATAGGTAATTATACATCTGAGCATACAAATATGACGTGCGGAGTTCCCCAAGGCTCTGTTCTGGGGCCTCTTCTGTTTAACATCTACATGCTTCCACTGGCTCAGATTATGGAAAACAACAAAATATGTTACCACAGTTATGCGGACGACACACAAATTTACATAACCTTATCGCCAGGAGACTAAGTGACACTGACTAAGTGCATTGAACAAATTAACGACTGGATGTGCCAGAACTTTCTTAAATTAAATGAAGAAAAAACTGAGGTGGTTGTTTTTGGAGCAAAACAGGAACGATTATAAGTCAGCGCTCAGCTTCAAACGACAATGTTAAAAACAACAGACAAAGCCAGAAATCTTGGTGTAATTATGGACTCAGACCTGAATTTCAACAGCCACATTAAGACAATTACAAAGTCATCCTATTACCACCTTAAGAATATATCAAGGGTAAAGGGACTTATGTCTCAGCAGGACTTGGAAAAACTTGTCCATGCTTTTATCTTCAGTAGACTGGACTACTGTAACGGTGTCTTTACAGGTCTCCCTAAAAAATCAATCAGACAGCTGCAGCTGATTCAGACCGCTGCTGCTCGAGTCCTCACTAAGACCAAGAAAGTGGATCACATCACTCCAGTGCTGAAGTCTTTACACTGGCTTCGTGTGCCTCAGAGAGTTGATTTCAAAATACTTTTGCTAGTTTATAAATCATTAAACGGTTTAGGTCCAAAATACATTTCTGAGCTGCTAGTAAACTACGAACCACCCAGACCTCTCAGGTCATCTGGGACAGGTCTACTTTCTGTCCCCAGGGTCAGAACTAAACAGGGAGAAGCAGCATTTAGTTTCTATGCTCCACATATTTGGAACCAACTTCCAGAAAATTGCAGGTCCGCTGCAACTCTCAGTTCTTTTAAATCAAGGCTGAAGACCTTTCTTTATGATGTTGCCTTTCGTTAAATAACTATCCATTTCTTATACTTTCGTTGCTTATTTTATCTGCTTTTATATAACTGTTTTTAACTGCTCTTTAATGTTTAATTTCTTATACTGCACTGTAACTTTTATTCTTGTATTTTAATTGTCTTCATGTAAAGCACTTTGAATTGCCCCGTTGCTGAAAAGTGCTATACAAATAAAGCTGCCTTGCCTTGCCTTGCCTTCATCCGACCAAGTAGCTCATCCAATCAAATCGAAGCATTGATGTCAACGCTGCTGCCAGTTCTGCTGTTGTTTACCTCTTTCTTATCCTTCTAGTCCGTAGAAAGAGCAAAGTCGGTAGTCTTTCCTCATTAGTGCCACCTCTGTTCAGGAGAAGACTGCAACTAGTCTCACGACCACCACGCGCCAGTATAGACCTTTTCAATGGAATTACATTGCTAGGCAACAGCCTGGCCCCTTGTTAACTTCCTGTCAGTTGATGCCATTCACATACACTGCAACAGGAAATCAACGTGGGTCCATTTAGAATGTTTATGTTTACATCTGTGAAAAGGTCTATAAATAGTTACGGTGCTCCCATGATGTCACACTGGCGCTCGACAGATCGGCTGCGGCAAGTATACCCCACGTTTAAGGTGTGCGAAGCTCTTCACCGATGGAAGATTTGTTCATTATATCAGAGCCTCTATTCTTAGACTTAAAAAAACAAATTGAGTTAATAGTTCAGAAAATATATGCCTCTCTCTCTGCACGACCCGTCAAAGACAGGGCCATAAAAATGGAAACAAACGTCGCCATATTAGTGAATGCTCATTTAGGCTTAAATATACTGTTACCTTCTTTTTATTACACGGCTTGGTTGAATTTGACAGCATTCTGCGTTCTGCTAAGTCTTAATAACAGACTAGTTGCTAAGAATAACAGACCGTTGCCATGCATAGCAGAGCATCTGCCAGAAATATATTTGTTGCAAACAGCTGGCTATTGGGTAGCTCGTCACTGGAACAAGTTTGGCACACACACACCAGTCAGATGCCCAGCAAGGAGGAGAAACTGTGGTGTTGAGTGACAGACGGAGGGTTGCATTAAACAGCTACAGAGTTTATGTTGCTATGGACGCAGGATTCCAACCGTAGAGACGGAATGGACTATCGTATACTATCGTTTTTACATCAACAAAAATATTTTTTAAATCAATATTTTGTGTCGAATTATTAATTGATTTGGTGTCGTAGCCGTGTAGTAAGCGGGATAATGTAGAGCGAGGCGGTTGTTATAGTGAATACATGATGATCACCCTGTCAGGGTCGCTATAATGACCACCTCGCTGTACATCATCCCTAATATCATAAGGGCCACACGGAGTCTGGTGATGTTAACACATCTCCACCTCAAGCAGAAAGACTTCATTTCATTCTGGATCACCGCTGAAAATTAAAAATCTGCAGTTTCCATTTGGGTTTGATGATACAGCTCAAATATGTTTTGCAGCTACAGATTTATTTTTTAGGCTAAAAATGTCTCCTTGACAGTAAGGTTGCTGACCGCTGACATACTGTATATGATTATGATATAAGTGAAAGTGTTTATATGAGACTGTTTGTCACCTTTAATGGCAGCCATGTAGGCCTTCATCTCCCTCTGCAGCCGAGCGCCTTCAGACTGACAAAACAAACAGACACAAACAGACACACAATCAGTCTTTGTGAATCAGGATGGCTTCCTGTTGTTTTCTCTGTAACAGGTGAATCTGCAGTCTGATCTGAACAAAGCGAATGTTGATCCGGAAAGAAACTTGGCTGACGCAGAGAGATGAACATGTCTGCAGACTCAGAAACAAACTAAAGTAGTTAGTTAAAGTCTATCTCTCCCACACGTAAACTGGTATTTATAAAGGAATAGTGGTATATTTCCAGGATAAAGCCTGTTTCTGCTCTCTGTGTTCCTTCTCTTACCTCCTGTCTCCTGAAGTTGACGACCACTTGTTCAAACTGTTCATCTTTGGTCTCGTCTGCTTTTCCCAGTTTCTGCAGCACCTGAGAATCACAACATCATGCGTTACATTACATTTCATTTAGCTGAGACCCAAACCACCCCAGATTTATTGTGTGACATGTTGTCAGGGATTCAGATTTCTTTGTTCCTCAGTTCGTCCTAAACATTACCAGCATGTGTGTTAAGAAATGTTTTTGTTGATGTAAAACTATAAAGAAAGCTGTCTACAGTATTAAGAGAGCTGAGAGCAGCTTCATGGTTTTAGTCTGTTAGCACAGACAGAAAGTACAAAAGCAAAGAGATGTTTTCAGCATGAAGAACGTAACTCAGTGTGTTTTAAGAGCTCCGAAAAAGGAAACAATCTCAACAGAGAAACAGCAAACATTTGAGAAGAGAAGCTGCTCAGCTCATGTCGGCTCTGCTGCCATTATCTGCTGTCTTAAATATTTAATAAAGCCAGCATCGGGGTCGTATTTCTGTATCAGCGGTGAAAAACTCGTTTCAGTTCCTGGACGACATACAGACCATATTAATCTCAGATAGGCCAGTTTTGTCACAGTAAAACCTGTGCACAATAACCAATGAATAACAACAGTTTTATAGTACGTCAAGTCAAGTCAATCCAAGTCAACTCTACTGTTAATTCTGTAATGTGTGCCAGAAATCTCGTCGGACAACCTGTAAACACAACAGCTAGCGGTAACGTATCGCGTCAGCCTGTAAACACAGCAGCGTACACTAACGTGTCACGTCACGCAGCCTGTAAACACAGCAGCGTGCACTAATGTGTCGCATCAAACAGTCTGTAAACACAGCGGCTAGCGCTAACATGTCGCATCAGACAGCCCGTAAACACAGCAGCTAGCGATAATGTGTCGCGTCAGCCTGTAAACACAGCGGCATACGCTAACTTGTCGCGTCAGACAGCCTGTAAACACAACAGCGTAAGCTAACGTATCACGTCAGACAGCCTGTAAACACAACAGCGTACGCTAACGTGGCACGTCAGACAGCCTGTAAACACAGCAGCGTTTGCTAATGTGTCACGTCAGGAAGCCTGTAAACACAGCAGCGTTTGCTAATGTGTCACGTCAGGAAGCCTGTAAACACAGCGGCTAGCGCTAATGTGTCACATCAGCCTGTAAACACAGCAGCGTACACTAATGTGTCGCTTCAGACAGCCTGTAAACAAAACAGCGTGTGCTAACGTGTTGCGTCAGACAGCCTGTAAACACAGCAGCGTACACTAACGTGTCGCTTCAGACAGCCTGTAAACACAGCAGCGTGCGCTGACGTGTCGCGTCAGACAGCCTGTAAACACAGCAGCGTACGCTAACGTGCCGCTTCAGACAGCCTGTAAACACAGCAGCGTACGCTAACGTGCCGCTTCAGACAGCCTGTAAACACAGCAGCGTGCGCTGACGTGTCGCGTCAGACAGCCTGTAAACACAGCAGCATTCGTTAATGTGTTACGTCAGGAAGCCTGTAAACACAGCGGCGTATGCTATCGTGTCACATCACACAGCCTGTAAACACAGCAGCGTGCACTAATGTGTCGCATCAAACAGTCTGTAAACACAGCGGCTAGCGCTAACATGTCGCATCAGACAGCCCGTAAACACAGCGGCTAGCGATAATGTGTCACGTCAGCCTGTAAACACAGCAGCGTACGGTAACGTGTCGCTTCAGAGAGCCTGTAAACACAGCAGCGTGCGCTAACATGTCGCGTCAGACAGCCTGTAAACAGCAGCGTATGCTAACGTGTCGCTTCAGACAGCCTGTAAACACAGCAGCGTGCGCTAACATGTCGCGTCAGACAGCCTGTAAACAGCAGCGTATGCTAATGTGTCGCTTCAGTCAGCCTGTAAACACAGCGGCTAGCGCTAACGTGTCACGCCAGACAGCCTGTAAACACAGCAGCGTGTGCTAACGTGTCCCGTCAGACAGCCTGTAAACATCAGCGTATGCTAACGTATCGCTTCAGACAGCCTGTAAACACAGCAGCGTGGGCTAACGTGTCACGTCAGCCTGTAAACACAGCAGCATTCGCTAATGTGGTACGTCAGGAAGCCTGTAAACACAGCGGCATATGCTATCGTGTCACGTCAGACAGCCTGTAAACACAGCAGCGTGGGCTAACGTGTCGCATCGGACAGCCTGTAAACAGAACAGCGTACGCTAACGTGTCACGTCAGGAAGCCTGTAAACCCAGCGGGTAGCGCTAACGTGGCACATCAGACAGCCTGTAAACACAACAGCGTACGCTAACGTGTCACGTCAGACAGCTTGTAAACACAGCAGCGTGGGCTAATGTGTTGCGTCAGACAGCTTGTGAACACAGCAGCGTTCGCTAATGTGTCACGTCAGGAAGCCTGTAAACACAGCAGCGTGCGCTAACATGTCGCGTCAGACAGCCTGTAAACAGCAGCGTATGCTAACGTGTCGCTTCAGACAGCCTGTAAACACAGCAGCGTGCGCTAACATGTCGCGTCAGACAGCCTGTAAACAGCAGCGTATGCTAATGTGTTGCTTCAGTCAGCCTGTAAACACAGCGGCTAGCGCTAACGTGTCACGCCAGACAGCCTGTAAACACAGCAGCGTGGGCTAACGTGTCCCGTCAGACAGCCTGTAAAACATCAGCGTATGCTAACGTATCGCTTCAGACAGCCTGTAAACACAGCAGCGTGCGCTGACGTGTTGCGTCAGACAGCCTGTAAACACAGCAGCATTCGTTAATGTGTTACGTCAGGAAGCCTGTAAACACAGCGGCGTATGCTATCGTGTCACATCAAACAGCCTGTAAACACAGCAGCGTGCACTAATGTGTCGCATCAAACAGTCTGTAAACACAGCGGCTAGCGCTAACATGTCGCATCAGACAGCCCGTAAACACAGCGGCTAGCGATAATGTGTCACGTCAGCCTGTAAACACAGCAGCGTACGGTAACGTGTCGCTTCAGACAGCCTGTAAATACAGCAGTGTGGGATAATGTGTCACGTCAGACAGCCTGTAAACACAGCAGCATTCGTTAATGTGTTACGTCAGGAAGCCTGTAAACACAGCGGCATATGCTATCGTGTCACGTCAGACAGCCTGTAAACACAGCAGCGTGGGCTAACGTGTCGCATCGGACAGCCTGTAAACAGAACAGCGTACGCTAACGTGTCACGTCAGGAAGCCTGTAAACCCAGCGGGTAGCGCTAACGTGGCACATCAGACAGCATGTAAACACAACAGCGTACGCTAACGTGTCACGTCAGACAGCCTGTAAACACAGCAGCGTGGGCTAATGTGTTGCGTCAGACAGCTTGTGAACACAGCAGCGTTCGCTAATGTGTCACGTCAGGAAGCCTGTAAACACAGCGGCTAGTGCTAATGTGTCACGTCAGCCTGTAAACAAAACAGCGTGTGCTAACGTGTTGCGTCAGACAGCCTGTAAACACAGCAGCGTACGCTAACGTGCCGCTTCAGACAGCCTGTAAACACAGCAGCGTGCGCTGACGTGTTGCGTCAGACAGCCTGTAAACACAGCAGCATTCGTTAATGTGTTACGTCAGGAAGCCTGTAAACACAGCGGCATATGCTATCGTATTGCGTCAGACAGCCTGTAAACACAGCAGCGTACACTAACATGTCGCATCAGACAGCCCGTAAACACAGTGGCTAGCGATAATGTGTCACGTCAGCCTGTAAACACAGCAGCGTACGGTAATGTGTCGCGTCAGACAGCCTGTAAACACAGCAGCGTACGCTAACGTGCCGCTTCAGACAGCCTGTAAAGAAAACAGCGTGTGCTAACGTGTTGCGTCAGACAGCCTGTAAACACAGCGGCGTACGCTGACGTGTCGCATCAGACAACCTGTAAACACAGCAGCGTACGCTAACGTGCCGCTTCAGACAGCCTGTAAACACAGCAGCGTGCGCTGACGTGTTGCGTCAGACAGCCTGTAAACACAGCAGCATTCGTTAATGTGTTACGTCAGGAAGCCTGTAAACACAGCGGCGTATGCTATCGTGTCACATCACACAGCCTGTAAACACAGCAGCGTGCACTAATGCAGGGCTCTCAAGTTTTGAAGACAGGCAAGAGTGACATCCCCCCGCCCAGCTTGTTAATAGCCAGTGTATGTTCATTATAGCTTCCAGTTTGTAGATGTTAGTTAGATGGCACTAATAATCATAGCTGGCCTGGCAGCCCAAAGGACAGGGTTCTGGTTCCAGATTTGTTTGGTGACTTTTGATGGGGGGTTCGGTCCACCCCCAGAAAATGTTGAGCATTTAACACTTCATTTCCTGCATTGTGGTGAATTTCTATGCACCTATTAGTACCTTTTTCTGAATCAATATGCTGGAAATATCTTTATGTAAAGGGACACAAATTACAATTCAAATATAAAAACATAATGGAATATATTGCAGTAAGGCTCTCAGGTATTCTGTATTGCTTTCAACTATTTATTCTCCTTTGGATCAACTTTTCTAATTATATCTGAGTCAGCACACATGTAGCTTAGGCATCATTTACTCTTACCTTCTCTTTTGCATCTTTTGTTGGGGAAGTAACCTCCTTAAATGTGCATTTGACAATTATTCACCTCAATTATACATTATTCATTTTAATGGATTAATAAACCCCTGGACTTTCATATTTCAGATGTGTTTGAGCAAGATTTCTGCTCATGTCCAAAACTTTTGCACATTCAAAATTTAACTCATCCCATGCTGTCTGAGATTTGGAGGAGTCGTGATATTTTGTGAAAAATAAAGTGATAATAGGATATTACAAGAATACAGTCACAATATTTCAGAAAATAATCCACCTGCACAATAGTCTGCTGTGCATTACGTGATTGCTCTGCTGATACGGTAGACCTCAGACCTTCTGACAGACCATAGATC
This sequence comes from Gymnocephalus cernua, assembly GCA_023631565.1. Taxonomy (NCBI): domain Eukaryota; kingdom Metazoa; phylum Chordata; class Actinopteri; order Perciformes; family Percidae; genus Gymnocephalus; species Gymnocephalus cernua. The sequence continues at coordinate 165,673 of CM042436.1, forward strand.
CCCGTCTGGGTCTCTGAATGAGACAAAGTTTAGTGAAGTGGCTGAACGCTGCTCTACGTCGGAGGTGGAAAACAGAATTAACGGAGCTCAAACGCGTCACATCTGCCGCAGCATGTCCACAGCAGAGCGCGTCCATAAACCTGAAGCTGCAGCTTTTTACAGCGAGAGTGGACACTAAGCCACGTTTCATATTTGTCAGTCAACTTTTCAAAATACATTCAGGGCTACACTCAAAACATTCGAGCCGAAGCCTCGGCAGAATCAGCTGACGCCGCGTCTGGTGTAGCCCCTTTCTTTTTTTTTGATTGGCTGATAAGACTACTGACTGACCAAGAACTCCAGGGGAGACTCTTGATTTCTGCCGGTTCCATAGTGAGAGCGGCGCGGCCAGAGACATTTTGGGCGCTGCAGCATATTAAATATATTATAAATAGTTTTTCTGCGTGAGAAATACAATGTGTGGCGGGAGTGCGTGACAAAAGACCGAAATGAGTGACTGTCACGCTCAATGCGTTACACTTGAGAGCCCTGCTAATGTGTCGCATCAAACAGTCTGTAAACACAGCGGCTAGCGCTAACATGTCGCATCAGACAGCCCGTAAACACAGCGGCTAGCGATAATGTGTCACGTCAGCCTGTAAACACAGCAGTGTACGGTAACGTGTCGCTTCAGACAGCCTGTAAATACAGCAGTGTGGGATAATGTGTCGCGTCAGACAGCCTGTAAACACAGCAGCATTCGTTAATGTGTTACGTCAGGAAGCCTGTAAACACAGCGGCATATGCTATCGTGTCACGTCAGACAGCCTGTAAACACAGCAGCGTGGGCTAACGTGTCGCATCGGACAGCCTGTAAACAGAACAGCGTACGCTAACGTGTCACGTCAGGAAGCCTGTAAACCCAGCGGGTAGCGCTAACGTGGCACATCAGACAGCATGTAAACACAACAGCGTACGCTAACGTGTCACGTCAGACAGCCTGTAAACACAGCAGCGTGGGCTAATGTGTTGCGTCAGACAGCTTGTGAACACAGCAGCGTTCGCTAATGTGTCACGTCAGGAAGCCTGTAAACACAGCGGCTAGCGCTAATGTGTAACGTCAGCCTGTAAACACAGCGGCGTACACTAACGTGTCGCTTCAGACAGCCTGTAAACACAACAGCGTGCGCTGACGTGTCGCATCAGACAGCCTGTAAACACAGCAGCGTACGCTAACGTGCCGCTTCAGACAGCCTGTAAACACAGCAGCGTGCGCTGACGTGTTGCGTCAGACAGCCTGTAAACACAGCAGCATTCATTAATGTGTTACGTCAGGAAGCCTGTAAACACAGCGGCGTATGCTATCGTGTCACATCACAAAGCCTGTAAACACAGCAGAGTGCACTAATGTGTCGCATCAAACAGTCTGTAAACACAGCGGCTAGCGCTAACATGTCGCATCAGACAGCCCGTAAACACAGTGGCTAGCGATAATGTGTCACGTCAGCCTGTAAACACAGCAGCGTACGGTAACGTGTCGCTTCAGACAGCCTGTAAATACAGCAGTGTGGGATAATGTGTCGCGTCAGACAGCCTGTAAACACAGCAGCATTCGTTAATGTGTTATGTCAGGAAGCCTGTAAACACAGCGGCGAATGCTAACGTGTCGCTTCAGACAGCCTGTAAACACAGCAGCGTGCGCTAACATATCGCGTCAGACAGCCTGTAAACAGCAGCGTATGCTAACGTGTCGCTTCAGACAGCCTGTAAACACAGCAGCGTGCGCTAACATGTCGCGTCAGACAGCCTGTAAACACAGCAGTGTGGGCTAACGTGTCCCGTCAGACAGCCTGTAAACATCAGCGTATGCTAACGTATTTCTTCAGATAGCCTGTAAACACAGCAGCATTCGCTAATGTGGTACGTCAGGAAGCCTGTAAACACAGCGGCATATGCTATCGTGTCACGTCAGACAGCCTGTAAACACAGCAGCGTGGGCTAACGTGTCGCATCGGACAGCCTGTAAACAGAACAGCGTACGCTAACGTGTCACGTCAGGAAGCCTGTAAACCCAGCGGGTAGCGCTAACGTGGCACATCAGACAGCATGTAAACACAACAGCGTACGCTAACGTGTCACGTCAGACAGCCTGTAAACACAGCAGCGTGGGCTAATGTGTTCCGTCAGACAGCTTGTGAACACAGCAGCGTTCGCTAATGTGGTACGTCAGAAAACCTGTAAACACAGCAGCGTACGCTAACATGTCGCTTCAGACAGCCTGTAAACACAACAGCGTGTGCTAACGTGTTGCGTCAGACAGCCTGTATACACAGCAGCGTATGCTAACGTGGCACGTCAGACAGCCTGTAATCACAGTAGCGTTCGCTAATGTGTCACGTCAGCCTGTAAACACAGCAGCGTGGGCTAACATGTCGCATCAGTCAGCCTGTAAACACAGCAGCGTTCGCTAATGTGTCACGTCAGGAAGCCTGTAAACACCGCGGCATACGCTAACGTGTCACGTGAGACAGCTTGTAAACACAGCAGCGTTCGCTAATGTGTCACGTCAGGAAGCCTGTAAACACAGCAGCGTACGCTAATGTGTCACGTCAGACAGTCTGTAAACACAGCAGCATGGGCTAATGTGTCGCCTCAGACAGCCTGTAAACACAGCAGCGTTCGCTAATGTGTCACGTCAGACAGCCTGTAAACACAGCAGCATGGGCTAATGTGTCGCGTCAGACAGCCTGTAAACACAGCAGCGTTCGCTAATGTGTCACGTCAGACAGTCTGTAAACACGGCAGCATGGGCTAATGTGTCGCGTCAGACAGCCTGTAAACACAGCAGCGTTCGCTAATGTGTCACGTCAGGAAGCCTGTAAACATAGTGGCTAGCGCTAACGTGTCGTGTCAGACAGCCTGTAATCACAACAGCTTTCGCTAACGTATCACGTGAGACAGCCTATAATCACAGTGGCTGGCGATAACGTGTTGCGTCAGACAGCCTGTAAAGACAGCAGCATTCGCTAATGTGTCACGTCAGGAAGCCTGTAAACACAGTGGCTAGCGCTAACGTGTCGTGTCAGACAGCCTGTAATCACAGCAGCGTGGGCTAACGTGGCACATCAGACAGCCTGTAAACACAGCTGTGTTCGCTAATGTGTCACGTCAGGAAGCCTGTAAACACAGCGGCATACGCTAATGTGTCGCGCCAGACAGCCTGTAAACACAGCAGCGTTCGCTAATGTGTCACGTCAGGAAGCCTGTAAACACAGCGACATACGCTAATGTGTCGCGCCAGACAGCCTGTAAACACAGCAGCGTTCGCTAATGTGTCACGTCAGGAAGCCTGTAAACACAGTGGCTAGCACTAACGTGTTGCGTCAGACAGCCTGTAATCACAGCAGCGTTCGCTAATGTGTCACGTCAGGAAGCCTGTAAACACAGCGGCATACGCTAACGTGTCGCGTCAGACAGCCTGTAAACACAGCAGCATGGGCTAATGTGTCGCCTCAGACAGCCTGTAAACACAGCAGCGTTCGCTAATGTGTCACGTCAGACAGTCTGTAAACACAGCAGCATGGGCTAATGTGTCGCGTCAGACAGCCTGTACACACAGCAGCGTTCGCTAATGTGTCACGTCAGGAAGCCTGTAAACACAGTGGCTAGCGCTAACGTGTCGTGTCAGACAGCCTGTAATCACAACAGCTTACGCTAACGTATCACGTGAGACAGCCTGTAATCACAGTGGCTGGCGATAACGTGTCACGTCAGGAAGCCTGTAAACAAACACAGTGGCTAGCGCTGACGTGTCGTGTCAGACAGCCTGTAATCACAGCAGCGTGGGCTAACGTGGCACATCAGACAGCCTGTAAACACAACAGTGTTCGCTAATGTGTCACGTCAGGAAGCCTGTAAACACAGCGGCATACGCTAATGTGTCGCGCCAGACAGCCTGTAAACACAACAACTTACGCTAACGTATCACGTGAGACAGCCTGTAATCACAGTGGCTAGCGATAACGTGTTGCGTCAGACAGCCTGTAAAGACAGCAGCGTTCGCTAATGTGTCACGTCAGGAAGCCTGTAAACACAGTGGCTAGCGCTAACGTGTCGTGTCAGACAGCCTGTAATCACAGCAGCGTGGGCTAACGTGGCACATCAGACAGCCTGTAATCACAGCAGCGTTCGCTAATGTGTCACGTCAGGAAGCCTGTAAACACAGCGGCATACGCTAATGTGTCGCGCCAGACAGCCTGTAAACACAGCAGCGTTCGCTAATGTGTCACGTCAGGAAGCCTGTAAACACAGCGGCATACGCTAATGTGTCGCGCCAGACAGCCTGTAAACACAGCAGCGTTCGCTAATGTGTCACGTCAGGAAGCCTGTAAACACAGTGGCTAGCACTAACGTGTTGCATCAGACAGCCTGTAATCACAGCAGCGTTCGCTAATGTGTCACGTCAGGAAGCCTGTAAACACAGCGGCATACGCTAACGTGTCGCGTCAGACAGCCTGTAAACACAGCAGCGTTCGCTAATGTGTCACGTCAGGAAGCCTGTAAACACAGCAGCGTACGCTAACGTGTCACGTCAGACAGTCTGTAAACACAGCAGCATGGGCTAATGTGTCGCCTCAGACAGCCTGTAAACACAGCAGCGTTCGCTAATGTGTCACGTCAGACAGTCTGTAAACAAAGCAGCATGGGCTAATGTGTCGCGTCAGACAGCCTGTAAACACAGCAGCGTTCGCTAATGTGTCACGTCAGGAAGCCTGTAAACACAGTGGCTAGCGCTAACATGTTGCGTCAGACAGCCTGTAATCACAGCACCGTACGCTACCGTGTCACGTCAGACAGCCTGTAAACACAGTGGCTAGCGATAACGTGTTGCGTCAGACAGCCTGTAATCACAGCAGCGCACGCTACCGTGTAACGTCAGACAGCCTGTAAACACAGCAGCGTTCGCTAATGTGTCACGTCAGACAGTCTGTAAACAAAGCAGCATGGGCTAATGTGTCGCGTCAGACAGCCTGTAAACACAGCAGCGTTCGCTAATATGTCACGTTAGGAAGCCTGTAAACACAGTGGCTAGCGCTAACGTGTCGTGTCAGACAGCCTGTAATCACAGCAGCGTGGGCTAACGTGGCACATCAGACAGCCTGTAAACACAGCTGTGTTCGCTAATGTGTCACGTCAGGAAGCCTGTAAACACAGCGGCATACGCTAATGTGTCGCGCCAGACAGCCTGTAAACACAGCAGCGTTCGCTAATGTGTCACGTCAGGAAGCCTGTAAACACAGTGGCTAGCGCTAACGTGTCGTGTCAGACAGCCTGTAATCACAGCAGCGTGGGCTAACGTGGCACATCAGACAGCCTGTAAACACAGCTGTGTTCGCTAATGTGTCACGTCAGGAAGCCTGTAAACACAGCGGCATACGCTAATGTGTCGCGCCAGACAGCCTGTAAACACAGCAGCGTTCGCTAATGTGTCACGTCAGGAAGCCTGTAAACACAGTGGCTAGCACTAACGTGTTGCGTCAGACAGCCTGTAATCACAGCAGCGTTCGCTAATGTGTCACGTCAGGAAGCCTGTAAACACAGCGGCATACGCTAACGTGTCGCGTCAGACAGCCTGTAAACACAGCAGCATGGGCTAATGTGTCGCCTCAGACAGCCTGTAAACACAGCAGCGTTCGCTAATGTGTCACGTCAGACAGTCTGTAAACACAGCAGCATGGGCTAATGTGTCGCGTCAGACAGCCTGTACACACAGCAGCGTTCGCTAATGTGTCACGTCAGGAAGCCTGTAAACACAGTGGCTAGCGCTAACGTGTCGTGTCAGACAGCCTGTAATCACAACAGCTTACGCTAACGTATCACGTGAGACAGCCTGTAATCACAGTGGCTGGCGATAACGTGTCACGTCAGGAAGCCTGTAAACAAACACAGTGGCTAGCGCTGACGTGTCGTGTCAGACAGCCTGTAATCACAGCAGCGTGGGCTAACGTGGCACATCAGACAGCCTGTAAACACAACAGTGTTCGCTAATGTGTCACGTCAGGAAGCCTGTAAACACAGCGGCATACGCTAATGTGTCGCGCCAGACAGCCTGTAAACACAACAACTTACGCTAACGTATCACGTGAGACAGCCTGTAATCACAGTGGCTAGCGATAACGTGTTGCGTCAGACAGCCTGTAAAGACAGCAGCGTTCGCTAATGTGTCACGTCAGGAAGCCTGTAAACACAGTGGCTAGCGCTAACGTGTCGTGTCAGACAGCCTGTAATCACAGCAGCGTGGGCTAACGTGGCACATCAGACAGCCTGTAAACACAGCTGTGTTCGCTAATGTGTCACGTCAGGAACCCTGTAAACACAGCGGCATACGCTAATGTGTCGCGCCAGACAGCCTGTAAACACAGCAGCGTTCGCTAATGTGTCACGTCAGGAAGCCTGTAAACACAGTGGCTAGCACTAACGTGTTGCGTCAGACAGCCTGTAATCACAGCAGCGTTCGCTAATGTGTCACGTCAGGAAGCCTGTAAACACAGCGGCATACGCTAATGTGTCGCGCCAGACAGCCTGTAAACACAGCAGCGTTCGCTAATGTGTCACGTCAGGAAGCCTGTAAACACAGCGGCATACGCTAATGTGTCGCGCCAGACAGCCTGTAAACACAGCAGCGTTCGCTAATGTGTCACGTCAGGAAGCCTGTAAACACAGTGGCTAGCACTAACGTGTTGCATCAGACAGCCTGTAATCACAGCAGCGTTCGCTAATGTGTCACGTCAGGAAGCCTGTAAACACAGCGGCATACGCTAACGTGTCGCGTCAGACAGCCTGTAAACACAGCAGCGTTCGCTAATGTGTCACGTCAGGAAGCCTGTAAACACAGCAGCGTACGCTAACGTGTCACGTCAGACAGTCTGTAAACACAGCAGCATGGGCTAATGTGTCGCCTCAGACAGCCTGTAAACACAGCAGCGTTCGCTAATGTGTCACGTCAGACAGTCTGTAAACAAAGCAGCATGGGCTAATGTGTCGCGTCAGACAGCCTGTAAACACAGCAGCGTTCGCTAATGTGTCACGTCAGGAAGCCTGTAAACACAGTGGCTAGCGCTAACATGTTGCGTCAGACAGCCTGTAATCACAGCACCGTACGCTACCGTGTCACGTCAGACAGCCTGTAAACACAGTGGCTAGCGATAACGTGTTGCGTCAGACAGCCTGTAATCACAGCAGCGCACGCTACCGTGTAACGTCAGACAGCCTGTAAACACAGCAGCGTTCGCTAATGTGTCACGTCAGACAGTCTGTAAACAAAGCAGCATGGGCTAATGTGTCGCGTCAGACAGCCTGTAAACACAGCAGCGTTCGCTAATATGTCACGTTAGGAAGCCTGTAAACACAGTGGCTAGCGCTAACGTGTCGTGTCAGACAGCCTGTAATCACAGCAGCGTGGGCTAACGTGGCACATCAGACAGCCTGTAAACACAGCTGTGTTCGCTAATGTGTCACGTCAGGAAGCCTGTAAACACAGCGGCATACGCTAATGTGTCGCGCCAGACAGCCTGTAAACACAGCAGCGTTCGCTAATGTGTCACGTCAGGAAGCCTGTAAACACAGTGGCTAGCGCTAACGTGTCGTGTCAGACAGCCTGTAATCACAGCAGCGTGGGCTAACGTGGCACATCAGACAGCCTGTAAACACAGCTGTGTTCGCTAATGTGTCACGTCAGGAAGCCTGTAAACACAGCGGCATACGCTAATGTGTCGCGCCAGACAGCCTGTAAACACAGCAGCGTTCGCTAATGTGTCACGTCAGGAAGCCTGTAAACACAGTGGCTAGCACTAACGTGTTGCGTCAGACAGCCTGTAATCACAGCAGCGTTCGCTAATGTGTCACGTCAGGAAGCCTGTAAACACAGCGGCATACGCTAACGTGTCGCGTCAGACAGCCTGTAAACACAGCAGCGTTCGCTAATGTGTCACGTCAGGAAGCCTGTAAACACAGCAGCGTACGCTAACGTGTCACGTCAGACAGTCTGTAAACACAGCGGCATACGCTAATGTGTCGCGCCAGACAGCCTGTAAACACAGCAGCGTTCGCTAATGTGTCACGTCAGGAAGCCTGTAAACACAGCGGCATACGCTAACGTGTCGCGTCAGACAGCCTGTAAACACAGCAGCGTACGCTACCGTGTCACGTCAGACAGCCTGTAAACACAGTGGCTAGCGATAACGTGTTGCGTCAGACAGCCTGTAATCACAGCAGCGCACGCTACCGTGTAACGTCAGACAGCCTGTAAACACAGCAGCGTGGGCTAATGTGTCGCGTCAGACAGCCCATGCTGCTGTGTTTACAGCCTGTAAACACAGTGGCTAGCACTAACGTGTTGCGTCAGACAGCCTGTAAACACAGCAGCATGGGCTAATGTGTCGCGTCAGGAAGCCTGTAAACACAGCCGCGTACGCTAACGTGTCACGTCAGACAGTCTGTAAACACAGCAGCATGGGCTAATGTGTCGCGTCAGACAGCCTGTAAACACAGCAGCGTTCGCTAATGTGTCACGTCAGGAAGCCCGAAACACAGTGGCTAGCGCTAACGTGTCGTGTCAGACAGCCTGTAATCACAGCAGCGTGGGCTAACGTGTCGCGTCAGCCTGTAAACACATAGCAGAGGGCGGAGATATTAACTAGTCCTCTAGCGCGGCGACTCGGCCACTTTGGTTCTTGCCCTCGGGCCGCATTGTTGACACCGCCGTTTCAGAACTGAGCGATTTGAACTGAGAGAAAGACTTTACTGTCAGCTGGAAGAAAACTCTCTATCCTGATTGGACAAATGTCTCCATGATCTTATTGGCAAGCTGAAAGATGTTTCAGTACCATGGACAGTCCTTTCTGCCCAATCAGACGCAGGAAATGTCTGCACGTGTTACAGTGACGTCGCAAACCCCCCCCCCCCGACCTTGTAGCAGGATAACACCTCCTCTCTCTTTAGTTCATTTATTAAACACACCGACGCGTTTCACCGCACATGTGGCGTCATCGCGAGGTGTTCTGCATTTGTTAATCAGCCAGTCAGATCCGTTTCTGATGATTTAACATTTCTTTGAGCAAACATGATGACGTCAGCCTCTCAGTGCGGATCAGCTGGGTATCTCTGATCATCCAAATAAACAATAATAAACAATAAAAAGCAATGAAAACGGAAATAAAAGTGTGATCATATTTAACAGACAGAATGATGCGATGAGGAGAAGCTGTAGAGGCCGCAGCCCGAGACACACACGCGCGCACACACACACACACACACACACACACACACACACACACACACACACGAACACACATTGCACTTCCTTCTGCTCCTTCTGTCCGCCGCATCTTCGCCTCCATCCCTCCAACATCTTCCCCACATCTTTCCCTTTACATATCTTACCTTCTCCTGCGCGCGGTTCAGTCTTTTCTGGACGTTTTTAGCGAAAATTCCCGTTTTGATTTCCGCCATGATGACCGCAGAGAGAGAGAGAGAGAGAGAGAGAGAGAGGATTACAGACTGACAGCAGGGGGAGGGGTGTGTGTGTGTGTGTGTGTGTGTGTGTGTGTGTGTGTGTGTGTGTGTGTTTGTGTTTGTGAGAGGGGGCGGGGCTCAACGAGACAACACTGAGCCAGCTGATTGGATAGTTTCAGTTTCTGTTGCTTTAATTACATTTAATGAACCATTTTCAATGTGAGTATGGTTAGTGTGTAGGCTCAGGATTAGAATAATAATATATATTTCATGTATTTCTATGATATATTCAGTGTGTAGAGTCCGTTATGTCTGAGCTGCTGTTAATCTGAAGCTGTATTTGTGTTCAGGTGGAGCAGATTACACACTGAGCTATTTCTGACTGGACTCAACAACAGGACATGATGTCACACTGCTCCATCTGTTTATTATCAAACTATATATCTTATATATCTGATTATTTAACTTTCTTTTCAGAAAACAGATAATGCTGTTGCCTTTCAGTTAGATGTTTTTCTCCATAAGGAGACAGATCAATGACTTATAATTATAAAAAATGTAATGTATTAATATTCTGAGTGATGACATGAATTAGTTTTTTCAGTTTAGTAATTTTTGAACCGTGTTGAATTCAAAGCTTTTAAAAATGTCGTTCATCTGAATGTTTACCATCAAACAACCTCCAGCAGAGGGAAGCAGAGACTGAACACACAGAGAGACATGCAGCAGCACCCGCGGCGCTACCATTGGACCCGGGTGGGCCTGGGCCCACCCATTTTAGGTCCGGGCCCTCCCATCTTGACCCAGGCCTAAAGTGAGTAGTAAGTGATTTCATTCTAGCAGTTCATCAAATAAGCAGCCCGAGGAAAGCTTTGAGTGAAAGCTTCTCAACCAATCAACGGCTTCTACCCCACGTGTGGACTCTTAAGCCCGCCCACAGGCTGCATCGTCACCATCAAGTGATCCAATGAAATAAATGACATTGGCTCGCAAACTTTTCATGCAAGCTCAATGAGACAGACACAGACGGTAGCTATTAGCTAATATGAAACGCAAAGCAAAGTAGCTTGTTTTCATTTAAATTCAGCAAGAAACGCTCCGAGAAGCAGGAAACTCCTGCCATTTTAAGTAACACAGTTACAAGTGACGAGTTAACATCCTGCTATCTCGGATTGTTATGCTATTGTTTATATGGTTAGATATGTTATTCACTTAATTATTCTGAAGAAATAAGCTGCAGGAGAAATCATTTTTGATCGTTTTCCTGCTGTTTGTGTTTAGTAGCTGTCAGATTCAATGCTGATGTTATTTCATTCTGTCATTCTGAATTCATAAGAAGCAGTTAAATAATTTTGGACAGTTCCCTGCCCGCCATGCTGGGTAAATGAATGGAGAGAGAAACAGACCCTCCAAAGATATAATTCCGTTTCAGTCTTTTCTGTATTGAATCTTCAAAAGAGATACATTAATTTAGGCTCACTGCCAAGGTGTATGTCTCTGTCCGCTTCAGCACTGAGCTGAGGACAGCGACACAAGAGCCACACAGGTAGGCTACTGAGTCGCTGTCCTCAGTGCTGCAAAAATGCGCTGAAACCGAGATGAAGGGGAACACGTTGGCTTCTTTTAACTGGCCCATCCAGTTTTCTGGAGGCCTACCTACAATCAAAATCCTGGCACCGCTAGTGTGCAGCAGAGACTGAACACACAGAGAAACGTGCAGCAGAGACTGATCATACGGAGAAAGCATGGTGTTCAGAGTGTGTTAGGAGATAACACACACACTGTAAGAAGTTACACTCTGAACACAAACACTGTAAAAAGTTACACTCTGAACACCACAGGGTGGAGCTAACACACACACTGTAAAAAGTTACACTCTGAATACCACAGGGTGGAGCTAACACACACACTGTAAGAAGTTACACAGCTAACACACACACTGTAAGAAGTTACACTCTGAACACCACAGGGTGGAGCTAACACACACACTGTAAGAAGTTACACCCTGAACACCACAGGGTGGAGCTAACACACACACTGTAAAAAGTTACACTCTGAACACCACAGGGTGGAGCTGTGACGGTCCCTGTGTGATCTTTCTGTAGGAGTGATACCTCTTTGGTATTGCCTATCTTTGTTGTGAGTTGATTGCAGATCTGGTGCACCTGGGAGCTGGGAGCTGATAAAGCTCCACCTGGTCAGACTACACTCTCTCTGGACTACCACCTTGAGACCTACCATGGCCTGATGTTCCTGCCTGCCACATCTTGTTTTGAGTTTATTTAAGTTAGACATACTTTGCACATTACCAGAACTATGTTTAGTTTATCCTTTTGTTATAAATAAATTAATTTTGATCATTTACTATGCCTCGCTCCGTCTTTTGTCATGGCCCTTGAGCCAGGTAATGACAAAATGGGGGCTCGTGCCGGTTTTTGTGTTTGGTTAGCGTATGCTGTGATTTAGTTTGTTGGGAGCGTGGCAGCCCGTTGGACTGGTAAGAAGTTTCTTTTGTGTGCTTTGGTTATTGCTTGCTTGTTTGTTTGTTTGGTAGTGTAGTGGTGCTGTATGTTGGTTTGGCTGGTTGAGCGGGGTAGTGAGGGCTTGTTTTCGGGCTTTTGTTGGTTGTTTGTTGGAGCTATGGGTGACAAGTGATCAGAGTGGCTGGTGTGGGTCCTCGTGTGCGTGCTGTTGGTTGTTGTGGGTGGAGTTTTCTCTTGTAGGCTGTAGCGACGGTCCGTTTTTGGGCTTGTTGAGCTGATTCTTGATAGTGTTGTGGCGAACGTGGGTGAAGCTTTTGGCTTGGGAGCATGTCCGTGGTTTTCGGAGGGTTGCTAGCGTGCTAGTTGCTCTCCGTAGCCAGCGGTCGTTAGTGCGTAAGTACCCACCACAAGTAGCTGCATGAAGACTAGGGTTGAGTTAGTTAGCTGGGTTGATCTAGATAGCGGGGAAGCTCCATGCCAGGTGGGGGTTAGTCCTCTTAATGCGCACGGGGACGTTGCACCGTTTTGCTGGGTCTGTTGCTGTAGTTTTGTTTTGCCCGTTGTAGTTTGTTGTCATGTGTGATGCATTTATTGCGGCTCCGTCTGAGGAGGCGTTGGAGCGTTGTACTAAGGAGCAGTTGCTGAAGATTGCGGAACATTTTTCGGTGGTGGTAAGTGATAAACGCCTTAAGGAGAATATAAGGGTAGTTTTGAAGTCTGAGTTGAGAGAGAAAGGTGTGTTGGCTGTGGATATGGATGATGGTTCTCCAGTCTCCACGGTTTCCGCGAGTGCATTTGTTCAGGCTCAGGGCTTATCGTTTGATCAACAGAGGGAGCTATTGTTGCTTCAGCTTGAGCATGACAGATGTAAACATGAATTGCTAATGAAGAAGCAGATTGAGGTGGAGAGGATTCGGCAAGAAATAGAGCAGGCCAAATTAGATCTGGAGGGGCGCCGTTTGTCTTTAGGGTCTGACGGTACGGGGTCCAGTGGAGCTCAGAGCGGGCAGTTGTCTGGAGCTGTGCGTTCCTTTGATGTTAATAACTTGCGGCTACTGCCACCGTTTAATGAGAAAGATCCTGATACATTTTTCTTGTTGTTTGAGCGTGTCGCTAAGGCTAGGGGTTGGCCTGATGAAGATTGCGCGTTGATGCTTCAATGTGTGCTGACGGGGCGGGCGCAGGAAGCTTATTCATCATTGAATACAAAGGATAGCTCAGGCTATGCGACTATCAAGTCTGCTGTGTTGAAAGCATATGAGTTGGTGCCAGAGGCATATCGCCAACGTTTCAGGTCCTGGGAGAGACGTAGTGGTCAAACTTATATGGAGTTTGCTCGGGACCTGACTGGTCATTTTAAACGTTGGTTGGCTGCGCTGGAGGTCACTACTTTTGAGGGTCTGTGTGATCTTGTGGTTTTGGAGCAGTTTAAGGATATGCTTCCTGGTTACATTGCAACATATGTTAGTGAGAAGCAATGTGTTACAGCGGCGGTTGCGGCTGCGTCGGCAGATGAGTACTTGTTACTTCATCAAGGAGGTTTTAGAGAGCGGGCTACAACACGTGAGCGTTCTTGGAGAGCTGGTGCGCCAATGTCGGAGGTAGTATCGCAAGGCAATGCTGTCCACACTAACTGTAACTACTGTCATGAAAAAGGTCACTGGAAGGCTGATTGTCCGCTCTTGCATTTTAAAAACAAACCTGGGGTATCGAAGGTTAAGCCTGTGGCAGCTGCTGCACCGGTTATTGTGGACTGTGTATCGGAGTTGCTTACTTCAGAGCTTGAACCGGATGTCTTGGCAGCCTATGCTCCTTTTATTAAAGATGGCTTTGTGTCACTGGTAGGAAGTGGGACTAAGGTGCCAGTAACAATCCTTAGGGACACGGGGGCCTTTGACTCTTACATTGTGGGGTCTGTGCTACCGTTTTCAGAAGACACTGATACGGGTGACTGTATCCTTAGTCGTGGTATGGGTTTAACTGTTTTGCCCATACCATTACATAGGTTGGTCCTGGATTGTGAGCTGGTGAAGGGCGAGGTGGCTGTTGGTGTGCGTCCGGCGTTGCCCATTGAGGGAATTCATTTCATTCTGGGTAACGGGCTGGCTGGTGGCCGTGTTTGGGCTGATTCTTCCCCTTTGCCGGTTGTTACATCTTGCCCAGTTGGGTCGGTTGTTGATCATATTGCTGCTGACTTGCCTAGAGTTTTCTCGGCCTGTGTAAGTACACGAGCTATGAGTAACGCTGAATCTGTGAGGGAACATGATGGGGGTGAGGTTGAATTTCTGGCTCCATCACTGTCAGACTTTCCGCTATCTGTGTCATTGACTGAATTGGTACAGGAACAGCAGGGTGACTCTTCCCTTACAGTATTGTTTGATTGTGTTGCATCTACTAAGGAGATCACCAGTGTAGCACATGGGTATTTTGTACACAATGGCTTGTTGTTTAGGAAGTGGTTGACTCTGGGTACTGATTTTGTTGGAGATGCTGTCATTCAGTTGGTGGTACCGACTAGATTTCGTCCTTTTGTCTTAAAGGTCGCTCATGATGAGAGTGGGCACTTTGGTGTGAGAAAGACTTATCTTAACATCTTGAAGCATTTTTTTTGGCCGCGGGTGAAGAAAGATGTTGCAGCTTACATTAAGACATGTCATGTGTGTCAACTAACGGGTAAGCCCAATCAGTGTGTTACGCCTGCTCCATTACAACCTATTCTGGTTGTAAATTAACCATTTGAGCATCTGATTGTGGACTGTGTGGGTCCGTTGCCGTGCTCAAAGTCTGGCTGTAAGTATCTACTAACTGTGATGTGTCAAAGTACTCGGTATCCTGCTGCTTATCCGTTAAGGGCTATTACCACTAAGGCGGTGGTGAAAGCACTAAGTCAGTTTATTTCGGTCTTTGGCATTCCAAAAGTCATCCAGAGCGATCAGGGGTCCAACTTCTCTTCACGCATGTTTGGTGAGGTTTTGAAGTTGTTGCATGTCCGTCATAACCAGTCATCAGCCTATCATGCACAGAGTCAGGGAGCCTTGGAAAGGTTCCATCAGACTCTTAAGTCTCTCCTGCGTGCATACTGCACAGAGTTGGATAGGGACTGGGAGGGGGGTCTTCCTTGGCTTATACTGGCTGCAAGAGAAGCTGTTCAGGAGAGTACTGGGTTTAGTCCTAATGACTTGGTTTTTGGACACAAAGTGCGTGGGCCCTTGGCTGTTTTAAAGGATGGCTTAGTGGAGGCTGATCCACCGAGAGATTTGGTGGGTTATGTAAATGGCTTTAGGCATCGTTTGTTTGCTGCAGGTGAAATGGCACGGGAGAACTTGAAAGTGTCACAGAGTAAAATGAAGAATTTCTATGATCGCCGTGCGGGACATCAGGAGTTTAGTCCTGGGGATCAAGTTCTGGCTCTGTTGCCTGTTGTGAGCTTGCCGTTTCAGGCTAAATATGCTGGTCCTTATACAGTTGTTGAACGTAAGTCTGACCTCAATTACGTCATTGCTACACCAGGTCGGAAAAAGTCAACACAGTTATGTCATGTCAACCTTCTCAAGCCCTATTATAGACGTGGGGCTGATGTAAGCCAGTCTGTGAGTGACGAGGTACATCCTGTTTTGCTTGTGGGTTCGGTGTCTGACTCACAGGGCGTTGATGGAGTGCCGGAACCAGATGACAGTTTGTTGTATGGTCGTCTAAAAAATTCTCAGACACTTTGTAACCTTGATGGTCTGTTGGGGCATTTGAATGAGTCTAAGCGTGATGAGTTGTCTGTTCTGATACAGAAATATCTGTGTCTGTTTGGCGATGTTCCTACATGCACAAATTGGATCGAACATGATGTTGATGTTGGAGATGCACAACCAATTAAACAGCGTTTTTACCGTATGTCTCCAGAGAAACTTGAACATCTGGACTCTGAAGTTGCTTACATGCTGGAAAATAATATTGCTCTCCCATCATTTTCTAGTTGGTCCTCTCCGTGTATTTTGGTTCCGAAGCCTGATAAATCACCTAGGTTTTGTACAGACTTCAGAAAGGTAAACTCAGTAACTAAACCGGATTCCTTTCCGCTGCCGTGGATGGACGACTGTATAGACCAGGTTGGTTCTGCCAAGTTTGTTAGCAAGTTTGACTTGCTTAAGGGATATTGGCAGGTTCCGTTGTCTGCGCGTGCTCAGGAGGTCTCAGCATTTGTTACACCGTCTGGACTCTATTCTTATAGAGTCATGCCGTTTGGTTTGAGGAACGCGCCGGCCACATTTCAACGATTGATGAATCGTGTTGTGTCTGGGCTAGACGGTTGTTCGGTTTACCTAGATGATCTCGTTATATATAGTGAAACGTGGCACGCTCATCTTGAACGCATTCGGGCATTGTTTGACAGGTTGTCTGAGGCGAGACTGACTGTCAATTTGGCCAAGTGTGAGTTTGCGAGGGCTACTGTGACGTATTTGGGACGTGTGGTGGGGCAGGGCCGTGTAGCTCCGGTCCAGGCCAAAGTTAGGGCAGTAGAACATTTTCCTGTGCCTACTACTAAAAAAGAGTTACAACGTTTTTTGGGTCTCGTCGGATACTACAGGAGCTTTTGTAAAAACTTCTCTACAGTTGTTTTTCCTCTGACGGAGTTGTTGAAAGCCAATGCAAAGTTTTTGTGGTCTGAGTGTCAGCAAGCCTTTGAGAACATCAAGTCTTTGTTATGTTCGTCACCTGTTTTGATAGCACCGCAGTTTGATAAGCCTTTCATGATCCAAGTGGATGCAAGTCAGGTTGGGGCAGGTGCTGTTTTGCTGCAGGAGGATGGTCAGGGACTGGTGAGACCAGTAAGTTTCTTTTCAAAGAAATTCAATCGTTATCAGCTGAATTATTCAGTGATAGAGAAAGAAGCGCTAGCGCTCGTTTGGTCTTTGCAGCATTTTGAGGTGTACGTTGGTGGGAGGCCCCTTGTTGTCTACACGGATCACAATCCGCTGACTTTCTTGCAGTCACTTAAATGTCCTAATCAGAGGCTCATGAGGTGGTCGTTGTTTTTGCAAGCATACGCGCTCGAGATAAGACATATTAAAGGAGTGGACAATGTAATAGCTGATGCGTTGTCACGTGCCCCTCTGCTCTAGGTCGATGTTGCCATCTTTTGTTTTGTTTTTGTGTGCCTGTTCTCTTCTTTTGCTTCCCAGGTACCTGGTTTTGCTCAAGATGGGACGGGGGTGAGCAGTCGTCCTGGCGCCATTTGGAGGTCAACGGTTTCTTTCTGCTTGGTATAAGTCTGTGAAATTATGTTTTGGTGATTTTGGTATCACTTCCTTTTTCTGAGTAATGTTTGGTTGTGACGGCTGGATGTGGTAGCTGGTTTTGCCGTTGGGCCACCGGCTTTATGGGGGGAGGTGTGACGGTCCCTGTGTGATCTTTCTGTAGGAGTGATACCTCTTTGGTATTGCCTATCTTTGTTGTGAGTTGATTGCAGATCTGGTGCACCTGGGAGCTGGGAGCTGATAAAGCTCCACCTGGTCAGACTACACTCTCTCTGGACTACCACCTTGAGACCTACCATGGCCTGATGTTCCTGCCTGCCACATCTTGTTTTGAGTTTATTTAAGTTAGACATACTTTGCACATTACCAGAACTATGTTTAGTTTATCCTTTTGTTATAAATAAATTAATTTTGATCATTTACTATGCCTCGCTCCGTCTTTTGTCATGGCCCTTGAGCCAGGTTATGACAAGCTAACACACACACACTGTAAGAAGTTACACTCTGAACACACACACTGTAAAAAGTTACACTCTGAACACCACAGGGTGGAGCTAACACACACACTGTAAAAAGTTACACTCTGAATACCACAGGGTGGAGCTAACACACACACTGTAAGAAGTTACACTCTGAACACCACAGGGTGGAGCTAACACACACACTGTAAGAAGTTACACCCTGAACACCACAGGGTGGAGCTAACACACACACTGTAAGAAGTTACACCCTGAACACCACAGGGTGGAGCTAACACACACACTGTAAAAAGTTACACTCTGAACACCACAGGGTGGAGCTAACACACACACTGTAAAAAGTTACACTCTGAACACCACAGGGTGGAGATAACACACACACTGTAAGAAGTTACACTGTGAACACAAACACTGTAAAAAGTTACACTCTGAACACCACAGGTTGGAGCTAACACACACACTGTAAAAAGTTACACTCTGAATACCACAGGGTGGAGCTAACACACACACTGTAAGAAGTTACACAGCTAGCACACACTGTAAGAAGTTACACTCTGAACACCACAGGGTGGAGCTAACACACACACTGTAAAAAGTTACACAGCTAACACACACACTGTAAGAAGTTACACCCTGAACACCACAGGGTGGAGCTAACACACACACTGTAAAAAGTTACACTCTGAACACCACAGGGTGGAGCTAACACACACACTGTAAGAAGTTACACTCTGAACACCACAGGATGGAGCTAACACACACACACTGTAAGAAGTTACACCCTAAACACCACAGGATGGAGCTAACACACACACTGTAAAATGTTACACTCTGAACACCACAGGGTGGAGCTAACACACACACACTGTAAGAAGTTACACTCTGAACACACACACTGTAAAAAGTTACACTCTGAATACCACAGGGTGGAGCTAACACACACACTGTAAGAAGTTACACAGCTAGCACACACACTGTAAGAAGTTACACTCTGAACACCACAGGGTGGAGCTAACACACACACTGTAAGAAGTTACACAGCTAACACACACACTGTAAGAAGTTAAACCCTGAACACCACAGGATGGAGCTAACACACACACTGTAAGAAGTTACACTCTGAACACCACAGGTGGAGCTAACACACACACTGTAAAAATTTACACTCTGAACACCACAGGGTGGAGCTAACACACACACTGTAAAAAGTTACACTCTGAACACCACAGGGTGGAGATAACACACACACTGTAAGAAGTTACACTGTGAACAAAAACACTGTAAAAAGTTACACTCTGAACACCACAGGGTGGAGCTAACACACACACTGTAAAAAGTTACACTCTGAATACCACAGGGTGGAGCTAACACACACACTGTAAGAAGTTACACAGCTAGCACACACACTGTAAGAAGTTACACTCTGAACACCACAGGGTGGAGCTAACACACACACTGTAAAAAGTTACACAGCTAACACACACACTGTAAGAAGTTACACCCTGAACACCACAGGGTGGAGCTAACACACACACTGTAAAAAGTTACACTCTGAACACCACAGGGTGGAGCTAACACACACACTGTAAGAAGTTACACTCTGAACACCACAGGATGGAGCTAACACACACACACTGTAAGAAGTTACACCCTAAACACCACAGGATGGAGCTAACACACACTCTGTAAAAAGTTACACTCTGAACACCACAGGGTGGAGCTAACACACACACACTGTAAGAAGTTACACTCTGAACACACACACTGTAAAAAGTTACACTCTGAACACCACAGGGTGGAGCTAACACACACACTGTAAAAAGTTACAGTCTGAATACCACAGGGTGGAGCTAACACACACACTGTAAGAAGTTACACCCTGAACACCACAGGGTGGAACTAACACACACACTGTAAAAAGTTACACTCTGAACACCACAGGGTGGAGCTAACACACACACTGTAAGAAGTTACACTCTGAACACACACACTTTAAAAAGTTACACTCTGAACACCACAGGGTGGAGCTAACACACACACTGTAAAAAGTTACACTCTGAATACCACAGGGTGGAGCTAACACACACACTGTAAGAAGTTACACAGCTAACACACACACTGTAAGAAGTTACACTCTGAACACCACAGGGTGGAGCTAACACACACACTGTAAAAAGTTACACAGCTAACACACAGACACTGTAAGAAGTTACACCCTGAACACCACAGGATGGAGCTAACACACACACTGTAAGACGTTACACTCTGAACACCACAGGGTGGAGCTAACACACACACACTGTAAAAAGTTACACAGCTAACAAACACACTGTAAGAAGTTACACTCTGAACACCACAGGGTGGAGCTAACACACACACTGTAAAAATGTACACTCTGAACACCACAGGGTGGAGCTAACACACACACTGTAAAAAGTTACACTCTGAACACCACAGGGTGGAGATAACACACACTGTAAGAAGTTACACTCTGAACACACACACACTGTAAAAAGTTACACTCTGAACACCACAGGGTGGAGCTAACACACACTGTAACAAGTTACACTCTGAATACCACAGGGTGGAGCTAACACACACACTGTAAGAAGTTACACAGCTAACACACACACTGTAAGAAGTTACACCCTGAACACCACAGGATGGAGCTAACACACACACTGTAAGACGTTACACTATGAACACCACAGGTGGAGCTAACACACACACTGTAAGAACTTACACTCTGAACACACACACTGTAAAAAGTTACACTCTGAATACCACAGGGTGGAGCTAACGCACACACTGTAAGAAGTTACACAGCTTGCACACACAATGTAAGAAGTTACACTCTGAACACCACAGGGTGGAGCTAACACACACACACTGTAAAAAGTTACACAGCTAACACACACACTGTAAGAAGTTACACTCTGAACACCACAGGGTGGAGCTAACACACACACTGTAAAAATTTACACTCTGAACACCACAGGGTGGAGCTAACACACACACTGTAAAAAGTTACTCTCTGAACACCACAGGGTGGAGATAACACACACACTGTAAGAAGTTACACTCTGAACACACACACACTGAAAAAAGTTACACTCTGAACACCACAGGGTGGAGCTAACACACACTGTAAAAAGTTACACTCTGAATACCACAGGGTGGAGCTAACACACACACTGTAAGAAGTTACACAGCTAACACACACACTGTAAGAAGTTACACCCTGAACACCACAGGATGGAGCTAACACACACACTGTAAGAAGTTACACAGCTAGCACACACACTGTAAGAAGTTACACTCTGAACACCACAGGGTGGAGCTAACACACACACTGTAAGAAGTTACACAGCTAACACACACACTGTAAGAAGTTACACCCTGAACACCACAGGATGGAGCTAACACACACACTGTAAGAAGTTACACTCTGAACACCACAGGTGGAGCTAACACACACACTGTAAGAACTTACACTCTGAACACACACACTGTAAAAAGTTACACTCTGAATACCACAGGGTGGAGCTAACACACACACTGTAAGAAGTTACACAGCTAGCACACACACTGTAAGAAGTTACACTCTGAACACCACAGGGTGGAGCTAACACACACACTGTAAAAAGTTACACTCTGAACACCACAGGGTGGAGCTAACACACACACACACTGTAAGAAGTTACACCCTAAACACCACAGGATGGAGCTGACACACACACTGTAAAACATTACACTCTGAATACCACAGGGTGGAGCTAACACACACACTGTAAGAAGTTACACAGCTAACACACACACTGTAAGAAGTTACACTCTGAACACAACAAGGTGGAGCTAACACACACACACTGTAAAAAGTTACACTCTGAACACCACAGGGTGGAGCTAACACACACACTGTAAAACGTTACACAGCTAACACACACACTGTAAGAAGTTACACGCTGAACACCACAGGATGGAGCTAACACACACACTGTAAGAAGTTACACTCTGAACACCACAGGGTGGAGCTGGTGTTCAGAGTGTAACCTTTTACAGTGTGTGTGTTAGCTCCACCCTGTGGTGTTCAGAGTGTAACTTTTTACAGTGTGTGTGTTAGCTCCACCCTGTGGTGTTCAGAGTGTAACTTTTTACAGTGTGTGTCTTAGCTCCACCCTGTG
The DNA here is from genome assembly GCA_023631565.1 of Gymnocephalus cernua. NCBI lineage: Eukaryota > Metazoa > Chordata > Actinopteri > Perciformes > Percidae > Gymnocephalus > Gymnocephalus cernua. The sequence goes on from CM042436.1 coordinate 187,560, forward strand.
GTGTTCAGAGTGTAACTTCTTACAGTGTGTGTGTTAGCTGTGTAACTTCTTACAGTGTGTGTGTTAGCTCCACCCTGTGGTATTCAGAGTGTAACTTTTTAAAGTGTGTGTGTTAGCTCCACCCTGTGGTGTTCAGAGTGTAACTTTTTACAGTGTGTGTGTTCAGAGTGTAACTTCTTACAGTGTGTGTGTGTGTGTTAGCTCCACCCTGTGGTGTTCAGAGTGTAACTTTTTACATTGTGTGTGTTAGCTCCATCCTGTGGTGTTTAGGGTGTAACTTCTTACAGTGTGTGTGTGTAAGCTCCATCCTGTGGTGTTCAGAGTATAACTTCTTACAGTGTGTGTGTTAGCTCCATCCTGTGGTGTTTAGGGTGTAACTTCTTACAGTGTGTGTGTGTGTTAGCTCCACCCTGTGGTGTTCAGAGTGTAACTTTTTACAGTGTGTGTGTTCAGAGTGTAACTTCTTACAGTGTGTGTGTTAGCTCCATCCTGTGGTGTTCAGAGTGTAACTTTTTACAGTGTGTGTGTTAGCTCCACCCTGTGGTGTTCAGAGTGTAACTTCTTACAGTGTGTGTGTTAGCTGTGTAACTTTTTACAGTGTGTGTGTGTTAGCTCCACCCTGTGGTGTTCAGAGTGTAACTTCTTACAGTGTGTGTGTTAGCTGTGTAACTTCTTACAGTGTGTGTGTTAGCTCCACCCTGTGGTATTCAGAGTGTAACTTTTTAAAGTGTGTGTGTTAGCTCCACCCTGTGGTGTTCAGAGTGTAACTTTTTACAGTGTGTGTGTTCAGAGTGTAACTTCTTACAGTGTGTGTGTTAGCTCCATCCTGTGGTGTTCAGAGTGTAACTTTTTACAGTGTGTGTGTTAGCTCCACCCTGTGGTGTTCAGAGTGTAACTTCTTACAGTGTGTGTGTTAGCTGTGTAACTTTTTACAGTGTGTGTGTGTTAGCTCCACCCTGTGGTGTTCAGAGTGTAACTTCTTACAGTGTGTGTGTTAGCTGTGTAACTTCTTACAGTGTGTGTGTTAGCTCCACCCTGTGGTATTCAGAGTGTAACTTTTTAAAGTGTGTGTGTTAGCTCCACCCTGTGGTGTTCAGAGTGTAACTTTTTACAGTGTGTGTGTTCAGAGTGTAACTTCTTACAGTGTGTGTGTGTGTGTTAGCTCCACCCTGTGGTGTTCAGAGTGTAACTTTTTACATTGTGTGTGTTAGCTCCGTCCTGTGGTGTTTAGGGTGTAACTTCTTACAGTGTGTGTGTTAGCTGTGTAACTTCTTACAGTGTGTGTGTTAGCTCCACCCTGTGGTATTCAGAGTGTAACTTCTTACAGTGTGTGTGTTAGCTGTGTAACTTCTTACAGTGTGTGTGTTAGCTCCACCCTGTGGTATTCAGAGTGTAACTTTTTAAAGTGTGTGTGTTAGCTCCACCCTGTGGTGTTCAGAGTGTAACTTTTTACAGTGTGTGTGTTCAGAGTGTAACTTCTTACAGTGTGTGTGTGTGTGTTAGCTCCACCCTGTGGTGTTCAGAGTGTAACTTTTTACATTTTGTGTGTTAGCTCCATCCTGTGGTGTTTAGGGTGTAACTTCTTACAGTGTGTGTGTGTTAGCTCCATCCTGTGGTGTTCAGAGTGTAACTTCTTACAGTGTGTGTGTTAGCTCCATCCTGTGGTGTTTAGGGTGTAACTTCTTACAGTGTGTGTGTGTGTTAGCTCCACCCTGTGGTGTTCAGAGTGTAACTTTTTACAGTGTGTGTGTTCAGAGTGTAACTTCTTACAGTGTGTGTGTTAGCTCCATCCTGTGGTGTTCAGAGTGTAACTTTTTACAGTGTGTGTGTTAGCTCCACCCTGTGGTGTTCAGAGTGTAACTTCTTACAGTGTGTGTGTTAGCTGTGTAACCTTTTACAGTGTGTGTGTGTTAGCTCCACCCTGTGGTGTTCAGAGTGTAACTTCTTACAGTGTGTGTGTTAGCTGTGTAACTTCTTACATTGTGTGTGTTAGCTCCACCCTGTGGTATTCAGAGTGTAACTTTTTAAAGTGTGTGTGTTAGCTCCACCCTGTGGTGTTCAGAGTGTAACTTTTTACAGTGTGTGTGTTAGCTCCACCCTGTGGTGTTCAGAGTGTAACTTCTTACAGTGTGTGTGTTAGCTCCATCCTGTGGTGTTTAGGGTGTAACTTCTTACAGTGTGTGTCTTAGCTCCACCCTGTGATGTTCAGAGTGTAACTTTTTACAGTGTGTGTCTTAGCTCCACCCTGTGGTGTTCAGAGTGTAACTTCTTACAGTGTGTTTGTTAGCTCCACCCTGTGGTGTTCAGAGTGTAACTTCTTACAGTGTGTTTGTTAGCTCCATCCTGTGGTGTTCAGAGGACGAGACACCACCTCATGGTGGTCTGTTAGCGGACATCCTATGAGTAATGTGCGTCAGGATCAGAAGCAGTTAGAGTCTCTATGAGTGGTCGGCGCCCAGAGAGAGAGCGCGTCGTCCACAGGACCGGCAATTCGATCCCCCCGGCTCCTCTGTCCAAAGTGTCCCTGAGTAAGATAACCACAAGTTGATGCCCGGTCCTCTGCTCCTACAGCTCAAGATGGTTACCTGCAGAGATATTTATTCAACCTTTATTTTTTTAAGCAGTAATCATCCTGTTGAAAGAGTCCTGGCCAAAAGTTCCACATAAAAGAACAAAAATACACTGAAACGGGGCGGCCTCTAGCTCACCTAGTAAGAGTGTGTGCCCCATGTTGGCTGAGTCCTTTGCAGCGGTGCGGGTTATAATCCGACCTGCTGCCCTTTACTGCATGTCATCCCCCATCTCTCTCACCCTTTCATGTCTATCTACTCACTGTCACTATAAAATAAATCGAAAAAGCTCCCCATAAAAAGACACCCAGCCACTGGATGCTGGAGCTCCCTGCGAGATCTGGGAGCAAGAACTTTAAAAACATTTTCACCAAACACAGTACCATCTCGAGGAACATAATCTTTCTGTGTTAAGGAGTCAGTAGAGAACAAAAAGAAGCAGGCAGTTTGTGTGATATGCTGTTAAAGAAACATGTTCCAGAGTTTTATTCTACGGTTGTTTAAGGAAGACAAACCGACTGTCTCAGACTAACTGCAGAGATGTGTTCGGAAACCGGAATCAGAGACAGATTCTCCCATTTGGTAAAATACGGATGCTTGGTCAGGTGCCTTTGTCGTTGTTATTGACGCTAAAAGTCTCCTTTAGTGTCATATAATGCGCTTTATCTAAACGCACTTGGTTGGGACTATTGGCGTCCCTCTTTTACACTGTTATGTTAAGGAAAAGGTCGTGGGTGGGCTTACGTTTCCGTCACACACGGGAACAACGGGACGGTTGGGTTTAGGAAAAGAAGAAAGTGACTTTAGGAAACGTGTCACGCAGGACCCGATCCCTGGTCTCCTGAGTGTTAAGTCCTGTGTTTGACCCATCCACCCCCCAACCAATCTCCCTATGCGGAGTTTCGGCCTACCACTCGCTACCGTAGCCGCTCTTAGGCCGGTGACAGACTGGATGCGTGACATGAGTGTGGCGTTTCTGTTGCATGTCAGTTGCGTGGCGGCTGCGTCGGCAGTATTGACGGCAAAATAGGCTCCAGTATTAACAGGTGCGACATTTGAAAATGGATATTTTTTTATTTTTTAATTTTACATTTATATCTGCATTTATGTCAAAACCTAGATACTTTCATACATCAAAATGTCATTTATTAATATGTATTTGTGTCAAAATGACATATAAACATCTTTTCATATTCTATTTTGCCTGGAAATGCTTCCAACACGCTTGCGTGTCGCGTGAAAAATAGGCGTTGGTTCTATTTCTAGCATGCACGTGAGACGTGCGTGTCACGCAGGCAGTGTGCAGCTCTAACCTGTTAACATGGGAGCCGAAATAAAAACGGACACGTCACATAACGCTCACGTTGATTAGTGTAACGTCATCTCTAAACCCCGTGTAGCTGCTGCTCTCTGCATTCTACTAACACGCTGAAGGGCGCTTTTTTCGTCGCTTCAGACGCTGACAGCCACTGTCCAAATGTCCGTGTTTTACGAGTTCGGAGTGAGATCGGGTTGGAATTAGAGACATATCGTAACGATTGAAGCTAACAAATTCAGAGAACATGAGTTTGGATTCAGGTAACATATTTTCATAATCAACTGCTGATTAGACATTGCATAAATTCAGTGTTGGCTGTCTGTCTCCAGATCTCGCTAACCCAAAAAAGCTGCCGCTACTTTACTTCATCAAACATTTCTGAACAGATTCTGATCGATTATTACATCTTTAACACTTGTGCTGTCTTCCCGCCAACCATGCACTTGTCCTCTTGGCTCAAAACACACCCTATATACGATATATCTCATTTTGAGTCATAAAAGCAGAAGTTATGAAGATAAAAGTACTGATTATTTTGACTAATATTAGAGAAACGTTTGATGATGGATAATCAGAAACTTGTCAAAGTGTCACGATTCACTAGGACAGGAACCCAAAAGCAGACAAAGACAAGGTAAGTAGAATGACAAAAAGGTGAGTATTTATTTGTAATTCAGAGTGGAAGCAGGTAAGTCCAACAGGTGAGGCAGTGGGTGGAAGCTCGCAGACTCTCTCGCCTTGCTTCGTCGCCAGGCAACCAGACATGATGCGAAAATAAAGACTCATAGGTGAAAACAGAAATTAAGGCAGATAATGAACTCAGGAAGCGGGATTCATGACACAAAGTTTAGTCAGAATACTGTTTTAAAACCATTTACATGTTTTCAAATGCTATGAAATTGAATAAAAAAAACTCAAATTCAGTGAAAGTAGCGATCATTCATTGTACTTGTGTGACACCCACAAAATAGGTTTTGTTGGGATTGTTACTTTTGGTTTCCTTTTATTGCAATAGTATTTTATTTTATTTCTAATGAGAAATGACGGAAAAAGCACCCAATTACACGGATTTCCTAAAATGGACACAGGGGGGCAGTAATCACGAGCAGCGTCACATGGGGACATATAGCGATGCGCAGAGCAAGATAAGCTCATAATCCGAGTGAATGGAGAATGAGCAACTGTTGTCCTGCGTCACTGATTTCTCTGTAATATTTCTAACATTTCCAGGTTAGTTACACACCTTTTATGTGACTACATATGGTTATAAGCTTATATGAATCCCCGGTGATGTGTGCTCTGTAAGCTAAAAGTATGTCGAATGTGTAAACAGTTAAGTTCGACAGTACGCAGTTGAGAAAGTGGCGGCCGACGCCTGCAGATTGTTTATTTTATTTGATCCTTACGGCTCCAGTCATTTGTGGGTTATTTCATTGTGTGTGGAAGACAGCTATGTGTGTATTACAGTGTTAAAAGAGTAAAAAGTGAGTGTGAATGTACAGCGCAAGACCAGTTACGGCTGCGGCCTCGTTTAAGGGGCGCACGTGTTAGCTAGTATTACAATAATACAGGTTCAGTTCAGAGAGCTGAGCGCCAAGTTGTGAGGCAGATATGTATATTATTGAAGTTTATGTTGTTATAGTGTAAAAGTAATACAGCGTAACTGCAAATGAGAATTATTCTGTTGTATAAAGTGAACACTTACAAAATGTACAGTTATTACAAAAAGACTCTTTTGGTAAGAGAACAAAGATGACCGATGTCTAAAGGAAGAAGAGTAGATATGATTGATGATAAACCAAAAATGTGATTTAAAGGGAAAATGTTGTTTTTGGTTTCATACAAATTTTGATAAGTTAATGTTTGGAAAATATCTATGTGAAAACAGACCTTTGAAGAATATGTGCTTCATGTTATCCAAAGGTGGATATAACCTGTGCTTCAAAGCAAAGCAGACAAAAATGACAGAAAATAATTCACGATTGCAGATACAAAGTTAAAGTCAAGTTGAAAATAAAGATAATCCGAGTGAATGGAGAATGAGCAACTGTTGTCCTGCGTCACTGATTTCTCTGTAATATTTCTAACATTTCCAGAGCACTCCTATCAGAGGGTTATCTATATATCTGCCAGCGGAGACTTAACCGGGACCCGCTACAGATTCTTGGGGGCTCGTCCGGGATACTTCGGCGCCATCTATTGGGTCAGGAGCCGAGTGATGACAACGCTGACCAGCAACTAGCCTTGTCCAGCCGTGAGGACTGCGATCGTGGACGAGTGGAGGCCTGCGATCCAGAGCCGACTGCACCATCACCAAACTGTGTTGCCAGCCGTGAGGGAGACGAGGAGCCATCATGTCGAGTGGTGGAAGGAAGAGCCTAGTGTGGGACATTAGGAAGAGCCTACTCACCCTGTCAGCGGAAGAGCTCCTTCGGGTCGCCAGAGCGGTGAATCCAGTGTCGGACATGGACCAGTCAGAGCTTGTGGAGGGAGATCAGGAGGCATGCTACGATCACATCAATTCGTTCATGTACAGTAAGCAGTTACTTGAAGCAGAGGATGAGGGAATGGTTCAGTTGCTGATGTTAAAAGATGCTATTGATGATATAGTAAAATGCGATGTTATGTCATCTCTAAATGTAAAGGGTGATTCTAAGCTACATGCTGGGCAGAGAGGTGATAAGATTGACGATCTTGTTGATTTTCCTGAGGGTTCTGTTACTATCCAAACACCCCCTGAAATCACCACAGACACTCACCCGCAGAGTCGACACACACCTACTTTAGTCAGTACTACACCGCCTAGTGGTATTGCCGAACCAGATTCAGGGCCCTTTAAGGCTACAATGTTAAAAACACCTGACACATCGAACGCTGATTTAATTAACGTGCTTGCTAGCTACGAGGAACTCAGCAAGAAACTCGTACAGTGTATACCAGCACACACGTCACCGTCACAGACACATATACCCTCATTCTCAGGTTTGTTGAGACAGCCAGACAGAAACCCATCGGGTGACTCTGCCTCTCAGTCGGCTCGCGAGGGGATGATGTCCTTAAGGGAACTCAGTTACCTGTCACGGAGAGAGTTCAAAGTGCAAGGCGGGCAGATCGGTGATCAATCCTCAGATATCAGCTACAATAATGTCTGTAGGCAAATTGATGATGGAATCAAAGAAGGATTCTCCGACTCAGAGATTGTTCGTGGTGTGCTCAAAATCATAAGACCAGGCATATTCAAAGAGATGTTGATAAACAAAGATGACATGGCAGTGGCTGAGCTCAAGGGATTTCTCCAAACCCACCTAAGAGAAAAAAACAGCACAGAGCTATTCCAAGAGTTGATGTGTACAAAACAGGATGAGAACGAGACACCACAACAATTTCTCTATCGTTTAATAGGCTTAAAACAACGCATCCTATTGACATCAAGACTGGCTGACACTAACATTAAATACTCTACAGCTACAGTGCAAGATGTTTTCCTGCATACAGTGTACCAAGGCTTTGGACACAAACACACTGACATACGCAGAGAGCTCAAACCTTTGCTGACAAACAGTGGGGTCACTGATGAGATGATATTACGTCATGTGATGAAAATAACTAGTGAAGAAAATGAGAGAATGAAAAGACTTGGCTCGTCCCGCCGACAGGCTGTAACGAATGTGCACAGCGCGCAGCTCGAGTCGGAGGTGGTAAAGACACCTAGCGCAAAGTCAGAGAGTGTAGAGTCCAAGCTAAAGCAAACAAAACCAGACCCTCTGAGAGACCTCACGACCAAAGTAGAGGAGCTGACCAGACTGGTTGAGATCATGCAAAAACAAAATCAACAGCTAACTCACAATGGGCGCCAGTACAGTCAAAATAGGACACAATCTAAACGTGGAAAACCCTATGGTTGTCCAAGCTGCGTGGAACAAGACAGACAAGACTGTAAACACTGTTTTGCATGTGGGGAGGAAGGACCGTGCAGCAGGCTGTCTAAAGCGATCAAAGGGACAGGGAAACTACAATCGGGCACTGGAGAGGGACATCTAGTGGCCGGGTCTGGAAATAAGTCCCAACCAGGAAGTGAGGTCAGCAATGACAAAGCACACCCCTCTTCACCCTCAACCCCAGTAACGACAAGCACATTAAGTCACTGTAATCAAGTACCTCAGCTCCCTCCTCAGTCACCACGTGTAGCTAAAGCTAGAGCAGTCGCTGGCCTGATTGGCAAAAGGGCCCTAGTTCAGAGCTATCTAAATGGTTTAGCAGTCACTTCTTTGCTTGACTCTGGGTCACAAGTTAGTATAGTCAGTCGTGCCTGGAAAGAAGAGTACCTACCTGACCTCAGTATTAACTCAGTTTCTGAAATCTTAGGGGAGGAGGAACTGAAGGTTATTGCAGCAAATGGTAGTGCTATTCCATATGATGGGTGGGTAGCTATTACAGTGAACTTCCCAGGGAATTTGGACCCCAACCTGTCCATTAGTGTCCCATTCCTCATCAGCAGCTACCCCATGGATAGACCATTGATTGGCTTTAATGTTTTGGAAGTGCTAATTTGTGGCAAACCAGAGAGACTAGTGCCAGTACTTGCTAGCCTTCTTAGTAATGCCATATCTGTTCCCAAAGAAACAGCGGAAGCTCTCGTCAACTTTATTCAGACAGCAAAGCCAGTTATGCAGCAGGGACGTTTAAGAACAGGTGCCAAGGATATTGTGCTCCCAGCTGGTCAAGTGTTGTGGGTGAGGTGTCGGGTTCCGTCAAACATGGATGCCTCCACCCGATTAGTGTTGTTCGAGACGGATGAAGACAGCCTACTGTCTGGACAGTGGGATGCAGGGCCAGGTCTGTTTGAAATCCAGAACCCAACAAAGCCCTATGTCACCATTCCAATTGGTAATAACACCAATCATGACATAACAATACCACGTAAAACAGCTCTAGGGATCCTGCAGCGTGTTGAAAATGTTGTGGAGGCAGATATCCTGGACAAATCACAGCCTGCAGCAACTGTCAGTCAGGTTGCCACCACTCAGGTCAGCAACTCAGATCCACCTCTGTGGGACCCACCTGTAAACCTTGACCATCTGGAGGAAGAACAGCAAGAGGCTGCGAGAAAGATGCTTCATGAGGAGTCAAACGCCTTTGCAAGGGATGGAAATGACCTCGGCTGTATCCCAAACCTGCAAATGGTGATCAACCTCAACGATGACGTTCCTGTGCAGAGAGCGTACACTTCCATTCCCAAACCACTGTTTAAAGAAGTAAAAGATTACATTCAAGATCTTCTTGTAAAGGGTTGGATAGTGAAGTCTAAGTCTGCCTATTCTGCCCCGGTTGTATGTGTACAGAAGAAGGACGGCACTCTTCGTCTCTGTATAGACTATCGTCTCCTAAATCAAAAAACCGTACCCGACAGACATCCGCTGCCGCGAATACAGGATTTGATAGACACGCTAGGTGGGTACTCAATGTTCAGCATACTGGACCAAGGTAAAGCTTACCACCAGGGGTTTATGGCAGAAGGGTCACGCCATCTCACTGCCTTCATCACTCCCTGGGGGCTTTACGAATGGGTAAGGATCCCATTTGGACTTTCTAATGCACCTGCAGCTTTTCAAAGGAGCATGGAGGAGATGTTAGGCTCTCTGAGAGACGAGTACTGCATCCCATACCTGGATGACCTACTGTGCTACTCCAGATCTTTCAGTGACCACGTGGAAGTGATTCGCAAGGTCCTCCAAGCACTGCAGCATCATGGGGTGAAGCTACGGGCAGAAAAGTGCGAGATGTTTCAGAAGGAGGTTCGCTATGTTGGACGCTTGGTGTCGGCTGAGGGAGTTCGAATTGATCCCAAAGACCTAGAGGCAGTGATGGCTTTAAAAACCAAAATGCCCCAAACAGTTGGTGACCTCCGACGGGTTCTCGGCTTCCTGAGTTATTACCGCTCCTACGTACAGGACTTTGCTAAAATAGCAAAGCCATTGTATGAGCTGCTCCAAGTTAAGTCCCCCATGCCCCAACCCCTTCCACGTCACTGCAAGTCCAAGGGTCCACAACTCCCATCCAAAATGCCCATCATATGAAAGGCTGATCACCAAAGCACCTTGGAAAGGCTTGTCAGTATGCTGACCAGCCCCCCAGTCCTTGCATACCCCAACTTCAAGGAGCCATTCGTCCTACACACGGATGCATCGGAGAAAGGGCTCGGCGCAATCCTCTATCAGCGACAGTGTGGGAAAATGCGAGTCATTGGATACGGATCGCGAACCCTGACACCTGCTGAAAGGAACTACCAACTACACAGCGGAAAACTCGAGTTCCTTGCTCTGAAGTGGGCAGTGTGTGAAAAATTTAGAGACTATCTCTTTTATGCTCCACATTTCACCATCTACACTGATAACAATCCGCTTACTTACGTCATGAGCACCGCGAAACTCAATGCAGTTGGACATCGCTGGGTTGGAGAATTGTCAGAGTTCCGCTTCAACATTAAATACAGACCAGGAAAAAGCAATATAGACGCCGACACGCTCTCACACATCCCACTCGATATTGACAACTATGTGGCGACATGCACGGAGGAGCTGTCTCAGGATGTGCTGCATGCGACTTGGGAAGGGGGTAGGGCAGCCCAGAAGAAAGATGTAGCATGGATTGCTGCACTGTACACCTCGTCTGCTGATGTGATACCACAACCTCATTCACTCTTGCCCGAAATAAGCCACGAAGAGCTGGCAAAAGCCCAACGAGAGGACCCTGGAATAGGGGAAATAATGAGACTGAAAGAGGCAAACAATGTTCTTACTGACGAGGTCAGAAGGTCAGTGAGTGGGCTCACTCGCAAGCTCCTTCATGAGTGGAGTCAACTACATTTGGAGAATGGAGTCCTGTACCGTCAAACACCAGAGAGAAAACAGCTAGTCCTACCCACCAAGTACCGGTCAGTGGCACTAAAACATCTCCATGACAACATGGGACACGTTGGCACAGAACGGGTGCTCCATCTTGCCAGAGAACGTTTCTATTGGCCTCACATGAAGAGATGTATAGAGGAATATGTCACAAGAAAATGCAGTTGCATAAAACAAAAGAAACCCACCACACACATACGCGCGCCAATGGGTGGCCTGACTTCTGGGCTAACCCTTACCCAAATCGTCTCCACCATGATCAAGGACGCGAGTTTGAGAACAACCTTTTCCGCACCCTGGGACGCCTGTCAGGGGTCGGACACTCACGAACATCCCCATACCACCCACAATGTAACCCCGCTGAGCGGTTAAACCGCACACTGCTGCAAATGCTACGGACACTGACGGACAGAGGAAAGGAGAGATGGAAAGAACATTTGCCACAAATGATACACGCATATAACTGTACTCGCCACGAGTCCACTGGATACTCACCTCATTACCTGCTGTATGGACAACACCCCTGTCTCCCCGTGGATCTCTTGTTTGGATTATTGGGAAACACCGAATCAGTGACACACAAAGGATACGTGGATAAATGGTCAAAAAGGATGACAGAAGCGTACAAGATTGCAAACAAATCCAGCCTGTCATCAAGTGCAAAGAACAGGTCCTACTATGATCGAAAGGTGAGAGGCGTGGTCCTCAAACCAGGAGATCGAGTACTGGTTCGGAACATGGGTGAGCGAGGTGGACCCGGTAAGTTACGCTCATACTGGGAGAAGAGGATCTATGTGGTGAGGGACCAAATCTCAGACAATCCGGTATATGTCATTCATCCTGAGGGAGACCCAAATGCCAGAAACAGAACCATACACAGAAACTTGCTGCTGTTAGTGAATGACTTGCCTGTTGAGAACGCAACACAGCCAGCTGACTCTGTTGTAAACCCCCGTCAGAGGCAAAAGCGGCCTCAACAGAGGGTAAACTCTGCTGACAAGGATGGAATATCAGACACTGATGATGAGGATGAGTGGACAGGAGGTTATTGGCTGAGAACACCTGTAGTCAGGATGGGAAATGATCAAGTTGGACATGACAGATTAGCGGCCTCAGGGAGAGAACAAAGTCCAGTGTCAAAGTCATCTTCTACAACAGTGCCTGGTCCGACTCTAAAGAAACCGACCATGACCCACAAAGAATGTCCAGATACATTACTGATGAGGGAAACTGAACCGATGGACACATACTTACCAGAGGGACGAGACATCTGAAAGAGATTATACACACATGGGTGAGACAAACCTACCTGAAAGAGAGCACAAACAAAACATTCCTGAAAAAGAGGATAAACAAAGCTCAGCGGATAGAGAAGTGGAATTGGTGGGAGAGGAACCACAGATAAGTCAACAACCTGATGCCACTTACCTATCTCAGCCTGGAGAGGATGAGCAACATGAACATGCGGAACAAGTACAGGAGGGAAGACTGAGTTATCCCCCTATAATGACTTGGCCTGCAGAAGGTACACACAGAGAGGTTAGGAGGTCAGACAGAGAGAGGAGGCCGAGGCCGGTGTTCACTTATGAGTCATTGGGCCAACCTTCAATACAAACTCATGTCGATTATATTTCCTCACAGGTTATCTCGCCTCCCCTACCGTTCATGCCACCCATAACCAGACAGTTTATCCTGCCTACGCCTTACGCACCACAAGTGTACATGCCTTACACATATTACATGCCAGTCACCACACAAGTTTATTAGGAAACAAATGGAGGTTTTCTTTGTTGTTTTAACAAATGTCAGGAGCCATTTTTGTTTGTCGGGGTGGATGTGACACCCACAAAATAGGTTTTGTTGGGATTGTTACTTTTGGTTTCCTTTTATTGCAATAGTATTTTATTTTATTTCTAATGAGAAATGACGGAAAAAGCACCCAATTACACGGATTTCCTAAAATGGACACAGGGGGGCAGTAATCACGAGCAGCGTCACATGGGGACATATAGCGATGCGCAGAGCAAGATAAGCTCATAATCCGAGTGAATGGAGAATGAGCAACTGTTGTCCTGCATCACTGATTTCTCTGTAATATTTCTAACATTTCCAGGTTAGTTACACACCTTTTATGTGACTACATATGGTTATAAGCTTATATGAATCCCCGGTGATGTGTGCTCTGTAAGCTAAAAGTATGTCGAATGTGTAAACAGTTAAGTTCGACAGTACGCAGTTGAGAAAGTGGCGGCTGACGCCCGCAGATTGTTTATTTTATTTGATCCTTACGGCTCCAGGCATTTGTGGGTTATTTCATTGTGTGTGGAAGACAGCTATGTGTGTATTACAGTGTTAAAAGAGTAAAAAGTGAGTGTGAATGTACAGCGCAAGACCAGTTACGGCTGCGGCCTCGTTTAAGGGGCGCACGTGTTAGCTAGTATTACAATAATACAGGTTCAGTTCAGAGAGCTGAGCGCCAAGTTGTGAGGCAGATATGTATATTATTGAAGTTTATGTTGTTATAGTGTAAAAGTAATACAGCGTAACTGCAAATGAGAATTATTCTGTTGTATAAAGTGAACACTTACAAAATGTACAGTTATTACAAAAAGACTCTTTTGGTAAGAGAACAAAGATGACCGATGTCTAAAGGAAGAAGAGTAGATATGATTGATGATAAACCAAAAATGTGATTTAAAGGGAAAATGTTGTTTTTGGTTTCATACAAATTTTGATAAGTTAATGTTTGGAAAATATCTATGTGAAAACAGACCTTTGAAGAATATGTGCTTCATGTTATCCAAAGGTGGATATAACCTGTGCTTCAAAGCAAAGCAGACAAAAATGACAGAAAATAATTCACGATTGCAGATACAAAGTTAAAGTCAAGTTGAAAATAAAGATAATCCGAGTGAATGGAGAATGAGCAACTGTTGTCCTGCGTCACTGATTTCTCTGTAATATTTCTAACATTTCCAGAGCACTCCTATCAGAGGGTTATCTATATATCTGCCAGCGGAGACTTAACCGGGACCCGCTACACTTGCAAAGAGCGTAGTAGGGAACATCCATGTTATTTTTGGGTCATTTGACTAAAAAGAAACCCATATTTCTGATAAAGATAAAATATGAAGACAGGTCAAATTTGACTCCAGGACAAACAAGTAAATGATAACGACAACAGAATGGTGAGTATGTAGGGCTTGTTAATAATGAAATAGACTCTGTCTGTCTGTCTGTCTCTGCAGTGTTGGAGTCTCTGAATGTTTCCTGCTCCGATCAGGTCAATGAACTTGGACTGTTTGTTCACTCTCTTCCTCTCTGGACACGCTGGTCCCGGTAATGACCTCGCTGTGTTTGTGCTCAGGTTCACCTTGGGTCACTCAGAAACATTCATACATCCCTAGCCCTAACCTCTGACTACGAGGATGATGATTTCCCTCTGGCGCCCCCCAGTGGTAATAACAGTGATTATACTTCATATAATACTTAGACTGTGATAAGAGAGTGGTTGAGACACACACACACAGAAACACAGAGACACACACACACACACACACACACACACACACACACATATACACACACGAACACAAACACACACACACACAGAGAGAGACACACACACACACACACACACACACACACACACACACACACACACACACACACACACACACACACACACATCAAACCTCTGAAAGAGACTCTGTTCTGATTACCCAGCATGCATTTGAGTCTATCCCAGCATGCACTCCGTTCTCTTAAGGAAACAAGCTTGTAGCTAGTGAGCTACACGCTGAAAATATCAAGTTTAGAAGAAGATATGGACGGTGCAACAAGTCGCTGCTTCCGGAGCTTAGCGCCGCCCAAGACCCAAGACTGGTTCCCAGAGAGTTTGTTCTCCTCTCCTAGAATCAGTGTTGGTCATCTTACTTTAAAAAAGTAATTAGTTACAGTTACAAATGACTTATCCCAAAAAGTAATTGAGTTAGTAACTCAGTTACCACATTGTAAAAGTAATTAGTTACTCATCAAAGTAACTTGGACGTTATTTGTTATGTTCTATAACGCTATTACGTTCTATAACATTTTTAATATCAAATATGTTTATATTACGTTAACTGATTGAAGAATAAAAACACTATATCCAGTATTTTAGAACATTTGGTATTTATCTGAACTCAATAGATTGCAGCCGGCCGTATGATATGCAAGGATAGCTCTTAATGACTCAGACTCCACAGTGGACAGGGGGGGGGGCATGTTTTCAACAACATACCAATCAGCAATCAGTGTGTTCAGCTCGGCCTTGGTCACCTGCTGCTGACCCGAACAATGGAGCGTTGCTTGTTTTAACAGAGTGGCTCCGTCTCCTCGCTGGAGCTCACGCTGGCTGCATTTGGGCTAGCTTGTGTTGATAAGATTGGAGTTTGTTGAGGCAGACGTGGATAAAGTCTTTTTTCCTGCGCATAGCGTGCACGTTACATAAACATCCTTGTCTTTAATTTCAATGAGTGAGAAGTAGTGGCGGTACTTCCAGTTCCAGAACCCAACCTTTGTATTTCCCTGGCTCGTCGCCTTTGTTGCTGTCCTGTGTTTAGTGGTAGTCAGAGTGTGCAGTGAGACAGCGTGAGCAGGGCATCCGCCCACCCAGCCAATCATCATCACATTTGCAACAATGTCATCATCCCCCCCCCCCCCCTTGCTCTCTCCAGGCAGCTTATGTGTAGCCAAAGCCGACACCTCGCGCTTCATTCAACCAAATTGTAATAAACGCACCACTTTACATTCTCAGTAACGATAACGGCGTTGCAACGATGGGAAAAGTAATTAATTAGATTACTCCGTTACTGAAAAAATAACTGCGTTAGTAACGCTGTTACACTTAAACCCCGTTACTCCCAACACTGCCCAGAATGCATCTGTGGTGTAGCCAGACTTTACTCCGCAACACTTTGGAGATAGAGCTGGACATGAGCGACTAGCGGGCTGCTAAACAGGAAGTAGCTGGGTCATTGTTGACGTGGCAGCTAAACTATTTTGGCACTGAGCAACTCTCTGACTCTGAGTCCAGTTCTCTTTTTACCTCCGTCGACATGCTCCAGTATCCAGAGTGCTTTGTATTTGCCTCAGCGGCCGTCTTTGTGTTTCTTAAATCAACTTGTCAACCCAGCAATGAGTTTGTAGGTCAGCGAACAAACAGAGTGTCGCCATGCCAACCGGCCGAGGCTGCCCCGCTTCTCCCCAACCTGCGAACATTTAACTTCACCAATATCAGCGCCGTGCAGGAGCCTCTCAGTCTGCCAGCCATCGCTGCATTTTCACCTGCTAACAAAGAGCCGAGTGTCTGGTTTCACCTGGTCTCTGGAAACTAAAATCACCTGAACAGGCTCAGTCAGGATCAGACACCTGGTCTATGAAAACTATGTTTCCTTGTGTCCTCCGACAATGCTTTCCTAGCTTTCTGCTTCTTTTTTGCCGGCTCAGCCGTGACGATAGTGTGAAAAACTCCATCTCTACCTTGTTAGCCGGTTCCTGAATGGCTGTATGTGTGCAGTGCCATGAAGCGATTCGTTAACACGGCGAGACCTGATATCACGCTGTACTTCCTGACGCTGAGGCCAAAGTTGCAAGGGTGGTTTTTCATCTCACAGGCACTAGGGGGGAGCGGGACGACCACCATTCAACCAGAAAACAATCATATAACCATTCAAAGCTGTTCAGTTAAGGTATATTAAAGGAGAATTCTGGCCAATTGTTACGTTAATCGTGATTGCTATAATTATGCATGTACTTTCGATTGAAAAAACCCGACTCCAATCGGTGCAGGCAACACGGAGAAGCTGTCTGCAGCTCCACTAGCTTCCGCGTGATGATTTTCACAAAAGCCTGGCTGAACACACTTATCACGGGCGGCAGTTACCAGCTAACAGCCAGCAGCTAGCAGCTAGCAGCTACCGGCAGGATCGAGACAGGGACCAGGGTTGGTGAATTTAAACAATGTCTGAGTTGAAAACACATCTTGTTGTCACGTTAACGACCGGTTCATGTTGCACAGACATATTAATTGCATGTTGTGTCTGTTAAGAGGCACAACGGCACTCTAAAATCTGCCCCGACAACTGCCGTTTTAGCTCAGGGTGCTCATAAAGGTAGCTGCAGCTACTCCAGTTTGCTAGGACCAATCCAGGTCGGGTTTTTTTTCTATCGAAAGTACTCGCATATCTATCAAGATTAACGTAAAAATTGGCCGGAATTCTCCTTTAAGCTTAAAAAAACTGCATAGCTCCTCTTTAATTAAGTCATTCAAATGTAAGTCCTCTGAGGAGGTGTGAATGCATCTACAGAATAAAGAGACAATGATGATTAAATGTTGACGAACATCATTGTTTAATGACAAAGCTAAAAATGGCAAAACAAATGCAAATAAATTATATAAAGTTGGCAACATTTTTTTTTCACAATGAAGCAAAGACTAAAAACTGCTAAAACAAAGTGTTAAATAACTTCACAGCTCGTCTATTTGATTTATTCACAGCTCACTCGACTCTCTTTGGCTTTCTTCTGAATCTAAATCTCTGCCAGGAATGTTTGAACACATTTCTCTCAACACAGGTTGAATCATAACAGAAAACAACAGAAATTAATAGAAATCAACCAAAATCAGTCCCTCCAGGATTTCAGGGCCTTTTTTGAGATTATTGTGGCCCAAAATGTCTGATTTCGCGGCAGCTTTTGTAAAAAATTGTGATAAAAGTTGTGATGTCTTTTGTATGTTTGTTGCAGTGAAGTTGTGAGAGACAGTGAAAGTTGCAAAAAAAGTTGCAATTATTTTTATATATTTCTTTAGAAATAAAAAGGAAACTTGTTTCGGGGAGAATAAAACTACTCTGGGCTGAGATTTCGTAGTAACCAACAAGGTTGCCCCAAATGTTGGTATGATATGAAAATGGCTGGTGGAAAATGTGTGTGTGTGTGTGTGTGTGTGTGTGTGTGTGTGTGTGTGTGTGTGTGTGTGTGTGTGTGTGTGTGTGTGTGTGTGTGTGTGTGTGTGTGTGTGTGTGCGAGCCCTGCCCACTGCAGAGAGCCGACAGGATTGTAACAGCAGCCGCTTCAGATACTTTAGAGTGAAAAATCGTTACAGCGTCCTCCGATGGCAGGATGGTCTGAAATGTTTAGCACAGTCTTTCGCTGTACATTTTCTTGGTAAACGTGAGATGTTCGAGTCACGTCTTGTCTTCATATTAGAAGCTAAGGAAGGAAATTAATTTGCTGACGTACATGTGTTACATCAACCCGTTCTCACCATGGATGGTTCTCACGCCCGATTGGTCACATACTGACCAATACTGACAAGAGTCTGGTTGGTCTGGTTGGAATTGGCGTGAATTGGCATGATCGCGACATCGTGAAATCCTGGAGGGACTGAGAAAACAAGGGAAATACAATGGGTAGAACACAGAAATGTAGACGGATGTAGTTTGCGTTTGCAGGAGATGTTGCATAGTGTTCTCAGGTCGTTCCAATGTGGAAAAGATGCGTCGTCACTAAACATAAATACTTGATCTGTACGGGGAAAGTGCTGATCTGATATTGTTCCTGCAGGAGGCAGGACGTGTTTCTACAGTTCCTGTTAGTATTTACGAGCAGCCGCACTCGTCTACGATCATGTTCTGGATGTCTTTCTTGATGATCTTCTGCTCCTCGTTGTAGTACAGCATGGACATGGCGCGCAGCCGCGTGGGAACACAGCATGACTTCATGTTCTGAAACGGGCTGTAGCCCCGCATGCGGTAATGGTTGATGACTGTCGAGTGGAAGGACAGCGACGAGCCGCTGAAGCCCGCCATGTGGCTCGGACACTCCCCCTCACAGTAGTTGGCATGGTAACCGGACGGAGCGATAATCCAGTCGTTCCAGCCGATGTCTTTGAAGTTCACGTAAAACTGCCGTTTGCAGCAGACGCGTATTTTCCCGTCGCACTCCAGACCTCGTTTGACTCGCCGCTGCGTCCCCTCCTCTGGGGCTCGCAGCACCGCCATGAGGAACGGCCGGTGGGACTGGTCCCGGCTGCTGCTGTGCTCGCCCCCACCCGCCGTCAGGACGGGCGCGGCGTCGGCACACAGCAGGCAGGAAACCCGCAGGCTGAGCATGCCGCCGCCGGCGTCCAGCAGTGTCTGGACGCTGCGGGAGACGGCGAGTGTGTGCCAGCCGCTGCGCCGAGTGTCCACCATCTTCTCTGAAACGCATTCCTCATTCTCATCACCGCCATTGTCATGGTGACGCTGCAGCAGCCGCAGCAACACTTTGCCGCTTGCTCGCTTTCCCTTTGACATCTTCAGGAATATCCAGACGTTGGCCTGCTCCACCAGCCCCGCGCCGGCGCCGTCGTCCTGAGACAGGTCAAAGGTCACCGTGTCCGGGGAGGTGCCTGCAGAGAGAGAACACAGTTAGCCAGCTCTTTATCATTTATTAGTGTTCAGAAAACGTCTTTATTAAAGATTTCATTATTCAATTTGAACATGAGGTTCATCTGAAAGAGAACGTTTTCAGATTTCAAATCAAACATTTTGACTTCAGGAAAACCTTAAAGGTCCAATGTGTAGGAATTACTCCCATCTAGCGTTGAGATCATATATTAATCAACTCTGTCGTGCAACGCGGTTCAAAGTACATATTACAGCTATGGTAGCCTTCACACTTCAAAAAGCCGGTCTCTTGCTCTTTTCAATCTCCTTTTTCTTTTTCTGGGCGAAGAAGAAGAAGACTCCTGTTCCTGAAATTTGGATTTTGAATACATGCATGAGGCGGAGTGGCAATCGCTGTGCATGGATGTATTAAGAGAACGTGTGGTCCTCCATGTTTCCTTCTTCTAACTTGTCGCGGCCGGGAAGCTACGATACCCGTTAGCAGAATTAGCAGCAGCTGTGAGTTTATCATGTGACAGAGAAAACGTGAAAGGTGGAGCAGTATGTCCTGTCTGTCCCTCACCGGCTACCGTATTTCAAGATGGAGCATGAATATGGAGCGTCTACCCCAGTTCATGTATGAATATGGATGAATATGGAGCGTCTACCCCAGTTCATGTATGAATATGGATGAATATGGAGCGTCTACACCAGTTCATGTATGAATATGGAGCGTCTACCCCAGTTCATGCAAACGCAAATGTAATTTCAAGCCAATATGAATACTCGAAATTGATGGTGGTGGTAAATATTCATGAAAAAGAACAAGTTAGTGAACGGGCAACACCGATTTTTGAATAATCGATAATGAATAACTAAACACACACTGGACCTTAAAGATGTCTTCTGTATCACGGAGGTTATTTTCTGTCCAAACTGTAGTCATGTGAACACAGCATGGTGATAACGACATAAATAACATCAGAAGAACATAAAGAAACTGTGACCCCGCTGCCTTTTTGTCTTCCTGTCTTTTGAATGAATGAACAAAGAAGATGTCATTAACAATAAAAGGATGAAGGTCTCCGCTGCCTCTAAATATACTCCCTATAAGCAGAGACACTAAAAAAAGAAAGGCCTGGTTTCAGGGAATGTCACACGTTGTTTCCTGCTGCAGAATAATTACTGAGGCCCAGATTTGTCTGAATGAAGAGATTATTTACGGACCGAGACCCCTCGGTATGCCCCCCACCCCGCCTCGTTACTGTCCTCTAATTTCGACGGCCTTTGAGGGACATTTTTAATTACAGATTCCTCTCAAAGAGAAACTATTTATAGCACAAAGCTTCTTTACATTCATGTTAGCAAACAAGCGCCGGGACAAAAAGCAGCTTCACGTTCATGAACAATAAACTCCCAAACAGTTCATCTTCATTGACATATTTTCTAAGGGCTTTGTATTGCCTACCTAATCTGCACTTTATGTAGCCTATTGTATTCTGTTTTCTTGTATTTTATTTTATGTGAAACTTGTTGTCTTGCACGCTCATGCTTTATTCTTGGCCAGGTCACCGTTGCAAATGAGAATCTGTTCTCAATGGCCTACCGGGTTAAATAAAGGTTAAATCTTTTTTTTTTTAAATTAAACTTTAAAAACCTTGGGGTGGCCTCTAGCTCACCCAGTGGAGCGTGCGGCCCATTTTGGCTGAGTCCTGCAGCGTCGCAGGTTAGAATCCAACCTGCTGCCCTTTGCTGCGTGTCGTCCCCTCTCTTTCATGTCTATCCACTGTCGCTATCTAATAAAGGGGAAAATCCCCAAAAAATAATATCTAAAAAACATCGTCTTTCATAAACTTCATGATGCCGACTGTAACAGACTCGTATCTCAAGACCCAATCAGAGTTATGAAATGTATACTGATGAAAATACAACAATGTGTTCTTGTTGATGTCCACACCTGGACCTACTGGATGTTCTATCAACGTCTTCGTGTATTTTAAATAGTTTGAGCTCCTTCAGTTGGAATAAATTCCTTTAAAGAGGAACAATGCAGGTTTTTTTTGCTTTATTTACCTTAACTGAACAGCTTGGGAGTCATTGTGATGGTTATATGACTTTTTTCAAGTTGAATGGTGGTCGTCTCTCTCCCCCCTAGCGCCTGTGAGATGAAAAACCACGCTCGCAACTTTGGGCCGGTGAGCCGGCGGCCTCAGCGTCAGGAAGTACAGCGTGATATCAGGTCTCGCCATGTAATAGATCGATTCACGGCACTGCACACATACGGCCATTCAGGAACCGGCTAACAAGGTAGAGATGGAGTTTTTCACACTATCGTCACGGCTGAGCCGGCAAAAAAGAAGCAGAAAGCTAGGAAAGCATTGTGGGAGGAACAGAGGAAGAGGAAACGGCAGACTGACCGAGAGAGGAGTCAGACACGAGGAAACATGGGAGCTGTAGGGGGGGGGCTCTATAGAGAAACCTGCCAACAAAAAGACAGGAAACACACAAGAAATGGACTAAACTGCAAAGCGTCGCTTTAATGGTCCACTGTGTAGGAATTTCTCCCATCTAGCAGTGAAATTGTATTTTGCATTCAAACGAATAGTGCTCTCTAGCACCTTGCCTTTTCAAATACGTGTTGCAGCTACGGTAGCCGTTGTCAACATGTCTTCCAATTTTGGCTTATTTTACGATGAGGATTCCTTCTCCTGTGGTTCGGCATCAGTCTGATCCTCCATTATGAACTAAAGGGCCTCTCACTGATCTCCTCCATTTCAGCTGGTTTCAGTCACGTGACGCTGGTTCTGAATGAAAACGCATTGTGGATTAGCTAGACGGGTAGGCTACTGCTTTATGTCCCTCTCAGCCATTATAGTTTTTCAAAATGGTGGAACGACATAGAAGCCTCCTTGGAGTTGCCCGTCCAATGTAAATACAGATAGAAATTCTTGGCTTACGAGGATTAGTCAGATCATTGGCAGATGTCATTTTACACCAATGAGGACATATTTATGAATGAAGACATTGATTTTAGCTAATAAAATACTTAAAACACAACACATGTAGCTTTAAATAGTCTCAGCCAGATTGAGTGTTTGACTTCTGTTTGGCCTATCGATGGCAGGAAGTATTGACAGTGGTACGAGTTGAGTGGGTTAATATTACTGCAGTAGTTCAGACAGACAGACAGACAGACAGACAGACAGACAGACAGACAGACAGAGAGACAGAGGAGAATCAATAACATCAGTCTGAGTGGCTGCTGATGGATTCTGACTTCTGTAAACAAACTTTAAACCTTTGGGATTTTTGTGAATGAGTTAGACAGACTGACAGACAGACAGACAGACAGACAGACAGACAGACAGACAGACAGACAGACAGACAGACAGAGAGACAGACAGACAGACAGACAGACAGACAGACAGACAGACAGAGAGAGAGAGACAGAGAGAGAGAGAGAGAGACAGGCAGTATGTAGACAAACAGCTTGTCTTTTTTGGGGGTAACATTGACATAAGACTTATATCAGACGTGCCTCCTGGATCAACCAATCAGATTGCTTGATGCTGAGATTTGGGAGGTGTGAGCATAATTTCCTGATCTAAATTATCCATAATCCCCCATAATCCCCCCTAACACTGTGACTCTGTCCTGAAACTAAAACTAAGCATGGTGTTTCTGATTGGCTGTCAGACTCACCTGGCTCAGCGAAAGTGATGATTTCAGACGTGGGTTCGGGTGGCATTGAGGCCCCATGGCTCCAGCCGTCCTCCTGGATCTCCACACTGCCATCCTCAGCCACGCGGCCCACGTGCAGCTTCTTGATGGCGTTGAGCAGTGCGGCGCGGGGGACGAGCTGTGTCAGGTTGGGCCGGCTACTTAAGTGCAGCATGTTGAGAATGTGACGCTTCACTGCCTCCACCATGTCGCTCTGTCCACCCAGCGAGGACGAGTTCCTCCTCGTCTGAGGCAGGGAGCAAGACGGACAGGCCGTAGACGGTGGGGACGCCAGTGACGCTAGGGACGCTGGAGACACCGGGGACACCGGAGACACTGGAGACGCCGGGGACGCCGGAGATGCTGGAGACGCTGCGGAGATCTCCGGAGGCAGAGAGACGGCCGGAGAGGCATCGACGAGAAGACCGACGGCCAGTAAGAAGAAGGCAGTAAACAGAGAAGACATGATGTTTTCGGACTGACACTGGTGCTCCAACATGGACAGAAGAGTCGAGTCTAAAAGCAGAGACTATATCAGTCTGAACGTCTCTGAGTCTCAGTGTCTCCGTGTCCCAACCGGTAGAGGCAGATAGTCTGGGTCTCTCTGAGGTTTTTCCTCAACACTGTTGCACCAAATGCTTGCTCTGCAAATTATAGAGGTTGGTCCAAAAGAAACACAAATAGTTCAGCAGCTGACAGGAAAGTTAGAAATCCTCACAGAGAAGCTGATGGTCGGGTCCTAATGGTCCTGATTATCCTGATGGTCCTGATTTGAACCTGTACTAATGTCCACAATGATTCCTCTGTTTGGGTCTGATTAAGCAATAGAAAAAACAGATAGTTCTGGTCCTGAAGATTTGATGGTCCCGGTTGTTCGGTGGTCTGATCAGAATGAACGCTGCAGGGTCACTCTACTCTCCGTCTCTCCTCTCTTTCTGTAATTATACCTCTCTGCCTGTTAAATCCCTCCCTCCATTCACACAGAGGTATTCCCTGTGACACACACACACACACACACACACACATACTTTGAGAGAAGTCTCAGAATATCTGCGGACTGTTTGTGGTGTTTCCTCCTGAACGAACGTCACGACAGAAGAGGAGGAGGAAGGAGGGAAGAGGAGGAAGAGAAGAGTGTCCCTGATTCATTCATTCCACACACACATACACACACACACACACACACACATACACTGATGACTCAGCACAGCATCACCGTCACCTCACGTGGAGGAGAAACTCCGTCGGTGTGAAATAAATTTTTAGACTAAAGAATTTGTTGTTATAATCAGAGTCCAGATGGAGTGCGTTCAGAACAGGCCATCACACACACACACACACACACACACACACACACACACACACACACACACACACACACACACACAATACACACACTGTGACAGCAGCACGCCCTCTGCTGGTTAGGGACAGGTGTTACACCTGCGTCCTCTGATAAACCCTTTGAAAGTCCTTTGTTATGAAAGTTTAAGAGTTTATTTAATTTATATAGCTCTGCAAAACTAAAACAAGTGCTGCACCAACATGCTTCACAATGACAGATCACAGTCTATCCCTGGCCCTGTCCCCGGCTCTGTCCCTGGCCAACAGGAAGCCCTGTCCCTGATGATCAGGAGGCCCTGTCCCTGGCCAACAGGAAGCCCTGTCCCTGATGATCAGGAGGCCCTGTCCCTGGCCAACAGGAAGCCCTGTCCGTGATGATCAGGAGGCCCTGTCCCTGGCCAACAGGAAGACCTGTCCCTGACCAATAGGAGGCCTTGTCCCTGGCTCTGTCCCTGGCTAACAGGAGGCCCTGTCCCTGACGATCAGGAGGCCCTGTCCCTGGCCAACAGGAAGCCCTGTCCCTGACCAATAGGAGGCCTTGTCCCCGGCTCTGTCCCTGGCTAACAGGAGGCCCTGTCCCTGACGATCAGGAGGCCCTGTCCCTGGCCCTGTCCCCGGCTCTGTCCCTGGCTAACAGGAGGCCCTGTCCCTGACGATCAGGAGGCCCTGTCCCTGCCAACAGGAAGCCCTGTCCCCGGTCCTGTCCCCGGCCAACAGGAGGCCCTGTCCTTGGCCCTGTCCCCGGCTAACAGGAGGCCCTGTCCCCAGCCAACAGGAAGCCCTGTCCCCGGTCCTGTCCCCGGCCAACAGGAGGCCCTGTCCCTGGCCAACAGTAAGCCCTGTCCCCAGCCCTGTCCCCAGCCCTGTCCCCGGCCAACAGGACGCCCTGTCCCTGGGCAACAGGAAGCCCTGTCCCTGGCCAACAGGAAGCCCTGTCCCCGGTCCTGTCCCCGGCCAACAGGAGGCCCTGTCCCTGGCCAACAGTAAGCCCTGTCCCCAGCCCTGTCCCCAGCCCTGTCCCCGGCCAACAGGACGCCCTGTCCCTGGGCAACAGGAAGCCCTGTCCCTGGCCAACAGGAAGCCCTGTCCCCGGCCCTGTCTTCGGCCAACAGGAGGCCCTGTCCCTGGGCAACAGGAAGCCCTGGCCCTGTCCCTGGCCAACAGGAGGCCCTGTCCCAGGCTAACAGGAGGCCCTGTCCCCGGCCAACAGGACCAGCCAACACTTTCGGTCCATTTGAGCTCTCCAAAAGAACATTAGTCATTCATTAGTCAGCATTTTTTGTGCTTATGTGAACATTCCAAAAGGACTAAGACCTCTTTTGGGAGGTGGTCTGAGTACAGTTTGCTTTAAGTCCGTGTTGTGGTTCTCTTCACCTGCGCATTGTGAACACAACACGCTTCAGGTTGGTTTGGCCTATGGCCCTATATGTATTTCATCCCTGAGGTCCCATTAGAAAGATAACTGAGTCTCTTTTCTGTTGCTCCACTTTTAGAGGACTGAGTTTGGTTTTGTTTACAGATGACTAGATGTCAAAACAGGGAGCAGCGAACCAATGAAAGGATGGAGGACAGGGTAATGTGTTTACGGGCTGCGTAGAAGAAACTTCACTATTGGTTACATTCGATCGTAATGAACATTGAAGTGAGATTAAATCCAGATTCTGCTCCGTGATCTCGGTGTGAGCTACAGATTCCTCTGGATTATATTATTTTATTAGCATGGAAGATTATAAACTGTTACAGGACACTGATCATTCATTTTTAGATATCACGTTTTAAGTCTGTTGTTGGTTCTTTTATCCAGTTGAGAGTTAATTATCTCTGTGGATGTTGTGCGAAAAAGTGACACCAAGAGTCCCAACCGAGAGCGTCAAAAGTACAAATTAAGATATTTGCACACACATTGTGGCCGGGTAGCTCCGTTGGTAGAGTGGGCGCACATGTTTAGAGGTTTATTCCTCGACGCAGAAGATCCAGGGTTTGAGTCCGACCTGTAACGGTTTTCCTGCATCTCTTCCCCCCTCTCTCTCCCCTTTCATATCTCAGCTTTCCTGTACAATAAAGGCAGAAATGCCCACAAAAAAGCACACAAAACAGTTTATAAAATCTAATGTTTTATTATGAATATTATGTATTACACTTTCTAAAATGGGAGGAGAGTTCTTTACTTCTATTACTTTAACCTTCCTGTTACAAAAACATTGGAAAGAATGTGATAAAAAAAATCTTGAATACAATTGACAAAAACGTCAAACAAGACAACAGAAAAGAACAACAGAAATGTTGAAATTTCGACCCAGAAAAACACAAAGTAGCAGATCGACGGGACAACATCACAAAGGTTAACTATACTTATACACTGTTACTTACAGAGTTAAGGCCACCTGCATCTGTGACGCTAAAAAAATGTTTTTGAGTCAGAAACTAACGCTAAAGGCCCCTGACCTGGCATCACTGGGAGTCAGACTGAGTTGTCTTTAAGGCGTCTCTTGCAAAGAACCAATCAGAAGCCTCGCCTGCCCTGTGACATCACTGCGAAGAGCAGGTGAGCTGTGTTTGTGACGGAGGTGGCAATGAACGTGCAGACGTACTGCAAGAGGAGAAACGTGATGACTGGAGGATCGTCCTGTGAGTCAAACTGCAAGATCTATTTTGTGTGTGTGGGCGGCGTCGGGACACGTCAGAGCTGCCAAGGGAAGGCCTGATCACCTCGACACCACCTCCACCACAAACTGACGCTGCTACGCCCACGGCTTCACTCTCCATGAGTTACTCCAGAGTTCAGCCGTCAGGACACACGAGGAACATCTTTATTTAGAATTTCTTTTATTCCCATTTTATGACATGATATAATAATATGATCAGCTTATTTTTTTCTGTTTGAGCTGATGGAATATACTGTGTGTCTACATCTCTGCAATTCTCCCAGAAGTTTTTAGGAGTGCAGATCAGTCTGAAGGACAGGAAGTGCAGCAGGTCGCCCTCTTCATGGGCGTCAGTTTGGTTTGATTGGTGCTGGGTACAGAGACACATTCATTTTCTTCTCTTCTCTTTAGTGCAGGTCATGTTGTGAAAAAGCTGTCCTGTAGTTTACTAATGTAAATGAATAAAAATGTATACAGAAATGTGATGATGTCCGACACATTTTATGAAGAAGAAAGCCTTAAGTTTTCAAAACCCATTAGACATATGACCCACTACGTTTTCATGCTTCATGTATCCATGGACCATGTTGACAATGTGACATGACATGACATCAGATAGATAGATAGATAGATAGATAGATAGATAGATAGATAGATAGATAGATAGATAGATAGATAGATAGATAGATAGATAGATAGATAGATAGATAGATAGATAAATTTTTATATATGTATAGAGGATAATGGTGCGTTCATGCCACCTGGGAATATCAGGAACTGTCCCCGAGATTACGTTGTTTTTCTGACGGCCAGCGTTCACTTGTTATGGTTGGGATGCATGTTCTTCTTATTCTGTTATATTGGTGCTTGGCATAACGACTTGTTGCATGACCAACTGTTGGGCATAGCCAAGAGCATCAGGTGTGTAAAAAACATGGAGGCCACAGGGCGGCCTCTGGCTCAACCAGCGGGAGTGTGCGCCCCATGTTGGCTGAGTCCTACAGCAGCACGGATTCGGGTCCTACCTGCTGCCTTTTGCTGCGTGTCGTCCCCCATCTCTCTCCCCCTTTCATGTCTGTCCACTGTCTCTACTTAATAAAGAGGAAAAGCCCCCAAAAAAGAAAACATGGAGGCCACAATAACAAAGATTTGCTGCTGTTTTCTTATTTGAGCATACAAACAAAAATATATTATATGCATGCGTGAATTTTCTATATTTAGGAAAATTTTTCTCACCCTTCAACACATTTGAATGATCGTCGGCCATGTTTCTGTATGTCAGCTGTAAACAACGCGTCACCAACTCGGAAACTCTGTTAGCAAAATCTAGCCCCAGTTTCCCACCTCTGATTCCCACAGGAAGTGACGTGAATTGTGACGTTTTCACTGGGGAAAATGTTTTTCTGATGTCCATGAAAGCACCATTAGGCCTGACCTACCATAGGCTATGTGTTGAAGTTCAGTGGGCAAATGTGTGGCTATGCCTTTTGCTAATATTTTGATTTAATTCCCAGTACAATTGACCATATCTACAAATTCCGTCAAAATTGAAAAAGCAAAAATATGTGTCGTACAGATGAACGCTATATCTATATTATTTGTACTACTAGTATAATGTCACTGCTACTACATTGCACATATCTGTACATGTTGCTCATACATTGTTCATATTACATAGCCATATTTATTCTGCTTTTATCACACTGCAATATATTTCTTGTCCTGTCTATACTTGTATATCTCATTGCACTTTCTGCTTTTTTGCACTTCTGGTTGGACGCAAACTGCATTTCGCTGTCTTTGTACTTGTACTCTGCACAATGACAATACAGTTGAATCTAATCTAATCTATATCACACCATGATCTGACTGCTCTCAATTCACAACAATATGCATCCATCCAATCTGCATCAGGCATTCTGACCAAAACGTGAAAGCATGCAATCCCCATCATCATCATCATCACGGCCGCCTTAACCTAATGTTAGGCCCCAGGGCTGAGAGGTTTTACAGAGTCTCATTTTAAAAAAATGTAATATCTAGGTAATCTATATCACAAAATGCATTAGTTTCGTTCGAGGCATACAACAGTGAGTTGTCCCTCTTTGAGCCAGACATCACCATAATATTGTTATTAACATATCACTGAGTCCACCTGAGCATAAACACAACACACTTTATGTAACAACCACACACAGCAACTTATGGTGATGATAAAACCAAAATGTGTGAAAGTATGATTTCAAACGATATTATGAAAAACATCACCAACCATCACCTGTCTGCACAAACATTGATAAGAACTGATAACAGCATTAGCAAAGAACAGCAACAGATCAAAGTAGGAGCCTCAGCAAGCCCTGTGAACCAATCACACGCACCTGCTGGCAGGAGCTGGATTTTATATATATATATATATATATATATATATATATATATATATATATATATATATATATATATATATATATATATATATATATATATATATATATATTGTAATGATTACTAATTTGCTGTGTGACAATATTTATATTTTTGTATATCAAATAATGAAGAAAATAGCAAAAAAGGGTTATGGATAGGTTCTAAAATATAGCCGACTAAAAATGAACTGTTATAGCTGATAGAGGTGACAGTGAGTAAAGTGACGTGACTCGCTGAGAAGCGAGCAGGCTGAGACTAGTTGACTGAACGTTAGCTGTAAAAGAATATGTCGCAGAAAAGGATTCGAGATTTTTTTTATCGCATAGTAATGTGGCTATATTTAACAAGATTGTATCTGTAGATGTTACAGTTGATGTTTCCTCGTCCACCGCCGAGGCAAACTGTTGATCAGCTGTAGAGCCAGAGTCTGAAATAACGTCAGCAAGCAGCAGCCGAGAGGGCATGAGGATAAAATATACAATGACTGAGGAAGCCGAGGGTTTTCTACCGGATAGTACTTGTACTTTTTAGAGGAAAAGTACACTTCTAAGCAATTCTAAGAACTACTCTCCCCCAAAATCCTTTTTTTCCATTTGCATTCCCACTGGCCTAGGGGGGGTAAGGGGAGTGATGCAAGCACAGCAACGGTCTTTATAGCATTAAAATCAGAAAAGAAATACGCCAAAAAAAGTATGAACTAAATACTAAATCTAATGTAGCCTATGTCATAATTTAAAGTCTCCCGAAGGTGGCTGTCTCTCTCTCTCTGTCTCTCTCTCTCTCTCTCTCTCTGTCTCTGCCTGTGGCCGTGTGTGTGCGTGCGTGTGTGTGTGTGTGTGTGTGTGCGTGCGTGCGTGCGTGCGTGCGTGCGTGCGTGCGTGCGTGCGTGCGTGCGTGCGTGCGTGTGTGTGCGTGTGTGCGTGTGTGCGTGCGCGCGCGTGCGTGTGTGTGTGTGTGTGTGTGTGTGTGTGTGTGTGTGTGTGTGTGATGGCGACCAGGCGCTTGTGGAGTTTCACGCCAAAAAGACAGTTAACCACACATTCCCGTTAATCTTATGATGGACAAGGTTTGTGATATATAAACAAACAATCCGTCAACGGTGAAATAAAAGCCTCTTATTTACGAGATCGGTCTGACAGACCGGCAACTTACAGCCGGGCGTCTCAGGATGTCAGGCCGACCAGCGAACAAGCGATCCTGGGCTGCCACCAGCTGGCTGTCCGTCACTTTATGGAGCTTCTCAACTCTGAAAACTTTGAAGCAAATTGTCAATTTGGCAATGATTTTTGGAAGACTACCTATATTCGAAGTCTAAACAGTTCATTTCTCACCTGAAACGTTGTCAGAAGTGACTTTAATGATGAATAAGATGGTGAAAATTGTTAAAAATATCCCGCTGTTGCTCTGTCAAGCGCAAACCAGTACAGAAGACATCACTCAGTCATAGAGGGACACACCCCAAAACTAACTCTAGACATGCTGATAGGTAAGCTCACGGGCCAGAGGAGATGGGGCCACGTGGGTCACTCCTAATTTGGATCAATCAGCAGCCATGTAACCTGTGATTAGAGTGATTGACAGAAAACCTGACAAGTTAGAAAACTATATGACCTTTTTAGCTCATCACTAACGTGAATATGGGAGGCCCCTGAACTTGGGAGGCCCCTGGGCTTCATCATCATCATAACTATTCCTGAATTCAGCAATATATTCAAGCAATAATTATATATATAATAACAAGATACTGACTACTCCACGATCATCATCTCCACTACACCAATGCTTGCTGTTTGAATGCAAACCGTAACTACGTAAGTTGGTGGCTAAAACTAATATCTTAATTTCTTTATTTCTTTTTTTCTTTATGTTATTAATGTGAGAGCAGAGAAGCATAACAAGAAGTGACATCAGAGTGTTCTCTTTTCTTCATATTTCTCCATTTAACAACCTGTTCCTCCTGGCTGCTCTGATTGGGCCGTTCATTGGCTGAATAGTCACTGATCACCAGACAGTGACTGAGGAAGAAGATTTAACACAAAAAACATCACTTAAAAACATGAATTACTATTAATTCTTTTCCGACCCCTGTTTTGCTTTATTTTGTTATATTTATTCTTTCTATTTTGCTTTTATGTATATTTTCTTATGTAGGCTGGTTAAAATAAGAAGAGTATTTTTTTA
Source organism: Gymnocephalus cernua (assembly GCA_023631565.1). NCBI lineage: Eukaryota > Metazoa > Chordata > Actinopteri > Perciformes > Percidae > Gymnocephalus > Gymnocephalus cernua. The sequence continues at coordinate 219,081 of CM042436.1, forward strand.
AATATATATATATATATACACACACACACACACACACACATACACACACACACGCACACACACACACACACATATATATATATATATATATATAGAGAGAGAGAGAGAGAGAGAGAGAGAGAGAGAGAGAGAGAGAGAGAGAGAGAGAGAGAGAGTTATAATAAAATATCCCATCCGGTGTCCTGGGTTAGGGTTAATAAAGACGTGATGTGTTCAGTTTATATTTTAATAAAAACGCAGTAAAATTAAATAAATAAAATGTTCCTCTTGGCCGCTGGGCGGCGCTGCATTTTACAGGACTGTAAACAGATCCGTCTGCGTTTCCGGTTCCGGTTCCGTCTCAGCAGCGTTTTGTTTTGTTTGTTTCTCTGCCGTCTGGTTTTATTTTCTCCCCGCTCTCATGTACCGAGCACCGGACAGACCTCAGCGGAGCCCTGCAGCCCCGCGGCCGGCTGGAAGGTTCCCCTCCCCGGCCTCGGGCTGGGATTTCCCCCGCTCTCCCTACGGAGGCTCCGGACAACGGGGAGCATCTCCCCGCGGCTACTCTCCGGCTTCCCCGGGATACTCTCCGGGATACTCCCCGGGATACTCCCCGGGATCTCACCGAGGATACAGGGACGGGTCCCCGGCCGGGTTCGGCAACGGGTCCCGGGGGTTCGGGGACTCTCCGGCCGGGTTCGGCAACGGGTCCCGGGGATTCGGGGGGCAAATGCGGCGCAGAGGGAGCGGAGGTTTCCGGCGGCCTCAGTCCTTTAGTCCCGCCTCAGCTAACTTCCAGGTAAAGTTCAGAAAACATTATATGACCTACCTATTTTCACTGCGGTCAAGCCAGCCTCCACTTCGAAATGAGCAGTCAGACTAGCCGCCGCTATAGTTCGCGGTGCGCGTATACACTTTCTATTACGGTGAGACCGTCAGAACTGTCTGTCAGAAAGAAAGAAAGATAGATTTTAGCATGACACACACCTCACAACCTGTCACTGCATTATGTGCTGAATTCCAAAATAAGAGCCCCCCCAAAACTCATATATTAGCTGTTTTGTCCATATATTCAGAAAATCATAAAAGTAAAAGTCCTAGCTTCCACAGACCAATTTCACATCAGATGGATAGTACACCTCCTCAAGGTGTCAACTACAATGTTTCAGGACATTCTGATGTTCCTTTACAAAATAAGAGCCCCCCAAATCTCACATACCGTATATGCTGTTTTGTCTACACATTCAGAAAGTCATACAAGTAAAAGTCCTAGCTTCCACAGACCAATTTCACATCATATGGATATTACACCTTCTCAAGGTGTCAACTACAATGTTTCAGAACATTCTGATGTTGTTTTACAAAATAAGAGCCCCCTAAAACTCATATATTAGCTGTTTTGTCCATATATTCAAAATCATAAAAATAAAAGTCCTAGCTTCCACAGACCAATTTCACATCATATGGATAGTACACCTTCTCAAGGTGTCAACTACAATGTTTCAGGACATTCTGATGTTGCTTTACAAAATAAGAGCCCCCTAAAACTCATAAATTAGCTGTAAATAATCAGGACTTTTAGCGTGTATAGAGCCAGACTCCATGTAAATAATCACTACTTTTAGCGTGTATAGAGCCAGACTCCATGTAAATAATCACTACTTTTAGCGTGTATAAAGCCAGACTCCATGTAAATAATCACTACTTTTAGCGTGTATAAAGCCAGACTCCATGTAAATTAGGGGTGGGAATCTTTTACCATCTCACGATTCAATTCGATTCCGATTCTTGAGGCCACGATTCGATTCAAAATCGATTTTCAATTCACAACGGTTCGATTTTATCCATAATGATTTCTAATCGGGTTTCTGATCATGATCTACTCTCATCTGCTTTGCTATACAGAATGACAAACGGAGACATTAAAGTGTCTTTTTCACATTTATTAAGTTCAATTCTCAGGGAAGTGCCTTTTATCAAAACATTGTCTGGTTCTCAATTGCTACTCATTAGTAGCTATCTATAAAATAAGTTGGAACAAAAATAAAGTGCTTCTTCATAATACAAAATGGTTGAAAATAAATGCATTTCCCAGGAAAGTTGCAGTTTACCACAAATATCATGTAGAACAAAAAAAACATCTATATTTCTCAGTCAGACTCAGTAACTTAAAGAATAACAAGTTATGAAAATAAAGTACTTCTTTCAAAATGAAAAATGGTACCCCTAAGCTACCTGTCTCTGAAATTTTCATGACAGTGTCTCTTGCAACAATAGAACTGTAAACTGTGCAACTGATTGTATGATTTTCAACAAATCATGACAAAAACTGGACATGAACTTTGTCCAAGGTTACTGTCCATTTGCAGATGCAACATTCAGCTTCTTTTGTAGGAAAAGAAGCTGATCAACATGTGCAGGAGTGAGACTGCTTCGCTGTGCTGTCACTATATCTCCAGCGGTGGAGAAAACACACGGGATTCGAGCACCCACGTATCAGTTATGTAGTGAGCGGTGAATGACACAAAAGACTTGGTTGCTCTTGATGTCCATGCATCACATGTTAGTGCCACTCTGGTCGTTTCGGTTAGGGCGCTGGGAACCTTTCTTTTAGTCTCATTGTAAAGCTGTGGCACAGCTGTCTCAGTGAAAAATTTGCGGGACAGTATGGCGTACCTCGGCTCCGCTGTCTGTAACGAACTCCTCGTTCTCCACCACACTGTAAGGCCTTAGGTCTTTGGCGATGAAGCAGGCGATAGACCGAGTTATTTTTTTTGCCCTCTCAGAGTTGGCAGGAAGTTTCGTGAAGCAGCACTGCAGTGTGTGTTGGTTTGCAGCTGGCGGCTGACTCTGCTCCGTGTCGCTGAGCTCCGGGTGATGCCTATTAATATGAGCCCGCGTATTTGTTGTGCTGCCGAAGTACTTGGTCTTCGTTTTGCAAAGCTTGCACACTGTGTGTGTCATGTCCAGCGCAGTGCTTCTAGGCATTCGGTAAAAACCGAAATGAATTGGATCTCCCTCTCTTCCATATTTGCTTCCTCTTTGTTTTAGTGATTTGCCGCTCACGTTCAAAAAACGGTTGCGTGCGCGTGGTGACGTCCGGACGTAGGCTAGTTACAAAAATGGAGGCGAACAGCCAGCTGATTTTATTTATTTATTAAATCGATTCTTGGACATTTCAGATCGATTCTGAATCGTTGCAAATGAGAATCTAGATTCTTCTATGAATCGATTTTTTGGCACACCCCTAATGTAAATAATCAGTACTTTTAGCGTGTATAGAGCCAGACTCCATGTAAATAATCACTACTTTTAGCGTGTATAGAGCCAGACTCCATGTAAATAACCAGGACTTTTAGCGTGTATAGAGCCAGACTCCATGTAAATAATCAGGACTTTTAGCGTGTATAGAGCCAGACTCCATGTAAATAATCAGGACTTTTAGCGTGTATAGAGCCAGACTCCATGTAAATAATCACTACTTTTAGCGTGTATAGAGCCAGACTCCATGTAAATAACCAGGACTTTTAGCGTGTATAGAGCCAGACTCCATGTAAATAATCAGGACTTTTAGCGTGTATAGAGCCAGACTCCATGTAAATAATCAGGACTTTTAGCGTGTATAGAGCCAGACTCCATGTAAATAATCACTACTTTTAGCGTGTATAGAGCCAGACTCCATGTAAATAATCACTACTTTTAGCGTGTATAGAGCCAGACTCCATGTAAATAATCAGGACTTTTAGCGTGTATAGAGCCAGACTCCATGTAAATAATCACTACTTTTAGCGTGTCTAGAGCCAGACTCCATGTAAATAATCACTACTTTTAGCGTGTATAGAGCCAGACTCCATGTAAATAATCACTACTTTTAGCGTGTATAGAGCCAGACTCCATGTAAATAATCAGGGCCCGTATCCCTAAAGAGTCTGAGAATCCTCTCAGAGAGCTCCTTACTTAACCTAAAAATTCCTTGCCAGGAGTTTTAGCTTAGAAGTGATTCCAGAACATTTTCAGTGAACTCTGAGCAAGGAATGGATGGAAAATCCTATCTTAGTGAGGAGGTGTGGTTGACCCCGTTGCTAGGTATGAGTCATCATTTCAAAAGCCGTGATTGGTTGATCCTACAAGTTCGATGAAAATGAACTTTTGGTGATAATGAGCAAAGGATGTACCCTCAAATCAATAAACATAATTATACACTCTAATCTTATGCAGACTGTAATTGTAAATAATATTTCACATTCAAGAAAATATCTGGAAAATGAATAGTAAGCCGTAGGGGTTATAGCCTAACATTAGAATCTAAAATATGTGAAAACTTAAGCTCATTACACCCTGTTCAAGTAATGATTCGTGTCTTATTTGCTCATATTAATATCCTAGCTGGCATATTTTGTACTTTCACTCCCATATGGACCCCATTGAAAACAAGATGGCCTATCTCAAGGGGCTGTCCTTAATGAAGTAGAAATTGCAACGTTACAACTCAGTGTGGTCTTAACGAGGGTAACACGGCTCAGCTTTTATCAATGTCTGTGATTGCTGGCTGGTCTATTTATGAAGGCTTGTTAACAAATATCCTACAAACACAGAAAATGGAGAAAAAAAGGAATCGCAAGCCGAACTGGACTGAGGAGCAAGGATTGTTGCTGGCCCAGTTGGTGAAGTAATTGCATCTCTAAGGAGATCCACCACAAACATGATTCCTGCACGATCCAATCTGTAGCGTCTCAATAATTCCCTGTCATCCAGTGTTTGCAGGACATCTCTCATGCCTCCTCTGTTGGCCATTCTGTGCAGCTGCTTAGGGGAACTCCTAAGCCAGTAAAGGTCCTCTTCCGTGCTCTTAGCAGATCTCGCCTTAGGAGCCCTTTTAAGCGCTAGGACTCTTGAGGAATAGCTTTTATATTAACTGGGATTTTCGTGTCACTTTTAGGGGAAATTCTAAGAAAACGTCATGCCTCTGAGAATTTTCTTAGAATTTGGCCGGTAGGAGCCACTTTTTGCACAAAGATTCTTTAGGGATACGGGCCCTGGACTTTTAGCGTGTATAGAGCCAGACTCCATGTAAATAATCCCTACTTTTAGCGTGTATAGAGCCAGACTCCATGTAAATAATCACTACTTTTAGCGTGTATAGAGCCAGACTCCATGTAAATAATCAGGACTTTTAGCGTGTCTAGAGCCAGACTCCATGTAAATAATCCCTACTTTTAGCGTGTATAGAGCCAGACTCCATGTAAATAATCAGGACTTTTAGCGTGTCTAGAGCCAGACTCCATGTAAATAATCCCTACTTTTAGCGTGTTTAGAGCCAGACTCCATGTAAATAATCCCTACTTTTAGCGTGTATAGAGCCAGACTCCATGTAAATAATCAGGACTTTTAGCGTGTCTAGAGCCAGACTCCATGTAAATAATCCCTACTTTTAGCGTGTATAGAGCCAGACTCCATGTAAATAATCAGGACTTTTAGCGTGTCTAGAGCCAGACTCCATGTAAATAATCCCTACTTTTAGCGTGTATAGAGCCAGACTCCATGTAAATAATCAGGACTTTTAGCGTGTCTAGAGCCAGACTCCATGTAAATAATCCCTACTTTTAGCGTGTATAGAGCCGGCATATCTCTACATGTAAATGGGTGAATTAAGGGTTTATTTCAACCAGACCATAGTGGTGATTGTTGGAACAGTGGAAAGATGAACCAAGACGGCTTTTGGTAGTTTCATTTAGTTTCTGTCCACTTTGAATGAAGTGTGTTTTACAATGATAAAAGTCCTGGGGCCTCATGTATAAAAGATTGCGCAGCTTTCATACCAGAAGATGGCGTACGACCAAAAACTTGAAAAGTACCTACGCACAGAAATATTCAGATGTATAAAACCGGGCGTATGCCAGGTCCTGCGCATCTTTCCTTTATACATCACAATCAACGTGAAATTGAGCGCACATGAATGAGCCACCGACCTCGCCTTGTCTTCTCCCATAAATGAATATGGAAATTACTATAAATGCGCCCCCGACGTCATTCTTCGTCCAATCACAACGGGTTATCCCGCTGCAGACGGAAAAAAACTTCACCGAGGTTTAGGTGCTGATCGCGGAAGTGGAGGCGAGAAATGTTTTTCTGTCTGGAGGTTTGTCATCTCGGACAAGCAATAAAAGAAAATGCCCAGAGTGGCAAATGTTGACCAGGCGGTGAATGGCAGAAATTAAAAAAACAATGTCTAATGTTGAAGTGGAAATCAAGAGAATAGAGGCAGCGCCACACCAGTTACAGAACAACATGCATCTCAGTGTCAATCCAAGTGACGCACAATAAGCAGTTTGAACCCACCGATGTAATGCCATTTATTTTAAGTGTTAGTAGGCTAGAGCGCGAGAGAGATCCGACTCAGAGGAGAGGTTAGTGGGGCCAGCGTCTCCACGGCAGGTGACAGTGCGCATGGATCCGCTGCGCCACACATGGATGAAATAATGAAATAGTAAATATGACTACAGTAACAGAAATATGTGCAGAATCAAGACAGTTTAGACGGCCCAGTGTTTGGTGGACCGGGTACACCTTGTTCACTTAATAGCCTACAAATCATCCACGGGATCAATTACGCATCACATGAGTTTGCCCCCCCGACACAGCGTTTGTTCCTGGGGAGATGGAGCCGTGCGTCCCGCCTCCCATGCGCCATGGATGTCTGAGTCTCAGTAACTACAGACTTACAGACACTAACAAAAAGATCGCCACGGAGTATATATTTCATCTATGGGAAATACAGAGGATGACTGAAAATATTTTCTAAGTGGATTCATTATTCATTACCCGTCCTCATGTTTAACAGGTTAAGTAGCCTGCAGATTAAACAGTTAATAGTGTGAAAGATGTGAAACATTATCCACATAAATGATCAAACTTTTATGGAGTATCAGCAGATATAAATATGTTTTTTCATAGACAACGTCACAGACATACGCCAGTAAGTGAAGTGGAAACTTTATTTTGTACTGTTTGGTGATTTTCAGCACTTTTAACTTAGAATTCGCCACGTTACAGAGCCAGACAAGACTTTGCGGACGGCCCGCACATTCTCACGTCAAGTTTTTTTTTATACATCACAAAGTGTCCGTGACAACTAGCGTACGCAACTTTTCGTGCGTACGCAACGTTTATACATGAGGCCCCTGATTATTTACATGGAGTCTGGTGTAGTTTGGTGATGGTGATTTCGGGGCTGTTTCATGTTAAACTAAAAGGATCTTCCTCTTTAACTAAAAGGTCTATCTCTGTAGGGATCCATCCCATAATGTTGTCAGACACTTATAATAATAATCTGAGTCTGTCAGCAGCAACAACAGAACTTTTAGTGGACTAACTGCTGCTGAACATTAGTCCTGTAGGGTTACATTACAGCCCGGTTCTGGTTTAATACTGGACCAGTTTCACAGATTGTTGATCCGTCAGACACTCAGACACAGAAACATCGAGACCACTAGCGGCGCCAGGATTTTGATTGTAGGTAGGCCTCCAGAAAACTGGATGGGCCAGTTAAAAGAAGCCAACGTGTTCCCCTTCATCTCCGTTTTACCTACCTGTGTGGCTCTTGTGTCGCTGTCCTCAGCTCAGTGCTAGGGCTGGGCAATATATCAATATTATATCGATATCGTGATATGAGACTAGATATCGTCTTCGATTTGGGATATCGTAATATGTGTGATATGACATAAGTGTTGTCTTTTACTGGTTTTAAAGGCTGCATTACAGTAAAGCGATGTACTTGTCTGAACTCACCAGACTGTTCTAGCTGTTCTGTTATTTGCCTTTTTCCCCACTTAGACATTATGTCCACATTACTGATGATTATTTATCTAAAATATAAGTGTGAAGATATTTTGTTAAAGCACCAGTTGTCAATCCTAGAATATCGGCGCAATATCGATATCGAGGTATTTGGTCAAGAATATTGTGATATCTGATTTTCTCCCTATTGCCCAGCCCTACTCAGTGCTGAGGAGACATACACCTTGGCAGTGAGCCTAAATTAATGTATCTCTTTTGAAGATTCAATACAGAAAAGACTGAAACGGAATTATATCTTTGGAGGGTCTGTTTCTCTCTCCATTCATTTACCCAGCACGGCGGGCAGGGAACTGTCCAAAATTATTTAACTGTTTCTTATGAATTCAGAATGACAGAAGAACTGTATCGACATGAAATAACATCAGCATTGAATCTGGCACAGCTGCTAAACACAAACAGCAGGAAAACGATCAAAAATGATTTCTCCTGCAGCTTATTTCTTCAGAATAATTAAGTGAATAACATATCTAACCATATAAAAACAATAGCATAACAATCCGAGATAGCAGGATGTTAACTCGAGTTTCCTGCTCCTCGGAGCGTTTCTTGCTGAATTTAAATGAAAACAAGCTGCTTTGCTTTGCGTTTCATATTAGCTAATAGCTACCGTCTGTGTCTGTCTCATTGAGCTTGCATGAAAAGCTTACGCGCCAACGTCATTCATTTCATTGGATCACTTGCTGGTGACTAATTGTAAGTCGCTTTGGATAAAAGCGTCAGCTAAATGACATGTAATGTAACGTAATGTAATGATGATGCAGCCTGTGGGCAGGCTTAAGAGTCCACAGGTGGGGTAGAAGCCGCTGATTGGCTGAGAAGCTTTCACTCAAAGGGTTAGGGTTATTTGATGAACTGCTATAATGAAAATCACTCACTACTCACTATAGGCCTGGGTCAAAATGGGTGGGCCCGGACCTAAAACCAGGGCCAAATGGTAGCGCTGCGGGTGATGGAGACTTAACAGTCCAGGTTGGAACATACAGGAGTTATCCTTTAACTTGAACTCCTATGTAACTGTAACCCTAATCCGTCAGGCCGCAAACCCCAGCAAAGTCTGACTGCGTTGTTTATTCAGGGTGTTGGATATACCAGGGCACGTGGCAGGGACAGGAAAACAGGGAGACAGAGCCTTTTGGAAAACAACAGAGAATATCACACAACCAGTTTAGAAGTACAATCTGGTTCATAAATCACATGCAGTACAAAATAAACCTACAGAATAACAAAATATAACAGAAATACTGGACTAAACTAGCTTGTCACACACACTTAGCTAGCAACTAGCATTAGCTGTGGAATTCTTAAACATTGACTCACACTGTCCACATATTCTGCTCAACCATCTGCACACTTCAAACAGGTGTAATATACAAAATTGTTGCACCAACCAACCTATTTATAATTTAAATCAACGTTTCAGTGTTCCAGTGCTCTGATACTTGGCTTACCTTTTAGAAAACAACAGAGAACATGACCTCCGGTGGCCGTGGAGGGTCGAAAGGGCTCCGTGTTACGGCAAGCCAAACAGAAAAGGAGCACTCAAAATAAAACAAGGGCGCCATCTGCTGGCCAATATATAATCACTCAACGAAATCCCGACTGTTCACTGTCCTGGGTCCCAAATGGTGGAACGAGCTCCCCACTGACATCAGGATGGCCGAAGGCCTACACACATTCCGCCGAAGGCTAAAACACATCTCTTCTGACTACACCTCGGATAAAAATAAATAAATAAATCTTGAAGACTTACTGGTTCTCATTGCGGAAAGTTCTGATTATTGAGGCCATGGTTGATCTTCTGAGGTTGGCTGAGTCATTGTAGCCGCCTCAGTCATTGTCATGCTATCATTTATGACATGGTCTACAACTATTGCTCGGATTTCATTGGACACTCTTTGCTTCTTCCATTTCTATCTAAGTCTCTTAAGCGCGCCATTCATAATCAACTCTTTACCTATCTCCACCAGAACAACCTTCTTGATCCCCACCAGTCTGGCTTCAAGGCTGGTCATTCAACAGAAACTGCCCTCCTTGCTGTCACCGAGCAGCTTCACATTGCTAGAACAACCGATCTTTCTTCCATCATCATCCTTCTGGACCTTTCTGCTGCCTTTGACACAGTGAACCACCAGATCCTCATTTCGACACTAAGAATCTGGGTGTCTCAGGTGCTGCGCTATCATTGCTCACATCTTACCTGGCAGACCGTACCTACCGGGTAACTTGGAGAGGATCTAGCTCAGATCCTTGCCCACTCAAAACTGGGGTTCCTCAGGGATCAGTCCTGGGTCCCCTCCTCTTTTCTCTGTACACCAACTCTCTCGGGTCTGTCATTCAGTCCCACGGCTTTTCTTATCACAGCTACACAGTTGACACCCAATTAATACTCTCCTTTCCTGAGTCTGAAACTCATGTAGCAGCACGTATCTCGGCCTGTCTAACTGACATCTCCTCTTGGATGTCCACACAACATCTGAAACTCAACCTTGACAAGACTGAGCTCCTTTTCATTCCAGGGAAAGGCTCTCCTACCCAAGACCTGACTATAACAATCAACAACTCTGTGGTTGTCCCCACCCAGACTGCTAGAAACCTGGGTGTGACACTTGACGACCAACTATCTTTCACTGCTAACATTGCTGCAACCACCCGATCTTGTAGATAGATGCTGCATAACATCAGAAGGATGCGTCCCCTTCTAACGCAGAAGGTGGCCCAGGTTCTGGTTCAGGCTCTAGTTATCTCAGACTATCAGAGTTATCAGACTACTGCAACTCCCTCCTGATTGGCTTGCCGGCATGTGCCATCCGACCCCTGCAGCTCATTCAGAACGCAGCAGCTCGGCTTGTCTTCAACCTCCCCAAGTTCTCTCACGCTACACCGCTCCTCCGCTCTCTTCACTGGTTACCAGTTTCTGCCCGCATCCGCTTCAAGACACTGGTACTTACATACAGGGCCACTACTGGATCAGCCCCAGTTTACATCCAGGACATGGTCCAAACATATACCCCAACCCGCCCACTACACTCTGCATCAGCCAAACTGCTTGCTGCTCCTTCACAGCGAGGGAGAACTAATCACTCAACGAAATCCCGACTGTTCACTGTCCTGGCTCCCAAATGGTGGAACGAGCTCCCCACTGACATCAGGATGGCTGAAAGCCTACACACATTCCGCCGAAGGCTAAAACACATCTCTTCAGACTACACCTCGGATAACAAAAAAAAAAAAAAAAAAAAAAATGCGCTTTGATGTCTCTTTGTAGCTTTACTTATTTAAAGCTAATGTACGTGCACTTAATACTTGCTGTCTTGAGTTTGTACCTTCACAGTTGAAAGCACTTAATTGTAAGTCGCTTTGGATAAAAGCGTCAGCGAAATGACATGTAATGTAATTTAATGTAATGCTGTTGCTGGCCTTGTCCTCTACCACGTCCCCCCACACCTCTCAAACAAGGCCCACCTCTCAAAGACCACCTCTCACGACACGTCTTCCTCGTCTTCCTCCCACCACTGCTTGACCTCTATTGTGACCTGAATCACCTGCTGGCTCCATGTTACGTATCGCTATGTTGTTGCAAGTGGATCCCAATCAATTATTTATATACTCATACCACAATGTGAACTCAATTATCAGTAACGAGTTGGCAGAATTGGACAAGCAATCACAAGGGCCTGCATCCATACAGTGCAGTAGTATACTGTCAATACTGTAAATAGTCTGAAAAGGTGGTACATATATATATATATATATATATATATATATATATATATATATATTAGGGCTGGGCGATATGGCTGAAAACTGTATCACGATATAAGTGTTTCATATCAGTCGATATCGATAATTATTGATATTTTTTATGACCTATTTAAAATAAGGACCAGGAGAAAAAAATGTATTCAATTTAAACGTTTTTATTTTAAGCTTAACCTTCCTCCGATTATAATCCTCTCAGTTATAAAAGCAGAAATGTCAACACAACCATGGAAAACACTCAAATAATTCAAATGTAAATGTCTAAAATCACAATGAACACTTCTGGTGAATGAAGTGTTTTAAAATATGTGCAGTGTTTTGTAAACATAGGAGAAATTGAAATAAAACTGAGGTAGACTTTACATCTGTAACATAAAAAACAAACCTGATACAGTACAGTAACAGTTATTATTGTTCTCCGTCTAACAGTCACGGTACAGGCTAAACCGTACATGGTGGGGGGGGGTAACCATGGTAACCTGGCTTCTCAACAGTGCTCAGCGGAAGCATGTCTTTGCCTATATGATATGCCACTGCCTCCGTTATTTATTTGTACCGTTTAGCTTTTACCGTCATAAGGCGCTGAGAGTACCTCTCCGTGGTGCTCTGCTGCTTGTGCGGGGTTCCAGCTGCAGATGTTGTTGGACGTTGCTGGCGAACACGGCTGTGCTCCAAACGGTGAGCGCGGCTAAAGTGGTAAAACAGGTTTGCGGGGGGGACGATGGTCTTGCATAATTTGCAGACGACATTGGTCTGACTACGGTCAGACTTATAAAATCCAAAAAACTGCCATATTGGCGAGCTGACGTTTCCCGTTTCATCAAGAACTTCCGCGCTCGCTGCTTCACGCATTTTCCACTTATCACTCCATCATTTATATACTGTCTATGCTTATCACTCCACGCCGCTTCTGTTATTGAAGAATCCAACACGAGACAACGATATGGCGCAACCAAACACAATACTGTTACATGATTGGCTGTTAGCGTGTCACTCCCTACGTTGCTAGGCTACCAGAGAGCGAGTGCCTTTGTTCATGCAACCAAACTTGCTTTGAAACCTCTGGTTTCTTCCGACGAAGAAAAAAAAAAAAAAAAAATTATCGAACTTTTATCGAGCGCATTTTTTATTGATATTGATTACATGTCTATCGCGATACATATCGTTATCGTTTTATCGCCCAGCCCTAATGTATATATATATATATATATAATATATATATATATTGTATATACCATAAAAACAGTGTTACATTACAGTAAAAAGGATGATGAAATATTACATCCATAGAAAATGTAGTCTAATTGGTTCATGCTCCATTCTAATTGTTGACAATGAATCTCGTTATCTTGAATATGTCTGTTTCCATATAACTATGCATTAAGAGTAATGCACCAGTTATCAATTTGAGCAGTTTTGATAGTTAGATTGAGCAGTTTTGATAGTTAGATCATTGTAATGAAATCAATAGACAATCATCTGAAATGTAATGTGTCAATATCCTTTTGAAATAGTAGTACTTTGATGTTAAGTTGTGTCATATTGAACAGGTGATTATGAACAAATGATCTTAGGTTTATGTGTATTGTGTCCAAGCAATTGAAAAAAGTGTCTAGAGTTTTAAAAATAACAATAACAAGATTCTGAAATTAAAGTGATTAAAGTGATTGTAAAAAAACTGTAAATAGCAATAAATGGATAAAGATTATGCTCAAAAAAGAACATTATGAAGTTGATATTCAAACTGTGTGTGTGTGTGTGTGTGTGTGTGTGTGTGTGTGTGTGTGTGTGTGTGTGTGTGTGTGTGTGTGTGTGTGTGTGTGTGTGTGTGTGTGTGTGTGTGTGTGTGTGTGTCTCTGTGTGTGTGTGTCTCTGTGTGTGTGTGTGTGTGTGTCTCTGTGTGTGTGTGTGTCTCTGTGTGTGTGTCTCTGTGTGTGTGTGTGTGTGTGCGTGTGCGTGTGCGTGTGTGCGTGTATGTGTGTTTTTTCAGTCTGGATCTTCAGACTCTCCGGTGGAGAAGTATTTCAGTCCGTCTATGCTGCAGGATCCCTGGGCGGCTCTGCAGCCCGTCGCAGACAGACGGACCACCTGACAGGAAATAGACAACAACAACAACCATCGCAGAGCAGCCAGACGGGCGGAGGAATCAACAATAATACAATGGTAAACAACATCATAAAACAGCAACGGCTGTAGACGGACAATCTGACAGGAAACCGACTCATCAGCAGCAGCACCACGCAGAGTTTAAACAAACTCAAACTCTGAATGTTAACACATCTTCAGTTTGGGTCAGCTGATCAGAGAGAACCCCTTCTAAGCGTGCTCAGCAACCAGCAGATTTCACTGATTTCAGGGATCAAACTCTTGAATTTTTACCATGTTTTTAACAAAGTTTTTAAGCCACAGATTGTTCTTCTTCTTCGTGTCTTTTATTCACAGACTGTTTTTATTTTTGACAAATGAAAGAAATAAAAAGGTTTAGTTTAAACTTAAGTCTACAGTTTGTGTTTTAATTTGAAAAGAAAGAGGAAGAACTTGTCGCTCTCACACACTGATCAATTACACTGTTTCCACGGCAATGCTCACAGTAACAAAACAAACAGAAGAAGAATGATCACATATTACTAACTAATAACATCTGAACATGAATCAAAATCCTTCTTTTGTCCTTTATTTTGAAAAAACTAAACCTCTTAATTTGAAAATCCCTTTATAAAGCCGTTCAAGGTCTATGAATACTCATAAATACACATATATATATATATATATATATATATATATATATATATATATATATATATATATCTCGCCCAAATCAAGAGATAGAGGTGTCAGGAGGTTTTTATATATGTATATGTTATATTTTTCAGCCCATTTAGCCAAAAATCTGAATCATTAGTGAGAAATGTGATATTTTCGGAGGAAACGAGTGTTTACCTGTTTGGTATCTAACTGTTGGACTGTCTTCATCATTCAGAACAGAAATAATGAGCTCAAAAATATCAAATAAAGTCACTCAAATATAGCTCTAAACCAGTTAAAACATGAATACAGGTTAATGCCACCGCCACTATCAGCAGCTCTGTCTTCAGGAACAGAAACCTGAAATAAGGACCGAAGAACATGTTAATTCATCCTTTGTTCATGATTTAATGTACAGATTAACGGCTGCTGCTCAGCATTCACATTATTCAGATTGTTCTGCAGAAACGTTGACTTTCATAAAATGACGAGAATAAAATGATTCAGTTAAATAAAAAGAGGAATAAAAACATCAAATCTTTGACAAAATAAACTAAAGAACCTTCTGTAAGATGTAATATCACCGACAACATTTAATAAAGTGTGTTATTGTGATTATAATATCTGTTAAAGTTACAGGATGTTGATCAGCACACACAAATATTAAATCATAAGAAAAACAACTGGAAAGATGAACATGAAGTATTCAGACGCCCAGTTGACGTTGGTATAAATAGGGTTGGGGGTCCGTGTACTTGGCGGCCAACGGATTTTCGTTTTGAAATTAAAAAATCAAACGAAAAACAGCCTGTTTCCCAATTACCATTAGTATATAGGAAAACAAAAAATGGAAAACAACACGTTATTCGTTTTTTGTTTTGATATTAAAAAAGGGAAAATGAAAAACAATCTCGTTATCCGATTTTCTTTGATGTGTTTATAGATGGAAATCGGAAATTAAAATACGTGTGTATGAATTGTATTCCACAATTTTACATTGTTTTTTTTCCGTGACCTGGAAGCGATCGTAAATAGTAAGCGATTGTATGTAGCTAGCTAATACATCCATGGAGATCTAGCGGCATCGCTGATGCCGAAATAATCATTTAAATGTAAGTATCTTTAGTGTTTGCCATACATTTGTTATCGCCGTTATGTGTTACATCAGTGTAAAGCGTAACGCTTTAATGCTGGTACAAATTGCTATCGTAATTAGGTAGATACACCCCGAGCTAACGTTAGCTAACTGAACCTATAATTTAACATTAGGCTGTTAGCTAGCTAACTAGCTAGCTAGGTTGTCTTTTTGCCATTTGTGTTTGTAAAGTTTTAATGTCCGGTTGCATTTTCATCTCTTTTTATAAGCCGTTACATTATATGCGTAACGTTAGCAGAGATGTAGAAAATTGTCTGTTTATTGGTTGTAACGCTGCACCTTTTTAACTTCACTAGCAACGTTAAATGAGAGCTAATATGTAGCTACGAGTAGTTTCCCATGTATCAAGTGTAACGTCCCATAACATTACGTTATAGCATTCATAACGGTAAACATATTTTTCTTGTTTTTGTTTTCTTTAACAGGTACTAAGGAACAAACGGAGGTGGTCACTGAGGATGGGAAAGCCAGAAGGGAGAGATGAGGAGGAGAGGGAAAGCAAAAGACAGGAGCACGGAGACAGATGCCAAAGAGAGATGCTGAATATATTATTTGCTATATTAGAGATTGGCATTCATAAAATAAATGCTTTAAATTAACTGGTTTCTCTGTCTTCAAGTTTGTGGGTTTGTAGATAATATAAACTGTTTTTCAATGTCTATTTTTCCATCACATTCTGACCTGGACACAGGAAACTTCTAACTGAATAATTATATTCAGATGATATAGCTACCTGTTCTAATAACTAGTTAGATATACAAGCTCTAAAAAGACATTAACGAAACGTGCATCTTTATTATAACATGTATTCAAACATTACAATATACTGTACACAAGTATATTCAACATGAAGCGTGATCAGACTCCGCTGCAGATGATGGTGTTGCTAGTAGTCCTGTAGTTATCTAACCTGTCCTGGTAACATCAGAAAGCTTTAGTTAGTCCTGTAGTTATCTAACCTGTCCTGGTAACATCAGAAAGCTTTAGTTAGTCCAGTAGTTATCTAACCTGTCCTGGTAACATCAGAAAGCTTTAGTTAGTCCTGTAGTTATCTAACCTGTCCTGGTAACATCAGAAAGCTTTAGTTAGTCCAATAGTTATCTAACCTGTCCTGGTAACAACAGAAAGCTTTAGGTTAGTCCCGTAGTTATCTAACCTGTCCTGGTAACATCAGAAAGCTTTAGTTAGTCCTGTAGTTATCTAACCTGTCCTGGTAACATCGGAAAGCTTTAGTTAGTCCAGTAGTTATCTAACCTGTCCTGGTAACATCAGAAAGCTTTAGTTAGTCCAGTAGTTATCTAACCTGTCCTGGTAACATCAGAAAGCTTTAGTTAGTCCTGTAGTTACCTAACCTGTCCTGGTAACATCATAAAGCTTTTGGTTAGTCCTGTAGTTATCTAACCTGTCCTGGTAACATTAGAAAGCTTTAGTTAGTCCTGTAGTTATCTAACCTGTCCTGGTAACATCGTAAAGCTTTAGGTTAGTCCAGTAGTCATCTAACCTGTCCTGGTAACATCAGAAAGCTTTAGGTTAGTCCAGTAGTTATCTAACCTGTCCTGGTAACATCAGAAAGCTTTAGTTAGTCCAGTAGTTATCTAACCTGTCCTGGTAACATCAGAAAGCTTTAGGTTAGTCCAGTAGTTATCTAACCTGTCCTGGTAACATCAGAAAGGTTAGTCCAGTAGTTATCTAACCTGTCCTGGTAACATCAGAAAGCTTTAGTTAGTCCAGTAGTTATCTAACCTGTCAGGTAACATTAGAAAGCTTTAGGTTAGTCCTGTAGTTATCTAACCTGTCCTGGTAACATTAGAAAGCTTTAGTTAGTCCTGTAGTTATCTAACCTGTCCTGGTAACATTAGAAAGCTTTAGGTTAGTCCAGTAGTTATCTAACCTGTCCTGGTAACATCAGAAAGCTTTAGGTTAGTTCTGTAGTTATCTAACCTGTCCTGGTAACATCAGAAAGCTTTAGTTAGTCCTGTAGTTATCTAACCTGTCCTGGTAACATCAGAAAGCTTTAGTTAGTCCAGTAGTTATCTAACCTGTCCTGGTAACATCAGAAAGCTTTAGTTAGTCCTGTAGTTATCTACCCTGTCCTGGTAACATCATAAAGCTTTTGGTTAGTCCTGTAGTTATCTAACCTGTCCTGGTAACATTAGAAAGCTTTAGTTAGTCCTGTAGTTATCTAACCTGTCCTGGTAACATCGTAAAGCTTTAGGTTAGTCCAGTAGTTATCTAACCTGTCCTGGTAACATCAGAAAGCTTTAGGTTAGTCCAGTAGTTATCTAACCTGTCCTGGTAACATCAGAAAGCTTTAGTTAGTCCAGTAGTTATCTAACCTGTCCTGGTAACATCAGAAAGCTTTAGGTTAGTCCAGTAGTTATCTAACCTGTCCTGGTAACATCAGAAAGCTTTAGGTTAGTCCAGTAGTTATCTAACCTGTCCTGGTAACATCAGAAAGCTTTAGTTAGTCCAGTAGTTATCTAACCTGTCAGGTAACATTAGAATGCTTTAGGTTAGTCCTGTAGTTATCTAACCTGTCCTGGTAACATTAGAAAGCTTTAGTTAGTCCTGTAGTTATCTAACCTGTCCTGGTAACATTAGAAAGCTTTAGGTTAGTCCAGTAGTTATCTAACCTGTCCTGGTAACATCAGAAAGCTTTAGGTTAGTTCTGTAGTTATCTAACCTGTCCTGGTAACATCAGAAAGCTTTAGTTAGTCCAGTAGTTATCTAACCTGTCCTGGTAACATAAGAAAGCCTTAGGTTAGTCCAGTAGTTATCTAACCTGTCCTGGTAACATCAGAAAGCTTTAGGTTAGTCCAGTAGTTATCTAACCTGTCCTGGTAACATCAGAAAGCTTTAGGTTAGTCCAGTAGTTATCTAACCTGTCCTGGTAACATCAGAAAGCTTTAGTTAGTCCAGTAGTTATCTAACCTGTCCTGGTAACATCAGAAAGCTTTAGTTAGTCCAGTAGTTATCTAACCTGTCCTGGTAACATCAGAAAGCTTTAGGTTAGTCCTGTAGTTATCTAACCTGTCCTGGTAACATCAGAAAGCTTTAGGTTAGTCCAGTAGTTATCTAACCTGTCCTGGTAACATCAGAAAGCTTTAGGTTAGTCCAGTAGTTATCTAACATGTCCTGGTAACATTAGAAAGCTTTAGGTTAGTCCAGTAGTTATCTAACCTGTCCTGGTAACATCGGAAAGCTTTAGTTAGTCCAGTAGTTATCTAACCTGTGCTGGTAACATTAGAACGCTTTAGTTAGTCCTTTAGTTATCTAACCTGTCCTGGTAACGTCAGAAAGCTTTAGGTTAGTCCAGTAGTTATCTAACCTGTCCTGGTAACATCAGAAAGCTTTAGGTTAGTCCAGTAGTTATCTAACCTGTCCTGGTAACATCAGAAAGCTTTAGTTAGTCCAGTAGTTTTCTAACCTGTCCTGGTAACATCAGAAAGCTTTAGTTAGTCCAGTAGTTATCTAACCTGTCCTGGTAACATCAGAAAGCTTTAGTTAGTCCAGTAGTTATCTAACCTGTCCTGGTAACATCAGAAAGCTTTAGTTAGTCCTGTAGTTATCTAACCTGTCCTGGTAACATCAGAAAGCTTAAGTTAGTCCTGTAGTTATCTAACCTGTCCTGGTAACATTAGAACGCTTTAGGTTAGTCCAGTAGTTATCTAACCTGTCCTGGTAACATCAGAAAGCTTTAGGTTAGTCCTGTAGTTATCTAACCTGTCCTGGTAACATCAGAAAGCTTTAGGTTAGTCCTGTAGTTATCTAAACTGTCCTGGTAACATTAGAACGCTTTAGGTTAGTCCAGTAGTTATCTAACCTGTCCTGGTAACATCAGAAAGCTTTAGTTAGTCCTGTAGTTATCTAACCTGTCCTGGTAACATCAGAAAGCTTTAGTTAGTCCAGTAGTTATCTAACCTGTCCTGGTAACATCAGAAAGCTTTAGTTAGTCCAGTAGTTATCTAACCTGTCCTGGTAACATCAGAAAGCTTTAGTTAGTCCTGTAGTTATCTAACCTGTCCTGGTAACATCAGAAAGCTTAAGTTAGTCCTGTAGTTATCTAACCTGTCCTGGTAACATTAGAACGCTTTAGGTTAGTCCAGTAGTTATCTAACCTGTCCTGGTAACATCAGAAAGCTTTAGGTTAGTCCTGTAGTTATCTAACCTGTCCTGGTAACATCAGAAAGCTTTAGGTTAGTCCTGTAGTTATCTAAACTGTCCTGGTAACATTAGAACGCTTTAGGTTAGTCCAGTAGTTATCTAACCTGTCCTGGTAACATCAGAAAGCTTTAGTTAGTCCTGTAGTTATCTAACCTGTCCTGGTAACATCAGAAAGCTTTAGTTAGTCCAGTAGTTATCTAACCTGTCCTGGTAACATCAGAAAGCTTTAGTTAGTCCAGTAGTTTTCTAACCTGTCCTGGTAACATCAGAAAGCTTTAGTTAGTCCAGTAGTTATCTAACCTGTCCTGGTAACATCAGAAAGCTTTAGTTAGTCCAGTAGTTATCTAACCTGTCCTGGTAACATCAGAAAGCTTTAGTTAGTCCTGTAGTTATCTAACCTGTCCTGGTAACATCAGAAAGCTTAAGTTAGTCCTGTAGTTATCTAACCTGTCCTGGTAACATTAGAACGCTTTAGGTTAGTCCAGTAGTTATCTAACCTGTCCTGGTAACATCAGAAAGCTTTAGGTTAGTCCTGTAGTTATCTAACCTGTCCTGGTAACATCAGAAAGCTTTAGGTTAGTCCTGTAGTTATCTAAACTGTCCTGGTAACATTAGAACGCTTTAGGTTAGTCCAGTAGTTATCTAACCTGTCCTGGTAACATCAGAAAGCTTTAGTTAGTCCTGTAGTTATCTAACCTGTCCTGGTAACATCAGAAAGCTTTAGTTAGTCCAGTAGTTATCTAACCTGTCCTGGTAACATCAGAAAGCTTTAGTTAGTCCAGTAGTTATCTAACCTGTCCTGGTAACATCAGAAAGCTTTAGTTAGTCCTGTAGTTATCTAACCTGTCCTGGTAACATCAGAAAGCTTAAGTTAGTCCTGTAGTTATCTAACCTGTCCTGGTAACATTAGAACGCTTTAGGTTAGTCCAGTAGTTATCTAACCTGTCCTGGTAACATCAGAAAGCTTTAGGTTAGTCCTGTAGTTATCTAACCTGTCCTGGTAACATCAGAAAGCTTTAGGTTAGTCCTGTAGTTATCTAAACTGTCCTGGTAACATTAGAACGCTTTAGGTTAGTCCAGTAGTTATCTAACCTGTCCTGGTAACATCAGAAAGCTTTAGTTAGTCCTGTAGTTATCTAACCTGTCCTGGTAACATCAGAAAGCTTTAGTTAGTCCAGTAGTTATCTAACCTGTCCTGGTAACATCAGAAACCTTTAGGTTAGTCCAGTAGTTATCTAACCTGTCCTGGTAACATCAGAAAGCTTTAGTTAGTCCTGTAGTTATCTAACCTGTCCTGGTAACATCAGAAAGCTTTAGTTAGTCCTGTAGTTATCTAACCTGTCCTGGTAACATTAGAATGCTTTAGGTTAGTCCAGTAGTTATCTAACCTGTCCTGGTAACATCGGAAAGCTTTAGGTTAGTCCAGTAGTTATCTAACCTGTCCTGGTAACATCAGAAAGCTTTAGGTTAGTCCAGTAGTTATCTAACCTGTCCTGGTAACATCAGAAAGCTTTAGGTTAGTTCTGTAGTTATCTAACCTGTCCTGGTAACATCAGAAAGCTTTAGTTAGTCCAGTAGTTATCTAACCTGTCAGGTAACATTAGAAAGCTTTAGGTTAGTCCAGTAGTTATCTAACCTGTCCTGGTAACATTAGAAAGCTTTAGTTAGTCCTGTAGTTATCTAACCTGTCCTGGTAACATTAGAAAGCTTTAGGTTAGTCCAGTGGTAACATCAGAAAGCTTTAGGTTAGTTCTGTAGTTATCTAACCTGTCCTGGTAACATCAGAAAGCTTTAGTTAGTCCAGTAGTTATCTAACCTGTCCTGGTAATATTAGAAAGCTTTAGGTTAGTCCAGTAGTTATCTAACCTGTCCTGATAACATCAGAAAGCTTTAGGTTAGTCCAGTAGTTATCTAACCTGTCCTGGTAACATCAGAAAGCTTTAGTTAGTCCAGTAGTTATCTAACCTGTCCTGGTAACATCAGAAAGCTTTAGTTAGTCCAGTAGTTATCTAACCTGTCCTGGTAACATCAGAAAGCTTTAGGTTAGTCCTGTAGTTATCTAACCTGTCCTGGTAACATCAGAAAGCTTTAGGTTAGTCCAGTAGTTATCTAACCTGTCCTGGTAACATTAGAAAGCTTTAGGTTAGTCCAGTAGTTATCTAACCTGTCCTGGTAACATCGGAAAGCTTTAGTTAGTCCAGTAGTTATCTAACCTGTGCTGGTAACATTAGAAAGCTTTAGTTAGTCCTTTAGTTATCTAACCTGTCCTGGTAACGTCAGAAAGCTTTAGGTTAGTCCAGTAGTTATCTAACCTGTCCTGGTAACATCAGAAAGCTTTAGGTTAGTCCAGTAGTTATCTAACCTGTCCTGGTAACATCAGAAAGCTTTAGTTAGTCCAGTAGTTTTCTAACCTGTCCTGGTAACATCAGAAAGCTTTAGTTAGTCCAGTAGTTATCTAACCTGTCCTGGTAACATTAGAACGCTTTACGTTAGTCCAGTAGTTATCTAACCTGTCCTGGTAACATCAGAAAGCTTTAGGTTAGTCCTGTAGTTATCTAACCTGTCCTGGTAACATCAGAAAGCTTTAGGTTAGTCCTGTAGTTATCTAAACTGTCCTGGTAACATCAGAAAGCTTTAGGTTAGTCCTCTAGTTATCTAACCTGTCCTGGTAACATCAGAAAGCTTTAGGTTAGTCCAGTAGTTATCTAACCTGTCCTGGTAACATCAGAAAGCTTTAGTTAGTCCAGTAGTTATCTAACCTGTCCTGGTAACATCAGAAAGCTTTAGGTTAGTCCTGTAGTTATCTAACCTGTCCTGGTAACATCAGAAAGCTTTAGGTTAGTCCAGTAGTTATCTAACCTGTCCTGGTAACATCAGAAAGCTTTAGGTTAGTCCAGTAGTTATCTAACATGTCCTGGTAACATTAGAAAGCTTTAGGTTAGTCCAGTAGTTATCTAACCTGTCCTGGTAACATCGGAAAGCTTTAGTTAGTCCAGTAGTTATCTAACCTGTGCTGGTAACATTAGAAAGCTTTAGTTAGTCCTTTAGTTATCTAACCTGTCCTGGTAACGTCAGAACGCTTTAGGTTAGTCCAGTAGTTATCTAACCTGTCCTGGTAACATCAGAAAGCTTTAGGTTAGTCCAGTAGTTATCTAACCTGTCCTGGTAACATCAGAAAGCTTTAGTTAGTCCAGTAGTTTTCTAACCTGTCCTGGTAACATCAGAAAGCTTTAGTTAGTCCAGTAGTTATCTAACCTGTCCTGGTAACATCAGAAAGCTTTAGTTAGTCCAGTAGTTATCTAACCTGTCCTGGTAACATCAGAAAGCTTTAGTTAGTCCTGTAGTTATCTAACATGTCCTGGTAACATCAGAAAGCTTAAGTTAGTCCTGTAGTTATCTAACCTGTCCTGGTAACATCAGAAAGCTTTAGGTTAGTCCAGTAGTTATCTAACCTGTCCTGGTAACATTAGAACGCTTTAGGTTAGTCCAGTAGTTATCTAACCTGTCCTGGTAACATCAGAAAGCTTTAGGTTAGTCCTGTAGTTATCTAACCTGTCCTGGTAACATCAGAAAGCTTTAGGTTAGTCCTGTAGTTATCTAAACTGTCCTGGTAACATTAGAACGCTTTAGGTTAGTCCAGTAGTTATCTAACCTGTCCTGGTAACATCAGAAAGCTTTAGTTAGTCCTGTAGTTATCTAACCTGTCCTGGTAACATCAGAAAGCTTTAGTTAGTCCAGTAGTTATCTAACCTGTCCTGGTAACATCAGAAAGCTTTAGGTTAGTCCAGTAGTTATCTAACCTGTCCTGGTAACATCAGAAAGCTTTAGTTAGTCCTGTAGTTATCTAACCTGTCCTGGTAACATCAGAAAGCTTTAGTTAGTCCTGTAGTTATCTAACCTGTCCTGGTAACATTAGAATGCTTTAGGTTAGTCCAGTAGTTATCTAACCTGTCCTGGTAACATCGGAAAGCTTTAGGTTAGTCCAGTAGTTATCTAACCTGTCCTGGTAACATCAGAAAGCTTTAGGTTAGTCCAGTAGTTATCTAACCTGTCCTGGTAACATCAGAAAGCTTTAGGTTAGTTCTGTAGTTATCTAACCTGTCCTGGTAACATCAGAAAGCTTTAGTTAGTCCAGTAGTTATCTAACCTGTCAGGTAACATTAGAAAGCTTTAGGTTAGTCCAGTAGTTATCTAACCTGTCCTGGTAACATTAGAAAGCTTTAGTTAGTCCTGTAGTTATCTAACCTGTCCTGGTAACATTAGAAAGCTTTAGGTTAGTCCAGTAGTTATCTAACCTGTCCTGGTAACATCAGAAAGCTTTAGTTAGTCCAGTAGTTATCTAACCTGTCCTGGTAACATCAGAAAGCTTTAGGTTAGTACAGTAGTTATCTAACCTGTCCTGGTAACATCAGAAAGCTTTAGGTTAGTTCTGTAGTTATCTAACCTGTCCTGGTAACATCAGAAAGCTTTAGTTAGTCCAGTAGTTATCTAACCTGTCCTGGTAATATTAGAAAGCTTTAGGTTAGTCCAGTAGTTATCTAACCTGTCCTGGTAACATCAGAAAGCTTTAGGTTAGTCCAGTAGTTATCTAACCTGTCCTGGTAACATCAGAAAGCTTTAGTTAGTCCAGTAGTTATCTAACCTGTCCTGGTAACATCAGAAAGCTTTAGTTAGTCCAGTAGTTATCTAACCTGTCCTGGTAACATCAGAAAGCTTTAGGTTAGTCCTGTAGTTATCTAACCTGTCCTGGTAACATCAGAAAGCTTTAGGTTAGTCCAGTAGTTATCTAACCTGTCCTGGTAACATTAGAAAGCTTTAGGTTAGTCCAGTAGTTATCTAACCTGTCCTGGTAACATCGGAAAGCTTTAGTTAGTCCAGTAGTTATCTAACCTGTGCTGGTAACATTAGAAAGCTTTAGTTAGTCCTTTAGTTATCTAACCTGTCCTGGTAACGTCAGAAAGCTTTAGGTTAGTCCAGTAGTTATCTAACCTGTCCTGGTAACATCAGAAAGCTTTAGGTTAGTCCAGTAGTTATCTAACCTGTCCTGGTAACATCAGAAAGCTTTAGTTAGTCCAGTAGTTTTCTAACCTGTCCTGGTAACATCAGAAAGCTTTAGTTAGTCCAGTAGTTATCTAACCTGTCCTGGTAACATCAGAAAGCTTTAGTTAGTCCAGTAGTTATCTAACCTGTCCTGGTAACATCAGAAAGCTTTAGTTAGTCCTGTAGTTATCTAACCTGTCCTGGTAACATCAGAAAGCTTAAGTTAGTCCTGTAGTTATCTAACCTGTCCTGGTAACATTAGAACGCTTTAGGTTAGTCCAGTAGTTATCTAACCTGTCCTGGTAACATTAGAACGCTTTACGTTAGTCCAGTAGTTATCTAACCTGTCCTGGTAACATCAGAAAGCTTTAGGTTAGTCCTGTAGTTATCTAACCTGTCCTGGTAACATCAGAAAGCTTTAGGTTAGTCCTGTAGTTATCTAAACTGTCCTGGTAACATCAGAAAGCTTTAGGTTAGTCCTCTAGTTATCTAACCTGTCCTGGTAACATCAGAAAGCTTTAGGTTAGTCCTGTAGTTATCTAACCTGTCCTGTTAACATCGGAACGCTTTAGGTTAGTCCAGTAGTTATCTAACCTGTCCTGGTAACATCAGAAAGCTTTAGGTTAGTCCTGTAGTTATCTAACCTGTCCTGGTAACATCAGAAAGCTTTAGGTTAGTCCTGTAGTTATCTAAACTGTCCTGGTAACATGAGAACGCTTTAGGTTAGTCCAGTAGTTATCTAACCTGTCCTGGTAACATCAGAAAGCTTTAGGTTAGTCCTCTAGTTATCTAACCTGTCCTGGTAACATCAGAAAGCTTTAGGTTAGTCCTGTAGTTATCTAACCTGTCCTGTTAACATCGGAAAGCTTTAGGTTAGTCCAGTAGTTATCTAACCTGTCCTGGTAACATCAGAAAGCTTTAGGTTAGTCTAGTAGTTATCTAACCTGTCCTGGTAACATCAGAAAGCTTAAGTTAGTCCTGTAGTTATCTAACCTGTCCTGGTAACATTAGAACGCTTTAGGTTAGTCCAGTAGTTATCTAACCTGTCCTGGTAACATCAGAAAGCTTTAGGTTAGTCCTCTAGTTATCTAACCTGTCCTGGTAACATCAGAAAGCTTTAGGTTAGTCCTGTAGTTATCTAACCTGTCCTGTTAACATCGGAACGCTTTAGGTTAGTCCAGTAGTTATCTAACCTGTCCTGGTAACATCAGAAAGCTTTAGGTTAGTCTAGTAGTTATCTAACCTGTCCAGGTAACATCAGAAAGCTTTATTTAGTCCAGTAGTTATCTAACCTGTCCTGGTAACATCAGAAAGGTTAGTCCTGTAGTTATCTAATCTGTCCTGGTATCATCAGAAAGCTTTAGTTAGTCCAGTAGTTATCTAACCTGTCCTGGTAACATCAGAAAGCTTTATTTAGTCCTGTAGTTATCTAACCTGTCCTGGTAACATCAGAAAGATTTAGGTTAGTCCTGTAGTTATCTAAACTGTCCTGGTAACATGAGAACGCTTTAGGTTAGTCCAGTAGTTATCTAACCTGTCCTGGTAACATCAGAAAGCTTTAGGTTAGTCCTCTAGTTATCTAACCTGTCCTGGTAACATCAGAAAGCTTTAGGTTAGTCCTGTAGTTATCTAACCTGTCCTGTTAACATCGGAAAGCTTTAGGTTAGTCCAGTAGTTATCTAACCTGTCCTGGTAACATCAGAAAGCTTTAGGTTAGTCTAGTAGTTATCTAACCTGTCCTGGTAACATCAGAAAGCTTAAGTTAGTCCTGTAGTTATCTAACCTGTCCTGGTAACATTAGAACGCTTTAGGTTAGTCCAGTAGTTATCTAACCTGTCCTGGTAACATCAGAAAGCTTTAGGTTAGTCCTCTAGTTATCTAACCTGTCCTGGTAACATCAGAAAGCTTTAGGTTAGTCCGGTAGTTATCTAACCTGTCCTGGTAACATCAGAAAGCTTTAGGTTAGTCCAGTAGTTATCTAACCTGTCCTGGTAACATCAGAAAGCTTTAGGTTAGTCCAGTAGTTATCTAACCTGTCCTGGTAACATCAGAAAGCTTTAGGTTAGTCCAGTAGTTATCTAACCTGTCCTGGTAACATTAGAATGCTTTAGGTTAGTCCTGTAGTTATCTAACCTGTCCTGGTAACATCAGAAAGCTTTAGGTTAGTCCAGTAGTTATCTAACCTGTCCTGGTAACATTAGAATGCTTTAGGTTAGTCCTGTAGTTATCTAACCTGTCCTGGTAACTTCAGAAAGCTTTAGGTTAGTCCTGTAGTTATCTAACCTGTCCTGGTAACATCAGAAAGCTTTAGGTTAGTCCAGTAGTTATCTAACCTGTCCTGGTAACATCAGAAAGGTTAGTCCTGTAGTTATCTAATCTGTCCTGGTAACATCAGAAACCTTTAGGTTAGTCCAGTAGTTATCTAACCTGTCCTGGTAACATCAGAAAGCTTTAGTTAGTCCTGTAGTTATCTAATCTGTCCTGGTAACATCAGAAACCTTTAGGTTAGTCCTGTAGTTATCTAACCTATCCTGGTAACAACAGAAAGCTTTAGGTTAGTCCTGTAGTTATCTAACCTGTCCTGGTAACAACAGAAAGCTTTAGGTTAGTCCAGTAGTTATCTAACCTGTCCTGGTAACATCAGAAAGCTTTAGTTAGTCCTGTAGTTATCTAACCTGTCCTGGTAACATCAGAAAGCTTTAGTTAGTCCAGTAGTTATCTAACCTGTCCTGGTAACATCAGAAAGCTTTAGGTTAGTCCTGTAGTTATCTAACCAGTCCTGGTAAGATTAGAACGCTTTAGGTTAGTCCAGTAGTTATCTAACCTGTCCTGGTAACATCAGAAAGCTTTAGGTTAGTCTAGTAGTTATCTAACCTGTCCTGGTAACATCAGAAAGCTTTAGGTTAGTCCAGTAGTTATCTAACCTGTCCTGTTAACATCGGAACGCTTTAGGTTAGTCCAGTAGTTATCTAACCTGTCCTGGTAACATCAGAAAGCTTTAGTTAGTCCAGTAGTTATCTAACCTGTCCTGGTAACATCAGAAAGCTTTAGTTAGTCCAGTAGTTATCTAACCTGTCCTGGTAACATCAGAAAGCTTTAGGTTAGTCCTGTAGTTATCTAACCTGTCCTGGTAACATCAGAAAGCTTTAGTTAGTCCAGTAGTTATCTAACCTGTCCTGGTAACATCAGAAAGCTTTAGTTAGTCCATTAGTTATCTAACCTGTCCTGGTAACATCAGAAAGCTTGATGTTACCAGGACAGGTTAGATAACTACAGGACTAACTAAAGCTTTCTGATGTTACCAGGACAGGTTAGATAACTACAGGACTACTAGCAACACCATCATCTGCAGCGGAGTCTGATCACGCTTCATGTTGAATATACTTGTGTACAGTATATTGTAATGTTTGAATACATGTTATAATAAAGATGCACGTTTCGTTAATGTCTTTTTAGAGCTTGTATATCTAACTAGTTATTAGAACAGGTAGCTATATCATCTGAATATAATTATTCAGTTAGAAGTTTCCTGTGTCCAGGTCAGAATGTGATGGAAAAATAGACATTGAAAAACAGTTTATATTATATACACACCCACAAACTTGAAGACAGACAAACCAGTTAATTTAAAGCATTTATTTTATGAATGCCAATCTCTAATATAGCAAATAATATATTCAGCATCTCTCTTTGACATCTGTCTCCGTGCTCCTGTCTTTTGCTTTCCCTCTCCTCCTCATCTCTCCCTTCTGGCTTTCCCATCCTCAGTGACCACCTCCGTTTGTTCCTTAGTACCTGTTAAAGAAAGCAAAAACAAGAAAAATATGTTTACCGTTATGAATGCTATAACGTAATGTTATGGGACATTACACTTGATACATGGGAAACTACTCGTAGCTACATATTAGCTCTCATTTAACGTTGCTAGTGAAGTTAAAAAGGTGCAGTGTTACAACCAATAAACAGACAATTTTCTACATCTCTGCTAACGTTACGCATATAATGTAACGGCTTATAAAAAGAGATGAAAATGCAACCGGACATTAAAACTTTACAAACACAAATGGCAAAAAGACAACCTAGCTAGCTAGTTAGCTAGTTAACAGCCTAATGTTAAATTATAGGTTCAGTTAGCTAACGTTAGCTCGGGGTGTATCTACCTAATTACGATAGCAATTTGTACCAGCATTAAAGCGTTACGCTTTACACTGATGTAACACATAACGGCGATAACAAATGTATGGCAAACACTAAAGATACTTACATTTAAATGATTATTTCGGCATCAGCGATGCCGCTAGATCTCCATGGATGTATTAGCTAGCTACATACAATCGCTTACTATTTACGATCGCTTCCAGGTCACGGAAAAAAAACAATGTAAAATTGTGGAATACAATTCATACACACGTATTTTAATTTCCGATTTCCATCTATAAACACATCAAAGAAAATCGGATAACGACATTGTTTTTCATTTTCCGTTTTTTAATATCAAAACAAAAAACGAATAACAGGTTGTTTTCCGTTTTTTGTTTTCCTATATACTAATGGTAATTGGGAAATCCGTTGTCCGCCAAGTACACGGACCGTTGGGTATCGTTTGGGTTTTTTCTGATACCGGTGCTAAATCGATACTTTTAAAACGGTGCCGGTGCCTGAACCGAAATATATATATTTATAATGTATATAATATAAAAAAGGAGCACAAAACCACAGTCAGCAACATTAAAGAACGGCTTGTTTATTGCTAATATGGTCAAAATTAAATGATTGAATAATAATGTAATAATAATAGCTTATAACAATAACTTACATCACCAGTAAATTCCTGGTAAATGACAAAAACAACCACCAGATGGGAAAAGGTTATTTTACAATAACTTTGAATGCACCACGAGGCTGGCGAGTTTCAAGTGAACGTACCAACGTCTGTGTTGTTGTTCAGATGTCGTCAGCTGCAGTCAGACTGTTATGTCTCGCTGTTGGAATCCTCTACAGGGAAATACAGACACACTTTACACTGCTTAACGTCAGCTGTCAGCATTTTAACCGTTGTGTTTAATCCAGCTACTAGCTAACGGTAACATAGCTCGTGTAGCACTGTGGCTCAATGGTAGAGCGGTCGTCTGCCAATCGGAAGGTTGGTGGTTCCATCCCTGGCCCTGCAGCCCTATGTCGTAGTGTCCTTGGGCAAGACATAAAGTGTAAATGTGTGTAAATATTTATCTGATGAGTAGGTGGCACCTTGTACGGCATCCTCAGCCACAGTGTGTGTGAATGGTTCCTGTACTATGTAAAAGCGCTCCGAGTAGTCGTTAAGACTAGAGAAGCGCTATATAAATACAGTCCATTTACATTAAAAATGAAAAAAAAAAATGCACTGAAATTTTCGTTCATATTCAGTCTCGTTTACGTCGGAACCGGTTCCCTATTGGCACCACGTTTCGGTACCCAACCGTAGTTTTAAATGTTTGAATGTTCAGAGGTTTAACCAACAGTCAATGAAAACAAACAAACTAGTTAGTAGTTAAAATAATCTCAGCATGGATCTCATGGACCTGGATCAACTGATCGACTGAACTCTTTTGTTTTTGGATTTCCAGCAGAAACTATTTAACTTATAATAAATGATCAAAGGTAAGCCCCTCTAAACCACCAAACACATTAGAAGCTGCTGTCAATCACAAACTGATTTCTGGTCCAAATTTACAGATTTTATCTGGATCATCTATTTAAACAAACCCAAAATCTGAAACATGGACTTCTTCTATTCCTGTTCTACAGTCACACAGACCTTCACTGGGGAAACCTTCAGTTTACCCCGAGTGTTAAAGTATGGAAACATCCTCTCAGTGAAAGTGTGTGTGAAGGTGTGTATGTGTTTGTTAGTATCAGGATCAGAGAACAACAGATTTCCTCTGTTCCAGTCTAGAGTCACTCTGATCCTCTGGAGCTGCTTCTTCAACCGGAGATCAGCGGCTGGACCTGATGGAGAGGATGCTCTATAGTTACCAAATAAGAACTCTATTCTCCATAATCCAGACTGTATGTCTCCCTTCCTCTGGACAGACTCTCCTATGACACCCAGAAACCAGAGTCCACTGTCTCCAACCTCAACATCCCAGCTGTGAGTCCCTGAGTTATAGCCCTCAGAGCCCAGGACAGAGGGGGAATCAATCCTCTCTGGATTATCAGGAAGCTGCTGTTTCCCCCCCAGTCTCACACTGGTCAGATCTTCAGACAGGATGAGTCTTGGATGTGCAGTGTTTGGATCCAGAATCAGAGGATAGTAGGAGACCATGTCCTTCATCTTGTTCCAGATGTTGAAGCTCAGGTTGCCCAGGTGTTTGGCCTCGTCTATCAGAGCTCCTGAGAGCAGCTGTGGATCCTCCAGCAGGGGGGGCTGCTGGACTCTTTCCACTGCAGCCTTGTAGTTGATCAGGAACGAGGCGTCTTCAGCTCTCAGCTGCTCCTCTGTGGCTCTGACTGTGTCTGAAAGAGCTGCTATCTCTCTGCTCAGAGCCTCCATCTTCTCCTTCATCCTCTGACTCTTCTGCTCCTCTTCCTCCCAGAGTGCAGCCATCCTGGCCTCCTCTTCCTCTTCTAGAAACTGGTGAAGCTTCTTAAACTGATCCTTAATCTGCGTCTCTGTGCGTTGGGCCTGGACCTTCAGGTGTTCTGCTATTTGATCAAACTCCACTTTAACTTGTTCAAAAACCTTTAACTTATCCTTTAAGGGCTCCAGAGTTTCCTGAAGATTCTTCTTGTGTTGTCGTGCAGCTTCATCGATGGGTCTGATTATGTGGTTGGAGTGTTTTTCTGAATCTCTGCAGACGAGACACACTGGCTGCTGATGGTCCAGACAGAAGAGTTTGAGTTTCTCAGAGTGCAGACTGCAGAGAGCCTCTGAAGATCTCTGATCTCTCTCCTGTGAAAAGGCCTCACATGCGTTCCTTAAAGCAAAGTTAGGAGGTAGATATTCCATTGAATGTCTTCTCTTACAAACTGGACACTCGTGTATTAGTTTCTCTGTCCACCAGCTCTGCAGACAGTCTCTACAGAAGCTGTGGCTACATGACAGGATGACAGGATCTTTAAAGACTTCATGGCAGACAGGACAGCAGAGATCTTCCTCTAATCTGGAAGCCATTTAGACTCTGAGTGAAGCAGAAAACAGCAGGCAGACAGCTCAGCCACTCCCTGTTCCCTGAAACTTACTTTCACTTTGAGTCTTTGTTTTTGTAAATCTCGTTCAGATTGTGCATTCAGCAGCTGCTTGAAGTGGTAGTGTCCCAGTATTCCCAGTACTCCCTTCTGTTGATGTCCTCTCAAAGGAAGTGTTGGTCTGAAGGTAAATCTCAGTGTCCGTCACTGTGTGTGTGTGTGTGTGTGTGTGTGTGTGTGTGTGTGTGTGTGTGTGTCGTCACAGTGAGGCAGAAACAACCTGTCTCAGAGGAGTCATGTGACGGGCAAAGGTTCTTCATTCTAGTTCATCAGATTGAGTTTTATTACACCCTAATTAATCATTTCATGTGTCCCCATCAGATACTGTAAAGTACTTCTGTCTTCGTCTTAAGTCTGTAGTTCATTAACACAACAACTATCTAAGACTCAGATAAGAGATAATCAGAATCAAAATGCTTTATTGATCCCCTCAGGGAAATTATTTAGTTGCAGTTGCGCACAGATTCAAGGTAAAATAGGAGTACGAAAAGAGAAGGTCAATAAGTGTATAAAGTAAATAAATGGTCAAACAAACACAGGACTTCAGTGGTTCTGGTACCTAAACCTAACCAAATTGCGACCATTTTAAAACATTAAGGACGTGGTTAAAACCACGACCGTTACCTTGTCTGGATCACATGAAGTCTCAGTGATCAACATTATATGATCATAAATGTGTTTAGTTTGTAATGTGTAGTGCAGCCTGCAGGAGGCGCTGGCACACAGACACACCTCCATCTGATTATGAATGTCAACCAGAGAACTCAACTCTGGAGCTGCTAACTAGAGCAGAAATATTACACAAACACAGACACACACACACACACACACACACACACACACACACACAGACAGACAGACAGACACACAGTCATACACACACAGTCAAACACACACACGTACACAAATACACACACACGCACCCACACACACGCACACACACACTTCTGTTTCCAGACAAACAACATTAATGTCTAATTAACCCTGAAAACACTCATGATGACACATCTGTTCTTCAACTTCAGCCTGCAGGTGTGTGTGTGTGTGTGTGCTGGGAAACGCTGACCGTCGACTCCAGGCTTCATCTGAGAAATTAACATCCATATCATCAGGCACACACGGAAACTGCAGATGTTTGTGGGTGTGTGTGTGTCTGTGTGTCTGTGTGTATGTGTGTGCGTGCGTCGGTTGAAAGAAACGATCATCACTTGTAACACAGGCTGTCCAATTTTCAAAACATTGCATTGTGCATTCATATCTTTAAAGAAATCTTGCACAATCATTGGTTCAAAACACTAATTTATTGTGAAATACCATTGAAACGTAACTTTGGATCACCCACACACAAGCTACCCATAGTTCCACTGGGTCATTGTTCATACAATCATTAAATATTGTAGTACAAAATAGGTGATACATGTTTAATTATGGTACTAGATGTAAATACATCCCTGTAAAAGTACTGCAGTAGTAGAGAGAATACTACAGACACAGTGGAATCATTGAACAAAATCACACACACAGAGACACACAGACACACACACTTGGATGGTTGTCGAGGTACTTGGATGGTTGCTGCATGGTAATGTTGGCCCCACGTTGTCCAGGTACTTAGATGGTTGCACACATGGTAATGTTGGCCCCACGTTGTACAGGTACTTGGATGGTTGCACACATGGTAATGTTGGCCCCACGTTGTCCAGGTACTTAGATGGTTGCACACATGGTAATGTTGGCCCCACGTTGTACAGGTACTTAGATGGTTGCACACATGGTAATGTTGGCCCCACGTTGTACAGGTACTTGGATGGTTGCACACATGGTAATGTTGGCCCCACGTTGTCCAGGTACTTAGATGGTTGCACACATGGTAATGTTGGCCCCACGTTGTCCAGGTACTTAGATGGTTGCACACATGGTAATGTTGGCCCCACGTTGTACAGGTACTTGGATGGTTGCCCAATGGCCAATTAAATTCCGACCTCTCCTCCTTGTCTTGGCCAGGTTAAAGCCTGCCTCATCCAAATATATGAATTTGTGATAGTTGTCATCAGCATCCAGCTCCATCACCCTCTAAAAATACATTTTGGAGAGAGATTTACTGATTACTGTACAACAGCGATCTTAAAACTGAACATACCTGAACATACTCAGTCCTCAACTGAACATACCTGAACATACTTGGTCCTCATTTGCTTCACTCTGTCTGTAGTTCTTTCAAAATTCACACGGTATAGTTGTTTTAAAGACACTTGGTGCCTTTTCAGGAAGCGTGCAATAGTCGGCAAACTTATGGATTCCACATTGTTAAACATGTCTTCATTGTTCAAGATGCTTGTGAATTTCTGTAAGGCGAATATCTTTTCTGGCCCAAACCAAATCCACCACAGCCTGCTCTTGTTGGTCAGTCAGAATTTTGCCTCTGCCCCAACTATTTGGCCTAATCTCAATTCTACAGGGAACATTACAATAAGAACACACTTAGTCACATCACCTACTCTGTGATACACATTGGTCTGCAGTCATTTGACAATTGAGAGTAGCTTAATGTTTAGTGCATGCTGAAGACTTACTGGTTCTCATTGCGGAAAGTTCTGATTATTGAGGCCATGGTTGATCTTCTGAGGTTGGCTGAGTCATTGTAGCCACCTCAGTCATTGTCATGCTATGATTTATGACATGGTCTACAACTATTGCTCGGATTTCATTAGACACTCTTTGCTGTAATGTGTCAATATCCTTTTGAAATAGTAGTACTTTGATGTTAAGTTGTGTCATATTGAACAGGTGATTATGAACAAATGATCTTAGGTTTATGTGTATTGTGTCCAAGCAATTGAAAAAAGTGTCTAGAGTTTTAAAAATAACATCAAGATTCTGAAATTAAAGTGATTAAAGTGATTGTAAAAAAACTGTAAATAGCAATAAAAGGATAAAGATTATGCTCAAAAAAGAACATTATGAAGTTGATATTCAAACTGTGTGTGTGTTTGTGTGTGTGTTGTGTGTGTGTGTGTGTGTGTGTGTGTGTGTGTGTGTGTGTGTGTGTGTGTGTGTGTGTGTGTGTGTGTGTGTGTGTGTGTGTGTGTGTGTGTGTGTGTGTGTGTGTGTGGTGGTGGTGGTGGGGGTGTTGCCTGCAGCTGTCAATGATTCACTTCCTGTTCCACCTGAGATCAGATCAGCTGGCGGCAGTCAGAGCTGCAACACCTGAGACTCTCCGGTCTGAAACTGAGGAGAGAAGAGAGGAATCCTGTCTCAGGTTAGAACACCTTTAACACTCCAAACAACATCAGGTATTACTGAAATGTTGACACTATGAAAAGGTAAACCATCTCTCCATCCATCCATCTATCCATCTCTCCATCCATTCATCCATCTGCCGCCCCACTAATGTCCTCTACACATAGGCCAGATGGGGCAACCGTCAGCAGAAAAGCCATTTGGACTGATCAGTCTTTCCGAATTGTTCAAAACATGCCAGAGAACACACCGAGGAGACGAGACGTAATACGTCTCCATAACAGCAGGCGGCGCTAATCTGTATTGTCGGCCAAAAATTAAAACCGGCAGCTAATTGGACGAACGCCTCACGTGGGTCTGGCTTCTTCTGGATTTTTGGGATTTTTCAAATGACCATATTGACTCCTTCAGAATATTATCTCATATTCTACTAAAATAGTTCACCGTAACGTGTTCCTGAAAACATGTGAAGGAGAAATAGGCCGTGCAGTTGCTGAATCTGTCTTCATCTCAGATCAACAAAGGTCAGTTTAGAAGATTTTCATCAGATTCACCATCAGATTCATTCTCGAGTCACTGACCTCGCCAGACTGTACGACGGCCGATTTTCGGCTTGGTCTGTAGTGGGCTAAACACGAGGGACTAGAAGCTACGTTGACGATGTAACAGTATTAGTTTAAGATCTTTTCGTTGGCCTTGTTTTTGTTTCGTATCGGCACCGTGATCATGTTAATAACAGAAGATGAGTTTCTCCTTATCATCTCAGAACAGTCAGTTATTGTCTCTGTGTTTAAACGACGTCCTCGTCTCAGCGTGGATGTTCTCAGCAGTTAGAAACACATTGGTCCAACAGGCCGGTAGAAGGGTTTCTCCTCTCGGGGTCGTGTCTCTGAGATGGACTCCTGCAGCTCGTCTGGTATTTGTGCGTCTGTCCTGCTGTCAGATGTAAAGGTCGAATATCTCACGCTGAGTCCTGCTGAGTCTAGGACTCCTTCAGATTCTCCGAAGCATGGAATCTTGGTAGAATAGCAAGCTAGCGTTAGCTAACTAACCAGCCAGCCCACTTCTAAATAAATACCTTTTAATTATCTAAACACACTGCTGATGAGCTCCACGTCCTGCAGCCACAGACGGATGTAAGTACCAATCTACTCGTGTGTGAATATTTTTTACAAGTGCAAACTTTAATTTTAACAAGTTCAGATTTTTTGTTCTAGAAGTTCTCACATGTTGCACCATATTTACCTTCATATGTGTTGTAACAAACAGAGAGGAAGGACAGATGGGGTTAGGGTTAGGGACAGAATGGAGAGGGATAAAGCCTGACATCTTCATCTGGAAACGTTCTTCTGTTGATCTCCAGAATATTATCAAACTAGTGCAGGTGAGTCTGTTAAAGGCCACAGAGACAGAAACACCTGCAGGAGGCCACTTCCTCCTCGGCTCTGACCTTTAGTGTGAAGACTCCTAGCCTCCTGAGCTTTCACTTCACATGAGAAGACTTCATGTTGGAACACACACACACACACACACACAAACACATATACGCACACAGACACACACACACACACATGCACACACACAGACACACAGACACACACAGACACACACATACATACACACACACAGAGACACACACACACACACACACACACACACACACACACACACACACACACACACACAGAGATACACACAGACAGACAGACACACAAACACACACACAATTTCACTAAATCAGATCTTTTTCATCTGAGACATGAAATATAAAATAATATATGGTTGTGAATGTAATGCCTCTCTCTTTCTCCCTCCCTCCCAACCTCCCTTCCCCCTGTCCCTCCCTTCCTCTTTCTCTCTCTATCTCTCTCTCTCTCTCTCTCTAAAAGACAGAGAGAGAGAGATGGAGGGATACTAACAGAGAGAGAGGTGTTGTCGGAGCGGCTGCTGAGTTCATCTTTAACCGATAATCAGGAAGCTTTCTGATCAATAATTAATCATCAATAATCAGGGAAGCTGCAGATGACCAGAGGACTCAGATCAGGTCACTAGCTCGACGGTAAGTCTCTTGTTTTTATTTAGATTCTGAACCAAACTCCACTGAAGAAATCACTGATTTAAAACATGTAACTCTGCTGATTTTCTCTTCAGTTTGTTCCCTTGGGATTCACACAGTCACGTGAGTCACATTATATGAACCCATCAAATATATATATATATATATATATATATATATATATATATATATATATATATATATATATATATATATATATATATATATATATATATATATGATATGTCTACTGGAGATAAACTGGAGATTTATAATCAGATTAACATGTGTGAACACTAAAAGAGAAATTAAGTGAAAGTTTTTTTTTTTTTGAAGTGAAAGTTTTTTTTTTTTTAGAAGATGTTTTCCATCAGCAGAACCGTTTCTCTTAAATTGATATATATTATGTTATATTGTTATTTTAATATATTTTATTCTATATTATATTATATATTATACTTCCATTTCTCTAAATATATCCTGTTTGTTAGGTGATTTATCCCTGATTTCCCCGCTCACACGCTTTGGGCCGGTGAGACAATAATACATGATAATATAATGTAATATTAATATCTAACATGAAACTGTTTTGTGTCTGAACTCTGATAAACCTGCAGACAATCACAGGTAATCACAGATATAATACGTAATCCGCACAAGTAGGGTTGGGTACCGAGACCCGGTGCTGATACGGCACCGGTGCCTAAACAGCCGGTATCTATCAGACTGAATCACAACGCAGATTTTGGTGCCTCATTTCGGTGCCAATTAAATGCCTTTAGCGCTGCTCTCTGATCCTCTGAAACAGACGTTAGATGCAACAGGAGCATCGCTGCACATGACGCTAGTTAACATAATACACTTGACAGCAGCTAACGTTAACCTACCGTTAGCTAGTTAACACTACACTTGGCAGCAGGTAATGTTAGCCTAGTGTTAGCTAGCAGCTGGATTAAACACGGTTAACATGCTGACAGCTGAACGGTGTAAAGTGTGACTGTATTTCACCGTCGAGGATTCCAACAGCGGGACATTAACAGTCTGCAGCTGCTGTTGTCGAAAAACAACACAGACGTTCACTTGAAACTAGTAAACCTCGTGGTGCATTCAAAGTTATTGTAAAATACCCTATATGATTATTTCTCCTTTTTTTCTACTGTTTCTCTTAAATAATCTCCTTTATCTTCTCCTGGATCTGGACATCTCGTGGATTTTTATTTCCTCTGATCAGTCTTTTTATTTGACAGTTTGACGTGTTTTTTGGGACAGTTTGACGTGTTTTTGTGAGACAGTTTGATGTGTTTTTGTGAGACAGTTTGACGTGTTTTGGTGGGACAGTTTGACATGTTTTTGTGAGACAGTTTGATGTGTTTTTGTGAGACAGATTGACGTGTTTATGTGGGACAGTTTGACGTGTTTTTGTGGGACAGATTGACGTGTTTTTGTGGGACAGATTGACGTGTTTATGTGGGACAGTTTGACGTGTTTTTGTGGGACAGTTTGACGTGTTTTTGTGGGACAGTTTGCCTTGTTTTTGTGGGACACTAATGTGTTTTTGTGGGACAGTTTGACGTGTTTTCGTGGGACAGTTTGATGTGTTTTCGTGGGACAGTTTGACGTGTTTTTGTGGGACAGTTTGACTTGTTTTTGTAGGACACTAATGTGTTTTTTGGAACAGTTTGACGTGTTTTTGTGAGACAGTTTGATGTGTTTTTGTGAGACAGTTTGACGTGTTTTGGTGGGACAGTTTGACATGTTTTTGTGAGACAGTTTGATGTGTTTTTGTGAGACAGATTGACGTGTTTATGTGGGACAGTTTGACGTGTTTTTGTGGGACAGATTGACGTGTTTTTGTGGGACAGATTGACGTGTTTATGTGGGACAGTTTGACGTGTTTTTGTGGGACAGTTTGACGTGTTTTTGTGGGACAGTTTGCCTTGTTTTTGTGGGACACTAATGTGTTTTTGTGGGACAGTTTTACATGTTTTTGTGGGACAGTTTGACGTGTTTTTGTTGGACAGTTTGACGTGTTTTGGTGGGACAGTTTGACGTGTTTTTGTGAGACACTTTGACGTGTTTTTGTGGGACAGTTTGACGTGTTTTCGTGGGACAGTTTGATGTGTTTTCGTGGGACAGTTTGACGTGTTTTTGTGGGACAGTTTGACTTGTTTTTGTAGGACACTAATGTGTTTTTTGGAACAGTTTGACGTGTTTTTTGGGACAGTTTGATGTGTTTTTGTGAGACACTTTGACGTGTTTTTGTGGGACAGTTTGACGTGTTTTCGTGGGACAGTTTGACGTGTTTTCGTGGAACAGTTTGACGTGTTTTCGTGGAACAGTTTGACGTGTTTTTATAGGACAGTTTGACGTGTTTTTGTGAGACACTTTAACGTGTTTTTGTGGGACAGTTTGATGTGTTTTCGTGGGACAGTTTGACGTGTTTTTATAGGACAGTTTGACGTGTTTTTGTGGGACAGTTTGACTTGTTTTTGTAGGACACTAATGTGTTTTTTGGAACAGTTTGACGTGTTTTTGTGGGACAGTTTGATGTGTTTTTGTGAGACAGTTTGACGTTTTTTGGTGGGACAGTTTGACGTGTTTTTGTGGGACAGTTTGATGTGTTTTTGTGAGACAGTTTGACGTTTTTTGGTGGGACAGTTTGACATGTTTTTGTGAGACAGTTTGATGTGTTTTTGTGAGACAGATTGACGTGTTTATGTGGGACAGTTTGACGTG
This sequence comes from Gymnocephalus cernua, assembly GCA_023631565.1. NCBI lineage: Eukaryota > Metazoa > Chordata > Actinopteri > Perciformes > Percidae > Gymnocephalus > Gymnocephalus cernua. Next base: position 259,040 of record CM042436.1, read on the forward strand.
TTTTTGTGGGACAGTTTGATGTGTTTTTGTGAGACAGTTTGACGTTTTTTGGTGGGACAGTTTGACGTGTTTTCGTGGGACAGTTTGACGTGTTTTCGTGGAACAGTTTGACGTGTTTTCGTGGAACAGTTTGACGTGTTTTTATAGGACAGTTTGACGTGTTTTTGTGAGACACTTTAACGTGTTTTTGTGGGACAGTTTGATGTGTTTTCGTGGGACAGTTTGACGTGTTTTCATAGGACAGTTTGACGTGTTTTTGTGGGACAGTTTGACTTGTTTTTGTAGGACACTAATGTGTTTTTTGGAACAGTTTGACGTGTTTTTTGGGACAGTTTGATGTGTTTTTGTGAGACACTTTGACGTGTTTTTGTGGGACAGTTTGACGTGTTTTCGTGGGACAGTTTGACGTGTTTTCGTGGAACAGTTTGACGTGTTTTCGTGGAACAGTTTGACGTGTTTTTATAGGACAGTTTGACGTGTTTTTGTGAGACACTTTAACGTGTTTTTGTGGGACAGTTTGATGTGTTTTCGTGGGACAGTTTGACGTGTTTTTATAGGACAGTTTGACGTGTTTTTGTGGGACAGTTTGACTTGTTTTTGTAGGACACTAATGTGTTTTTTGGAACAGTTTGACGTGTTTTTGTGGGACAGTTTGATGTGTTTTTGTGAGACAGTTTGACGTTTTTTGGTGGGACAGTTTGACGTGTTTTTGTGGGACAGTTTGATGTGTTTTTGTGAGACAGTTTGACGTTTTTTGGTGGGACAGTTTGACGTGTTTTCGTGGGACAGTTTGACGTGTTTTCGTGGAACAGTTTGACGTGTTTTCGTGGAACAGTTTGACGTGTTTTTATAGGACAGTTTGACGTGTTTTTGTGAGACACTTTAACGTGTTTTTGTGGGACAGTTTGATGTGTTTTCGTGGGACAGTTTGACGTGTTTTCATAGGACAGTTTGACGTGTTTTTGTGGGACAGTTTGACTTGTTTTTGTAGGACACTAATGTGTTTTTTGGAACAGTTTGACGTGTTTTTTGGGACAGTTTGACGTGTTTTTGTGGTACAGTTTGATGTGTTTTTGTGAGACAGTTTGACGTTTTTTGGTGGGACAGTTTGACGTGTTTTTGTGGGACAGTTTGATGTGTTTTTGTGAGACAGTTTGACGTTTTTTGGTGGGACAGTTTGACATGTTTTTGTGAGACAGTTTGATGTGTTTTTGTGAGACAGATTGACGTGTTTATGTGGGACAGTTTGACGTGTTTTTGTGGGACAGTTTGATGTGTTTTTGTGAGACAGTTTGACGTTTTTTGGTGGGACAGTTTGACATGTTTTTGTGAGACAGTTTGACGTTTTTTGGTGGGACAGTTTGATGTGTTTTTGTGAGACAGTTTGACGTTTTTTGGTGGGACAGTTTGACATGTTTTTGTGAGACAGTTTGACGTTTTTTGGTGGGACAGTTTGATGTGTTTTTGTGAGACAGATTGACGTGTTTATGTGGGACAGTTTGACGTGTTTTTGTGGGACAGTTTGATGTGTTTTTGTGAGACAGTTTGACGTTTTTTGGTGGGACAGTTTGACATGTTTTTGTGAGACAGTTTGACGTTTTTTGGTGGGACAGTTTGACATGTTTTTGTGGGACAGTTTGATGTGTTTTTGTGAGACAGTTTGACATGTTTGTGTGTGACAGTTTGACGTGTTTTTGTGAGACACTAACGTGTTTTTGTGGGACAGTTTGATGTGTTTTCGTGGGACAGTTTGACGTGTTTTGGTGGGACAGTTTGACATGTTTTTGTGAGACAGTTTGATGTGTTTTTGTGAGACAGATTGACGTGTTTTTGTGAGACAGATTGACGTGTTTATGTGGGACAGTTTGACGTGTTTTTGTGGGACAGTTTGATGTGTTTTTGTGAGACAGTTTGACGTTTTTTGGTGGGACAGTTTGACATGTTTTTGTGAGACAGTTTGATGTGTTTTTGTGAGACAGTTTGACGTTTTTTGGTGGGACAGTTTGACATGTTTTTGTGAGACAGTTTGATGTGTTTTTGTGAGACAGTTTGACATGTTTGTGTGTGACAGTTTGACGTGTTCTTGTGGGACAGTTTGACGTGTTTTTGTGTGACAGTTTGACGTGTTTTTGTGAGACACTTTAACGTGTTTTTGTGGGACAGTTTGATGTGTTTTCGTGGGACAGTTTGACGTGTCTTTATAGGACAGTTTGACGTGTTTTTGTGGGACAGTTTGACTTGTTTTTGTAGGACACTAATGTGTTTTTTGGAAGTTTGACTTTTTTTTTGGGACAGTTTGACGTGTTTTTGTGGGACAGTTTACGTGTTTTTGTGGGACAGTTTGATGTGTTTTTGTGAGACAGTTTGACGTTTTTTAGTGGGACAGTTTGACATGTTTTTGTGAGACAGTTTGATGTGTTTTTGTGAGACAGATTGACGTGTTTATGTGGGACAGTTTGACGTGTTTTTGTGGGACAGTTTGATGTGTTTTTGTGAGACAGTTTGACGTTTTTTGGTGGGACAGTTTGACATGTTTTTGTGAGACAGTTTGATGTGTTTTTGTGAGACAGTTTGACATGTTTGTGTGTGACAGTTTGACGTGTTCTTGTGGGACAGTTTGACGTGTTTTTGTGGGACAGATTGACGTGTTTATGTGGGACAGTTTGACGTGTTTTTGTGGGACAGTTTGACGTGTTTTTGTGGGACAGTTTGACATGTTTTTGTGAGACAGTTTGACATGTTTGTGTGGGACAGTTTGACGTGTTCTTGTGGGCCAGTTTGACGTGTTTTGGTGGGACAGCTTGACATGTTTTTGTGAGACAGTTTGACATGTTTTTGTGGGACAACTTGACATGTTTTTGTGAGACAGTTTGACATGTTTTTGTGAGACAGTTTGACATGTTTTTGCGAGACAGTTTGATGTGTTTTTGTGAGACGTTTTGACGTGTTTTTGTGGGACAGATTGACGTGTTTTTGTGGGACAGTTTGACATGTTTTTGTGGGACAACTTGACATGTTTTTGTGAGACAGTTTGACATGTTTGTGTGTGACAGTTTGACGTGTTCTTGTGGGCCAGTTTAACGTGTTTTTGTGAGACACTTTGACGTGTTCCTGTGGGACAGTTTGACGTGTTTTTGTGGGACAGTTTGATTTTTTTTTTTGAGACAGTTTGACATGTTTTTGTGGGACAACTTGATGTGTTTTTGTGAGACAGTTTGACATGTTTGTGTGTGACAGTTTGACGTGTTCTTGTGGGACAGTTTGACGTGTTTTTGTGGGACAGATTGACGTGTTTATGTGGGACAGTTTGACGTGTTTTTGTGGGACAGTTTGACGTGTTTTTGTGGGACAGATTGACGTGTTTTTGTTAGACAGATTGACGTCTTTATGTGGGACAGTTTGACGTGTTTTTGTGGGTCAGTTTGACATGTTTTTGTGGGACAGATTGACGTGTTTTTGTGGGACAGTTTGACGCGTGTTTGTTGGACAGTTTGACGTGTTTTTGTGGGACAGTTTGACCTGTTTTTTTGGGACACTAATGTGTTTTTGTGGGACAGTTTTACATGTTTTTGTGGGACAGTTTGACGTGTTTTTGTGGGACAGTTTGACGTGTTTTTGTGAGACACTTTGACCTGTTCCTGTGGGACAGTTTGACGTGTTTTTGTGAGACAGTTTGACATGTTTGTGTGTGACAGTTTGACGTGTTCTTGTGGGCCAGTTTAACGTGTTTTTGTGAGACACTTTGACGTGTTCCTGTGGGACAGTTTGACGTGTTTTTGTGGGACAGTTTGATTTTTTTTTTTGAGACAGTTTGACATGTTTTTGTGGGACAACTTGACATGTTTTTGTGAGACAGTTTGACATGTTTTTGTGAGACAGTTTGACATGTTTTTATGAGACAGTTTGATGTGTTTTTGTGAGACGTTTTGACGTGTTTTTGTGGGACAGATTGACGTGTTTTTGTGGGACAGTTTGACATGTTTTTGTGAGACAGTTTGACATGTTTGTGTGGGACAGTTTGACGTGTTCTTGTGGGCCAGTTTGACGTGTTTTGGTGGGACAGCTTGACATGTTTTTGTGAGACAGTTTGACATGTTTTTGTGGGACAACTTGACATGTTTTTGTGAGACAGTTTGACATGTTTTTGTGAGACAGTTTGACATGTTTTTGCGAGACAGTTTGATGTGTTTTTGTGAGACGTTTTGACGTGTTTTTGTGGGACAGATTGACGTGTTTTTGTGGGACAGTTTGACATGTTTTTGTGGGACAACTTGACATGTTTTTGTGAGACAGTTTGACATGTTTTTGTGAGACAGTTTGACATGTTTTTGCGAGACAGTTTGATGTGTTTTTGTGAGACGTTTTGACGTGTTTTTGTGGGACAGATTGACGTGTTTTTGTGAGACAGTTTGATGTGTTTTTGTGAGACGTTTTGACGTGTTTTTGTGGGACAGATTGACGTGTTTTTCCCATCAGAGATGGGTTCTGGTCTGTGGTTTCTGAGCGTGATCAGTGCATTCGTGTCCCTGTGGGAGGAGTCTGGCTGCGAGGCAATGACTCTGAACTCCGTCCTCCTCCATCCGGCGTCGGGAGGACGAGGAGCAGCCGGAGGAGTCCAGCAGAGGAGGAGGAGGAGGAGCTGGGTGTGGAACCAGTTCTTCGTCCTGGAGGAGTACACCGGAGACGAGCCGCTGTACATCGGGAAGGTACGGCGCTTAAATTGTTAAATCATGAGCGTCCATCTGGTCTGGTTCTGACTTCATACTTTGAGAACATGTTATTGTTCTGATTCTGAGTGAAACAGCTCCACCTGCTGGACACTTTGAATCATTACGTTTACTTCACTGACATGAAACATAAAAGGTGAGTCAGGGACTATTTCACTCTGATGGTTTCTACAGGCAGCATCATTGTCTCTGTAAGCAGCCGGGCAATGCATTCTGGGAGTCAGACATTCTTGGAGGAGACAGTCTCCTTGTCTTCTTGTCTCATTGTCTCCTTGTCTCCTTGTGTCATTGTGTGCTTGTCTCCTTGTCTTCTTGTCTTCTTGTCTCCTTGTCTCCTTGTCTCCTGCAGCTCCACTCTGACCTGGATAAAGGAGACGGCCAGGTGCGGTACGTCCTGAACGGTGAAGGAGCATCGTCCATCTTCACCATCGATGAGAACACGGGAGACATTCACGCCACCAAGAGGCTGGACCGGGAACTGCAGGCGTACTACACGCTGAGTGCGCAGGCTCGAGCTAAAAACACCAATCTGCTGCTGGAACCCGAGTCCCAGTTCATCATCAAAGTCCAGGACATCAATGACAACCAACCCAAGTTCCTGGACGGACCATATACGGCCCACGTCGCTGAGAGGTCGCCAGTCGGTGAGTCCGAACACCTGCAGGGCCGTAGCCGTAATCTCCGAAGAGAGGAGGACAGACTGTTCAGGAGGCAGATTTTATTGAAAGATCCTCTCCGCGTTGTTCATATTTGATTTACAATTGATGGAAACACTGACATTCCCACTTTCACTTCATTTCTCTTTTAGTGTTCACACATGTTAATCTGATTATAAATCTCCAGTAGACATCCATCCATCCATCGTCGTCCGCATATCCATGGTCGGGTCGCGGGGAGAGCAGCTCCAGCAGGGGACCCCAAACTTCCCTTTCCCGAGCCACATTAACCAGCTCTGACTGGGGGATCCCGAGGCATTCCCAGGCCAGGTTGGAGATGTAATCCCTCCACCTAGTCCTGGGTCTTCCTCGAGGTCTCCTCCCAGCTGGACGTGCCTGGAACACCTCCCTAGGGAGGCGCCCAGGGGGCATCCTTACCAGATGCCCGAACCACCTCAACTGGCTCCTTTCGACGTGAAGGAGCAGCGGCTCTACTCCGAGCTCCTCACGGATGACTGAGCTTCTCACCCTATCTCTAAGGGAGACGCCAGCCACCCTCCTGAGGAAACCCATTTCGGCCGATTGTACCCTGGATCTCGTTCTTTCGGTCATGACCCAACCTTCATGACCATAGGTGAGGGTAGGAACGAAAACTGACCGGTAGATCGAGAGCTTTGCCTTCTGGCTCAGCTCTCTTTTCGTCACAACGGTGCGATAAACTGAATGTAATACCGCCCCCGCTGCGCCGATTCTCCGACCAATCTCCCGCTCCATTGTCCCCTCACTCGCAAACAAGACCCCAAGGTACTTAAACTCCTTCACTTGGGGTAAGGACTCATTCCCTACCTGGAGAAGGCACTCCATCAGTTTCTTGCTGAGAACCATGGCCTCAGATTTAGAGGTGCTGATCCTCATCCCAGCCGCTTCACACTCGGCTGCAAACTGATCCAGTGAGTGCTGAAGGTCACAGGCCGATGATGCCATCAGGACCACATCATCTGCAAAGAGCAGCGATGAGATCCCGAGCCCACCGAACTGCAACCCCTCCCTACCACGACTACGCCTCGATATCCTGTCCATAAATACTATGAACAGGATTGGTGACAAAGCGCAGCCCTGGCGGAGGCCAACCCTCACCGGGAACGTGTCCGACTTACTGCCGAGAACCCGGACACAGCTCTCGCTTTGGTCATACAGAGATTGGATGGCCCTGAGAAGGGACCCCCTCACCCCATACTCCCGCAGCACCTCCCACAAAGTCTCCCGGGGGACCCGGTCATATGCCTTCTCCAGATCCACAAAACACATGTAGACTGGATGGGCATACTCCCAGGCTCCCTCCAGGATCCTTGCTAGAGTAAAGAGCTGATCCGTTGTTCCACGACCAGGACGGAATCCGCATTGTTCCTCTTCAACCTGAGGTTCGACTATCGGCCGAACCCTCCTTTCCAGCACCTTGGAGTAGACTTTACCAGGGAGGCTGAGAAGTGTGATACCCCTGTAATTGGTACACACCCTCTGGTCCCTCTTTTTGAACAGGGGAACCACCACCCCGGTCTGCCACTCCTTTGGCACTGTCCCAGACTTCCACGCAATGTTGAGTAGGCGTGTCAACCAAGACAGCCCCTCCACACCCAGAGCTTTTAGCATTTCTGGACGGATCTCATCAATCCCTGGGGCTTTGCCACTGTGGAGTTGTTTGACTACCTCAGTGACCTCCACCAGGGAAATTGACGACAATCCCCGTCATCCTCCAGCTCTGCCTCTAACAAAGAGGGCGCATCAGCTGGATTTAGGACTTCCTCAAAGTGCTCCTTCCACCGCCCTATTACCTCCTCAGTTGAGGTCAACAACGTCCCACCCTTACTGTACACAGCTTGGATGGTTCCCCGCTTCCCCCTTCTGAGGTGGCAGACGGTTTTCCAGAAGCACCTTGGTGCCGACCGAAAGTCCTTCTCCATGTCTTCTCTGAACTTCTCCCACACCCGCTGCTTTGCCTCTTTCACGGCAGAGGCTGCAGTCCTTCGGGCCCTTCGGTACCTTGAAACTGCCTCCGATTCCTCTGGGATAACATATCCCGGAAAGACTCCTTCTTCAGTCGGACGGCTTCCCTGACCACCGGTGTCCACCACGGTGTTCGACGGTTACCGCCCCTTGAGGCACCTAAGACCCTAAGACCACAGCTCCCTGCCGCAGCTTCAGCAATGGAAACTTTGAACCTTGTTCACTCAGGTTCAATGCCCCCAGCCTCCACAGGGATGCACGAAAAGCTCCGCCAGAGGTGTGAGTTGAAGGTCTGTTGGACAGGAGCTTCCTCCAGATGTTCCCAATTTACCCGCACCACCCGTTTGGGCTTACCAGGTCTGTCCAGAGTCTTCCCCCACCCCCTGACCCAACTCACCACCAGATGGTGATCAGTTGACAGCTCCGCCCCTCTCTTCACCCGAGTGTCCAATACATACGGCCTCAGATCAGATGAAACGATTATAAAATCGATCATTGACCTTCGGCCTAAGGTGCTCTGGTACCAAGTACACTTATGAGCATCCCTATGTTCGAACATGGTGTTTGTTATAGAAAGGCAAGTACAGAAATCACTGATGTTTCAAATCAGTGATTTCTTCAGTGGAGTTTGGTTCAGAATCTAAATAAAAAACAAGAGACTTACCGTCGAGCTAGTGACCTGATCTGAGTCCTCTGGTCATCTGCAGCTTCCCTGATTATTGATTATTAATTATTGATCAGAAAGCTTCCTGATTATCGGTTAAAGATGAACTCAGCAGCCGCTCCGACAACACCTCTCTCTCTGTTAGTATCCCTCCATCTCTCTGTCTCTCTCTCTCTCTCTCTGTCTCTCTCTCTGTCTGTTAGAGAGAGAGAGAGAGATAGAGAGAGAAAGAGGAAGGGAGGGACAGGGGGAAGGGAGGTTGGGAGGGAGGGAGAAAGAAAGAGAGAGAAGGGGGAGAGGCATTACATTCACAACCATATATTATTTTATATTTCATGTCTCAGATGAAAAAGATCTGATTTAGTGAAATTGTGTGTGTGTGTGTGTGTGTGTGTGTGTGTGTGTGTGTGTGTGTGTGTGTGTGTGTGTGTGTGTGTGTGTGTGTGTGTGTGTGTGCCTGTGCGTGTGTGTGTTGTGTGTGTGTGCGTGCCAGCATGTGTGTCTGAGTTTAAATGACTTGTCCTCCCCATATTTGTGTATAAACATTGATTATCTACAGTATATGAGTCTATATGTGTTGTAAATGTGGAGGACATAATCATTTTACGTTCCAAATTTCAAATCTAAAATCCACATTTTGTAATCTCAAAACTAAATATAAATAATCTTGTTTTTACTATGAAATAATGAATGAATATAATTCACGTTGTTATGGCTCCAACAGTTAAATTTGTCTGTGTGCAGGAACGTCGGTCGTGACAGTGGTGGCGACAGACGCTGATGATCCCACGTATGGGAACTCTGCCAGACTGGTTTACAGCATCCTGGAGGGGCCGCCGTACTTCTCTGTGGAGCCAAAGACAGGTACCGGAACATTTAGGGTTTCAACAGCTCACAGACAGACTGGCTAAAACATCTTGTATGCTAGTCTCAGCTGATATCAGACTAGTCTTTATCCACCACATTCTACTTCCAGGATTGCTCCGGTGCAGCAGAATATTCCGCCGGATGCATGTCTTTTCACCGATGTCCGTCTCCTTCCTCTTCCTTTGTGTTGGCATTCTAACCACCGGTGGATTTATGAGGACTATAGTTAACTGCTCCTCAGATCTCTGCAGGGTAAATCCAGACAGCTAGTTAGACTATCTGTCCAAGATAGGTCTGTCCTACCTCCGCAGCACTGTGGAGGAAGGTCTGGACATGCGAGACTAACCTCAGGTCGTACGCTTGCGACTTACAAAGACACGTAACAGCTACAAGTGTACGCACTGTAAAGGATTTACCCTGTTAAAGAGAGCGTTGGGAATCTGAACAAAACAAATCACTAATACAATGGCTAGAGTTGCAAAACATGAAGGTGCTTTTATTTACAAAAAAGTGGTTACACAACGCAGGATGACCACAGCAAAAAAACAAACAAAAATATCTTTTTCCACAAGGTTTTCTCCACAAGGTATTTTGTGGCCTGCTGCCAACAACGATTCAGTATGGCGACAGTTTGATGAAGATGTTGATGCAGCCCTTGAAGCAACAGCCAAGGGTGGTGTGGACCAGAGGCTCCGAATCCTGAGCATATTCATAATCAGCATCGCTTCAGACAGGTTTGGTGCCAAGGAACAACGCGCCACCAAGACGTCTACTGCAGCACCAATTCTGAACCGACAAGAGGTCAAGATGACCCACTCAGACAAGAGCTGAGGACACTCAGGAGCCAGTACAGAAAGGCAAGCGAGGAGGAGAAGGTAGCCCTGGCAGAACTTAGGGGTGTGGTAAGGGAGAGGCTAATCACCCTTCGGCATGCTGAGTGGCACAGGAAGAGGGGAAAGGAGAGGGCCCGTAGGCACAGTGCCTTCATTGCAAATCCATTTGGGTTTACAAGGAAGCTACTGGCGGAGAAACGCAGTGGTCAACTCTCATGTCCTGAAGAGGATATCATCCACTATATCAGCAACACCTACAGCGATGGCATGAGGGAGCAAGCCCTTGGTCACTGTGCAGCCCTCATATGCCCACCTGAACCTAGCTCCCTCTTTAACATTGACAAACCCACCCTTAAGGAAGTCAAAGAGGTCATCAAATCTGCCAGAACTTCATCAGCACCGGGCCCAAGTGGAGTTCCATATAAGGTCTACAAACATTGCCCCAGGCTTCTTGAGCGTCTTTGGAAGATTCTAAGAACCATCTGGAGAAGAGGGAGAGTACCTCAGCAGTGGAGATACACAGAAGAATACCTACATAGATACCTCAGTGCAGAAGGGAGGAGTCCCAGGGGTCCCAGGGTGTATTGAACACACAGGGGTGGTGACACAGCTAATCAGAGAGGCACGAGAGAGCAAAGGGGACTTGGCAGTGCTATGGCTGGACCTTGCCAATGCTTATGGATCGATACCACACAAATTAGTGGAATTGGCTCTGAGCAGATACCACGTCCCAGAGAAGATTCAAAATCTCATCCTTGACTACTATAACAACTTTAGTCTTATACATCGACTTCAACATCGGAGTGGCATCGTCTGGAGAAGGGCATTATTACAGGCTGCACAATCTCTGTGTCTCTCTTTGCACTGGCCATGAATATGCTCGTGAAGTCAGCGGAAGTGGAATGCAGAGGTCCACTGTCCAGATCTGGCACCCGACAACCACCGATCAGAGCATTCATGGGCGATCTCACTGTTACCACAACCTCAGTGCCCGGATGCAGGTGGCTTCTTCAAGGCCACAAACAGCTCATCACTTGGGCAAGAATGAGCTTTAAGCCTGTGAAATCCAGGTCCTTGGTCTTGAGGAAAGGAAAAGTAGCTGATCAGTTCCGCTTCATGCTGGGAGACATCAGATTTCCATCAGTGTCAGAAAAGCCAGTTAAGAGCCTGGGCCAGCTCTTCACTGGCAACCTGAAGGACACCGCTGCACGGCAGGGCACCAGCGATGACCTCGACACATGGCTCTCGGCAGTAGACAAGTCAGGACTTCCTGGCAAGTTTAAGGCCTGGATCTACCAGCATGGCATCCTCCCTCGTCTCCTCTGGCCACTGCTAATCTACGAAGTCCCAATTACCACTGTAGAGGGCTTTGAGCGGAAGGTCAGCTGATTTCTGCGCAGGTGGCTGGGCCTGCCACGGTGCCTAAGTAGCATTGCTCTCTTTGGCCATAACACCAAGCTACAGCTTCCCTTTAGCAGTCTGGCAGAGGAGTTCAAGGTCACCCAAGCCAGAGAAGTCCTGCTCTACCGAGACTCAATTGACACCAAGGTCTCCTCAGCAGGGGTAGAGGTCAGAACAGGATGGAAGTGGCGCGCCAAGGATGCAGTGGAATGGGCGGAGGCAAGGCTGCGGCACAGCACCCTGGTGGGCACGGTGGCTACTGGGCGGGCCGGGCTTAGTAGCAATCCTAAGCTACAGCAAAGTCAGAGGAAGGGAGAAGCGGAAGCTTATCCAGGAGGAGGTATGAGCCGAGGAGGAGGAAGCTCGCTTCAGCAGAGCAGTGGGCATGTCCAAGCAGGGGGCCTGGACCAGGTGGGACTATACAGCTGGCCGTAAGATAACCTGAACTAGAACCAGAACCAGAACTCTGGAAGGCGGAGCCACACCATTTTAAGTTCTTGGTCCAGTCAGTGTATGATGTCCTCCCTAGCCCTGCCAACCTGTTCACCTGGGGCCTGGTGGACACACCTGCTTTCCAACTCTGCCAGAAAGTGGAATCATTAGAGCATATCCTCAGCTGCTGCTCAAAGGCCTTGGGAGAAGGGCGTTATCGTTGGCACCATGACCACGTCCTGAAGGCAGTAGCAGACTCCATCTGCACTGGCATTAACATCAGCAAGCAGCATCATCCAACCAAGTCTGTAATTGCCTTTGTCCGAGCAGGCGAGAAGCCGCAGCCCTCCAGAAAGACCCAAGGGGGCCTGCTCGTAACAGCAAGAGACTGGCAGCTCTTGGTGGACCAAGGGAGACAATTGAGATTCCCGGACACCATGGCAGTTACATCACTCCGACCAGACATGGTCTTAATGTCTGCGGCAAGCAAGCAGGTGGTGCTATTTGAACTAACTGTCCCCTGGCCAAGTACGCTGATCTGGTAGCTGAGTGTTGGAGGAACGGGTGGAAGGCCCGCTGCGAGCCTGTTGAAGTGGGCTGAAAGTTGTTAGATAAATCTTTTGTTGCAAATCTTTTATCTCTGTACATCCAGTGTACAATTTGGTGGGGCAACCTCATAGTTTCAAGCACTGAAACTATAGTTGTTTTGTTCCCTTTTCAGAAAAGAAAGTCTCTACATCGGGTCCTTGGATTTGCGGACTGCACAGGCAAAGAGCCACCAAGAACGTCCTGGGAGCTGCTGAAAAGGCTTCACGGTGGCTCTGGTTAAGGAGGGGGGACGCGTGGCATAGTGCACTACCTGGACACAAGTCGGGGCCTGATCACCCCTGGCTGAATAAGGGAGGTGTGTGTGTTTATGTTTACTCCCATCAATACTTTTTCTGTAATTAAAATAAACATAAACACACACACCTCCCCAAAAAGAAAACATTGACTTCTATATTGACTTGCACTTAGCAAAATCATAGACATAACATTAGTTCTTTTACAGCCATAATATAACTGTGTTAACCTCTGCGTTCTCATCTTACGCATCACACTCCTCTGTTATGGTGTGGAGGCCATTTCAGTAGATTTATTCACTAACATTGTTGTGGAAATATAATAAGTATGGAAACTAAATGCACACTTCCTGCATTACTACATTACTTCAAATACTAAGTTACTACTCTAGTAAACTAGTATTCACATGAAATAAAACAATAAAACATTGAGACCATTCAACAAAGCACACTGGGTAATAACAAATTCAACACGTGAACTGGTTGCTATGGACTCGTCATTGTGTATTTTATCCTCATGCCCTCTCGGCTGCTGCTTGCTGACGTTATTTCAGACTCTGGCTCTACAGCTAATCAACAGTTTGTCTCGGCGGTGGACGAGGAAACATCAACTGTAACATCTACAGATAAAATCTTGCTAAATTTAGCCGCATTACTATCACGGAAGAAAAACTCTTGTATCCTTTTCTGCGACATACTCTTCTCTACAGCTAACGTTCAGTCAACTAGTCTCAGCCTGCTCGCTTCTCAGCGAGTCACGTCGCTTTACTCACTTTCACTGTCACCTCTATCAGCTATAACAGTTAATTTTTAGTAGGCTATATTTTAGAACCTATCCATAACCCTTTTTTGCTATTTGCCTCATTATTTGATATACAAAAATATAAATAATGTCAGACAGCGAATTAGTAATCACTTAAAAAATAAAAAATATAAATTCCAGCTCCTGCCAGCAGGGGGGGCTGCAGCACCCTCAGCACCCCCCTTCCTGCGCCCTTGCCCTCACCTATGACCCAAATACACGGTATCTCCCACCATCCGCACACCTGAGTGTGATTGCTGGAGGCCCTATATGAAGCATCACTTTGCTTCAGCTCTGGTTCAGACCCAGGGACTGGAGAGGAGAAAGAGTTCAAAATAATGGTTAAGTAACATTGTTTGTTGTAAAATATAAATGACTGAAATTAATAAACTGAACTGACTAACCTAAACTAATGTAATGTGGTATTTTTGGTAACAGTGTTTTACTGAATGATATGTTTAACAGTGACTGCAAATTAATTGTCTGGGTGCATGGTGACCTGAGTAGGTTTACCATGTGCCATTCAAAAGTGACAGGGCCTTTGTCACATACCTTATTATAATTTATCAACAGGAATTGATCAGTCAAACAGCAAACAGCCACCCACAAATAGCATCAGGCTGTCTTTGAGATTTCACATGAACAACGGTTAAAGTTACTCAGGCTACCGAAGAATACCACAATTCCTTCATTCAATTAAGCCTAAGCGATGCACCCCAAGCTTCCATCCTTAACCGTTTTGCCAGCAGCGTGTTAGCATTTGACCAAAGTGCTGTGTGTACACAGTATGTGCAGACTGTAGTTACAGTATTGCCTGAGGCCTTTTGGAGGAGCAACACTTACACTGCATGAAAAGTGGGATTTTCATCCCCGTAAATGCCCGTAAACTCCTGGAAATCCCCATAATTTTCGGCAGTTAACAACAATTTACAGGCAGTGAACGTTGCGTTTGTCTGTGCCACATATTGCGGAGGTGTGAATGGCTCTAATTAGCATATGAATAGCAGCAACACCGCGCCTGGCCAGACAGTGTCGGGCCTGGCTGGAATTTCCTCACTCAGTATTGTATTGGATGAAACCACTACTTTTAAACAAGAAAAGTCACTCGTGATTGGTTGGCAGATCACTGCCAACCCTAGGTCATTTATATATATATATATATATATATATATATATATATAATTCATATTGATATGATATGCTATTATGTTGTATAGTCATGTCATTGTTATGCTATGGACTACACCATATTACCATCAAGGACTTGAATTTATTGAGGAAACGAAAATTTGCCAGGAACGTGATGTTTATTCAAAGAAAGCGCTTTATTATCACACAACAAACAGCCTACACAACAAATGGGAAGCTCAAGGTGAAGCCGCCTCGGAGCTGTAGGTAACTGGTGGCATTCTGTCTTAATTTGGTCTGTTTTGCAGACGTCTGTGGTGTGTCGCCCTGTACTTTGGGTCGCCTCTAATCTCGACTGCAGCTCGGTGAGGTCCTGGCTGCGAAAGGACGGAGGTCACACAATCCATCCAGCACTCTATCTCGCTGCTCCGAGCAAATAGGTCACGGCCTCGTTACAGCTGATTTATGCTTGACGCGTTGGAGGTGGCGCGCGCATTCGTGACATCAAAATGACTGAATTTCCGGTCAGTGCGTTCGATTTTCAGCCCGCGAGCTGAGGGCGCGCGCCAGTCTATTTTTTTCAGCGGCGCTCGACAAACCGGAAACAAGAAGCCTGAACGAGCTCCTGGGAAACCGGATGCCAGGACTCGCCGAGTGACTGCAGGTCTCTCTGGTAAACTTACCGGGTTAAGATGAGTTTTTTTTGTGAATGAAAGGCTTGATCTGACGAAGTAGCTCACTGAATCAAATCGAAGCATTGACGGCACTGTTGCTGCCTGTTCTGCCGTTGTTTATCTTTTTCTTTTTCTTCTAGTCCTTAGAAAGAAAAACATCGGTAGCCTTTGCTCCTTAGCGCCACCGCTGTTCAGGAGAAGACTGCAACTAGTGTCGCGAACACCACGCGCGAGTATAAATACTCACAGCAGTCCCGTGACGTTACGATTTCCGCACGCACTTTTGGAAGTGCTAGTATATTACGGCCTTTATGAGGCGAGGTTAGTCTGTGAAAACAAAGTGTACGGCTAAGATCTGTAAATATTAACATATCTATTTCCTTATACAGCATAATGAAAGAAATAATATTCTTTAACTCTTACCCTTGTTTGTTACAGTGATGCCTGCGTTTAAACTTGCGTGGATGGTTCATATACCATAGACATGTGAATGTGGTGCTGAATGTGCCAGTATTTTAAGAAGACAAATGGTTGGGACTTTTCCATGCAATGACACAGCTGATATGCTTTATGTAAAGCAGCGTGTTGGTGTCAACAGAAAGACTTCTTTTAGAAAACTGTACAGTGGTGCCTGTCTCCATTCCACCAGACAGTCTTGGATGAGAAGACCAAAGAAAGGTGACTGGAGTCCTGCCACTCTGCCCTGTGGTTGAGCTCTAGGAGACGGTGATGCTGTTTGCATGGAATGTTTGCACTTTTACCTTTGTGGCAAAGCCTGATTAAAACTACAGTAATTGTTGAAATAAATAGTTTTGTGTATCTTTTTTATATAACATTGGCCATTGCTAATGACATACACAGTAATTAATCTTGCATACTTTCATTAAATAAATCAATTCAAGCTAAACTTTAAGAGTCTAAATAGGCTATACTGAGCCTGATCTATTTATACCAGAGATTTTCTTAAAATAAAGTTAATACCTTTTAGAAAAATGTCACCTGGGGTAAAACGGCCCCTGCTGCTGCCCTGATTTGCATTTGTATAGCTCACAGCATGTTCATTTACATGTTAAAACCTCCCCTAGAATTAGGGGGAGGGGGGACAACTGCCAAGCAAGGCCCACGTCAATTTCTGACAATTCACGGCACCTTTCGGTGTTGCCTGTAAATTGCCATGTGCAGTCTTAAACCTGAAGTTCCTCGATAATCTACAGTGCCACTTATTGATGAAAATCCCACTTTTCATGCAGTGTTAGGTGTTTGTTAGTTTGTGATCTCCCTACAGGGGAAACAGTCACTAACATGTTCTGTTTGAGCTCCAACTTTACTCTGCAAACAAAAGTTGGTATTGCCTCCAGCCTGAAAATAAACAAGAACTTTGCTATTACAATGTGAAAAGGTGAAGTGAAAAACATGCAGCTGTTACTTGCACCTATTCTGAATAAAACCAAAGGGTGCAGCCAATGGTTAAGTGTGACTTTGCTCAAGATGCAAAGGCATTATACTGTCAGCTATTACATCAATCAATACATAATCTCTCTCAAGGGTTAAATACGGCACAAGGGTTAACAAACAGCCATGTATATGGGCTCTTCCAGTCTCTCCACTGCTAGCTGTTCCAGTTTAACGGGAGAGAGGAGCAAGAGGCCTCTGACGAGCTGTTACCACCACCATCTTCAGCCAGAAAGGACATTATTTCTTCACCTTCTTCTTGTGTTGTCACCCCGGTGGGAGGTGTGCTAACAGGGCTTGCAGCAGGTGAATCAGTTGTGTTATTAACGTCATTGCTACACAATTTCTTAGTAAACCCAAAATGAATTAAAGCTTCAAGCAGCGTTGGACGGGCCCTCGTGCCTTTGCGCATGTCGGGGTTACTGGTGGACGCCGCTCATTCCGACTGTGTATCTGCGTGGCACTCACACACTGCAAATCGTCACCAATGAAAAGGGAACTCCCTGCCGAGTTCAAACAATACCTCACATAAGACTCTACGTCATACAGTTCATTAGTTGTGAAAGGGGGCGTGGCCAAAGCATAGGGGTCAGGGCAAACCTTTACCAATAAAAAGGAGGTTTCTGCTGAGTTCATTGATACCTCACATAAGACTACCTTAATCGGGTCACCAGTTATGAAAGGGGGCGTGGCTTAAGCATGGGGGCAGACCAAACCATCACCAACGAAACTGTCTGCTGAGTTCAATGATACCTCACACAAGGGTGTACCTTAAACAGTTTTCAATATTATGAAAGGGGGCGTGGCCTGAGTAAGTGGGTTAAAGTATAGGGTGCGGCTCAGTATCACATGTAGACCACACATTATAAGTTTCATGTAAATCGGATGATGTTTGTCATATAAGGCAGATTTCGTGTTGCCAGCGGGGGGCGCTATAACAAAATGTAAATTTTGGCCTGTAGGTGTCCACAGCCCTGGACCCTTGTCAAACTTGAGAAGTTTTGGGTAGACATGACAATGTACACTAACGTTACAACAACTTCTTCGTTCATCGATAAATGCTCAAAATGGCCACGACGCCCACACGTTTGACGAAAAGTTTTTCTTTTAATACATTTTCATTTTTAAGGTGTTGAGATGGTACAGACCAAATTTGAAGTCCATCAGATGAAATCTGTAGGAGGAGTTCGTTAAAGTATAGCACCTTGACTTTTAGGCCTACTTCCTGTTGCCACTAGGGGGCGCTATGACTTTGAGTAAATATCAGCGCTTATATGTCCTCAGGGTTGGACTCTTATGAATCCTGAAAAGTTTCGAGCCAATTGGACAATGGACACTTGAGTTACACCAACTTCCTGTTTCGATGGTGAAACGCACAAAATGGCCGCCCCGCCACAGCCATGCCCTATGACCAATAGTTTTTCTTTTAACAAATTTTCATCTTTAACGTCTTAAGATGGCACAGACCAAATTTGAAGTGGATCGGATGAAATCTCTAGGAGGAGTTCGTTAAAGTACGACATGTGGAAATGGCCAAAATCGCACTAATTTCGAACTTTCAATTCAAAATGGCGGACTTCCTGTTGGGTTTAGTGTATGGCTCCAATGACGTTTTCTGTACGTCCTGACATGCTACATATGTGTACCAAGTTCCGTGAGTCTACGTTAAACGTACTGCAGGGGCTCAATTTGTTTAACTTTGTAGGGGGCGCTAGCGAGCCATTTTTGTGCGTCTATTCCCGAAACCCTTAAAATAAGTTTCACCAGACTTGACGCGACCGCCAAATTTGGTGAGTTTTTGAATATGTTAAGCCCCTCAAAAAGGCAATTCATTGCGCGGAAGAAAGAAAGAATAATAATTCCTTCACTTTCCATAGGGCCTTCGCCGCTGTCGGCGCTCGGGCCCTAATTAAACTGCCTTGTTTTCTTTTTGCCATGGCTATTTGATGATAACTGTAGAATGGATTTCAAGGACTTTGCGCACTGATTAATGGCCTCCAACGTTTATATTTTTTCTACAAATCTTTGAGTTAACATGTAACTTGGACTTCTGCTTCCTGCTTCTTACAGTGCAGACACTTTGCTGCTTGCTCCTGCCTCTGCTTGCATATTTCTGCTGATAATCTTGTTTTTCCTCTGAGAGAAACTATGAGCAGCGGCTCTTGGATACTTATAAATCACTGGACTACCGTAAAACTTCAAATAATAGCCCGGGCTTCCATTTACCCAAATCGCCGAAATGCACCGGCGTGTATTTGAGACAGGCATCTATAAGAGACAGGCCTTTAATTGACAATGCTTTGCCCGCGGATCCACTCACACACGCTCACCTCCAGCTCTTCACTGACCTTCTTCCTCCCTCCACCTCGCAGTCTGGCCCTTTGGTCGTCTTCCTCGGACAGACGTCGCAGTTCTGCTTTATGTTCACGCCATTCTCGTGCTCTCTCAGGATCAATCGAGAAATGTCTCGCCGCTGCTTCTCCCGAATTTTGTTCGGCAAATTTGACAACTGTCAGCTTAAATGTCAAATCATACTTTTTTCTTTTTGTCTCCATGGTGGTATTGAGAGAATTAAGAAAAACTGAAAACTAAAAGAAAGTTCGTTAACCTGTTTGTTATGTTGCCATAGTGATGAGTCGTTTATGAACGGTTGCGTCTGTCACGTGAAATCAAATCAAAACATAGAACAAACGATCTGACGGGTTTTAAAAGATCAAATACAACCCGACACACAAAAAAACTAAAAAACAGACCAGGCCTCTATTTGAGACCGGCCTTTATTTACCCAAATCTGTTGTCACACCAGGCATTTAAAAGAGACAGGCGTCTATTTGGGACTCGGCTATTATTTGAAGTTTTACGGTATACACTTTTTGTAGACATAGTAGGCTATTGCCATATTTAATCATTTTTCTTCGTGAGCGTGGCCTACCAATAGCTCCAGCCTGTACTGCAGTGACTGGAAACGTGATACTTAGCTAAAGCTAATTAGCAGCAAGATGCCTCCCTTCTCCATGGATGACTACTACAAACTCCTTCAGAAGATTGCCGTTCTGGAAACCAAAATTCATCGGTTAGAAGTAAACGTGGAGGTGAACTCATCATGTGGGAATGACACCACTTTAACATGGACCCAAAGCAATGGACAAAAGCATGCTAACACACGGCTAACTAGCACCAACAAGACTACAAAGAAACAGGAGGACTGTGAAGCGGATAATAAATCAACAAGTGGTAGTCCTCCCGGGAACTCTTTCGGTGCAAAGCCTAAGAGTAAATCTTCCTGGGAAATGGGAGGACGACTAACAGGCAGGGCACAGCGCCCTGAGATTTGTGATATGAACGGCTGGCCTGCATTACCATCCAGGCAGAGCGCCTCTTCAAACCCTGTACTTAGTAGGACACAGCTGTGGACAGCTGCAAAAGGGAGAATTAGCAACAAAATGCCTCCCCAACAACGGAATCTGCAAGTTGATAACAGATTTGCTACACTGCAGCAGGACCCTGGACCTTCATCTGACCTGGATTGTGTCTCATTGTCACACAGCAGGGTAAGGACTGAGAGCAATTCAAAAAGTAAAAAGCTACAGGGAAAGCTAACGACTGGGCCTCAAGCTCTGATTGTAGGTGACTCTGCTGTAAAAGATGTAAAAAGCAGAAAAAACACCAAAATACTCTGTTTTCCCAAAGAAATGGTGTCTGGCTTGGCCAACAGAATCCCGGATATCGTGGCAGCACACCCAACTGTGAATAACATTATACTGCATATAGGGTCACATGATGTTGTAAAGCAACAGTCTGAAGTGCTGAAAAAGGACTTCATGGATCTACTGAAAACAGTCAGCTCCCTAAATGCGAGGGTGTTTATCAGTGGACCTCTACCGCCAGTCAGAAGAGGAGTTGAGAGGAGCAGACGGTTGGCACTGAGCACATGGCTTTCAACTGCGTGTACCGCTCATTCTCTGCAGTTCATTGACAATTTTGAAATGTTCTGGGAGCGCAGACATCTTTTTAAGGCAGATGGACTTTTCCTTAACAAACCAGGAGTAAAGCTGTTCACCTCTAACCAACTTTACTTTCTGCGCCACACATCAGCTCCCTCGGCCAAGGACACGAGACTAGAGGAATCAAAACAAGAGGAAGACATAACAAAACAGGGCAGTAATCCACCACAGCCCCCGCCTGAGCAAAGATTTGACCATGGAAGACCACAGAGCAGAGATGAGAAATCTCAATCCCCCTCTTCACCCGTCCAACTCCCCTCAGACCCCCTCACCAACCCTGACACCTTTGAGGATCCATACACCCCGCCCACGCCATTGCTCTCTCCACTCACCTTTTCCCCTCCTTCCCCCTGCCCCATGTTGGATTTCACTGACCAGATGAAGCGACTGGTAGTTGAAGGAACCAAATTTATCCCCCTTCCTTCTCCCATCATTTGCCCCTGGCCAAAAGTAGATGCTGGAATCAAACTTACCCCCCTTCCTTCTCCCATCATTGGCCCCCAGCCAAAAGTTAAACGGCAGGCACCACTGCCCACCCAAGGACGTCAGCTAACACCTCCTCCCCAGACTGATAAGTATAGTTGTGTACAAAATGCAGCAAGCTTTGTCTGATATGTGCCGGGTCCAGGCTGCACGCCTAGTGGCACTCATGACTCTTTTCAGGACAAGCCCGGGCCCTGTGTATTAAATCCTTCTTCAATTTATGTTGTGATAGGTAATAGAAAAAGAACAATAAATCCGCTAAGTAAGAACAAGCACTTATCAGCAAACCTCGCAAATTTAGCATTCATTCCTCATCAGCCAACGCCGTTGCACTGCAGTCATCTGCAGTTTAATGTTTAATTTCTTATACTGCACTGTAACTTTTATTCTTGTATTTTGATTGTCTTCCTGTAAAGCACTTTGAATTGCCCTGTTGCTGAAAAGTGCTATACAAATAAAGCTGCCTTGCCTTTGCACCGCAGCACCGCCACGCCCTGATGCTCATAACAAGAATAGCATGTATAGTTATCTTTATTGAAGTGAAATAGGTTTAAATCATGCATGAATGAATTATATTTTTGCAATTTTACACATAATAATCCACAATGATCCAACCTGTTCTCACTCCGAACTCGTAAAATACGGACAGTAGGTGTCATCGTCTGAAGCGACGGAAAAAGCACCCTTCAGCGTGTTTGTAGAATGTACCGGGGAGAGCAGCAGCTACACAGGGTCTGAAGATGACGTAACACTAAGAACGACTACGGTAGCAAGTAGTATGTAAGGCCGAATTTCCACATAAGGAAGTTGGTTGGGAGGGTGGATGGATCAAACACAGGACTTTCACCCAGGAGACCGGGGATTGTGTCCCACGTGGCACGTTTCCTAAAGTTGCTTTCTTCTTTAAACATCCCTTTCTTCCCACGTGCCACAGAAACGTAAGCCCACCCACGACCTTTTCCTTTTAGCGTCAATAACAACAACAAAAAACCTGACCAAGCATCTTTTTTTTTTACGAGATGGGGGTGAGAATCTGTTGGATGATCACATTACACAAAACTGAAATTGCGTGTCAAAATGACACAGTACTTTTAGAGATCCCCCAAACTTTTTAGGGGAGCCCATGTCTCATTAAGGGGAGCCGAGCTCCCCCTAGCTCCCCTAGTTTGCACCCTTTTTGTTGGACACTATAAAAGTTAGTTGATCTGTTAGTAGTATCTGATTTAATAATATAAATAAATGTAATCTTTACTCTGGGTTTCGTCTCGAGTGTGTTTCATCAGCACCTGATCATGAGAGACTTTAGATTAGAAAACTCTTCATGTGTTTAGTAATGCTTGAATCAAATAACAACATTATAAAATAGCCTCACAGACAAACCTTGTGTTCCAGCCTATAGCCCTGCTGACTGTGTGTCCTCCCTCCCTCTCTGTAACCTGTAACTGATCCTGGTCCACAGAGAGAATTAACTCGTCCTCGTCTGCCGGCCGACAGATTAAAATATAAACGGCTTCTGCTCTAAATTACCAGCCAGAGGTCACGTTAACTGAAAAACATCACAGAGATCAACTCTCAGTTTGATTCCAGAGCTGCAATAATAATACAAAAAACATCCCCAACATGTATAGTATACTTATATACTCATACATATATATACTTATATACCTTTTTTTTGGGCTCGATCCCTGGACCTCTGCGTCGAGGCATAAACCTCTCAGTACATATACCAACCCAGTCATATACTTATACTGCATTTGGCCCCACGTTCTCATCAACAACACATCTTATGTCTGGAATCAGCTGTTTTTGAATTATTATTATTTCATTTTATTATAAGTATTCTAAGATTTCAACATGATTTCTGCAGAAATGCACGAAATGTCCCATCATTCAGTTTTTTTTTTATGATTATGTTAAAGGCAAGTTCGGCCTTTAATTGACAGAACAGCTGAATACATGAAAGGGGAGAGAGACAGGGGAATGACATGCAGCAAAGGGACGCAGGTCGGAGTCAAACCCGGACCCGCTGCGTCAAGGAATGAATGTCTTTATAGGGGCACCCGCTCTACCAACTGAGCTATCGGGGCGACCCCATCATTCTGTTTTGAATGTGTTTTAACAGTTTGTGGTGGAGTCTAAATGAGAAAAGAGTTGCTGGGTTTTGGTTGAATGCACGTGGTGTGAAAACAAGGAGAGGTTGATAGTTTGGTCCACACAAATGTCTGTTTCTTTGACTGAATGTTGACAGTTTTCAGTCAGTTTGAACCGATGGATGTAAGCCGACCTCACACCGTCTCAGACTAATGTCCCGTCTTTGAATGAAATCTTGCCCCGCCGTCTCCATCGTTTGGCAAAAGGTCATAAAACTCAGTCCCAGTCAGTCTGAAGCCATCGAGATAACCTTTCTATAGACCTTTTCAATGGAGTTCCATTGCTAGGCAACAGCCTGGCCCCTTGTTAACTTCCTGGTATTTGATGCCATCCACATACACTGCAACAGGAAATCAACTGTGAAAAGGTCTATCTAACCAATCTGGGCGTTCAGACAAAATGAAATGTGTTTGATATTATCCAGAGTTTGAGTCTTGGTAGTAAAACCTTCTAGTCTGAGAGACATGATGACAGAATGTCTTCAGATGTAAGATGGTTTAGTCTTTTCACAGGAAACACAACTACAGTAGTATTCATAGAGTTTACAAAGAGAGGGAAATATCTGATGCTAAGCTAACTGTTGTCCCTGTCCTAATGATGCTCAGCTAACTGTTGTCCCTGTCCTAATGATGCTAAGCTAACTGTTGTCCCTGTCCTGATGATGATAAATTAACTGTAGTCCCTGTCCTGAAGATGCTAAGCTAACTTTTGTCCCTGTCCTGATGGTGCTAAGCTAACTGTTGTCCCTGTCCTGATGATGATAAGTTAACTGTAGTCCCTGTCCTGAAGATGCTAAGCTAACTTTTGTCCCTGTCCTGATGGTGCTAAGCTAACTGTTGTCCCTGTCCTGAATATGCAAACTGTTGTCCCTGTCTTGAAGATGCTAAGCTAACTGTTGTCCCTGTCCTGAAGATACTAAGCTAACTGTTGTCCGGTAGGCGTGGTGCGGACAGCGCTGTCGGACCTGGACCGGGAGCTGCGGGACCATTTCCTGTTGGTCATTCAGGCCAAAGACATGATTGGTCAGATGGGCGGTCTGTCAGGAACAACATCTGTTACCGTGATGCTGACCGACGTCAATGACAACCCACCCCGCTTCCCCCGCAGTGAGTTTGACAACTGACCTTTAGATATGACATCATAGAGACACTGAAGATGACACGTTACGCCTGCAGGGTTTCTGTTTGTGTGTGTGTGTGTGTGTGTGTGTTTGCAGAGAGCTACCAGTTCCGGGTCCCAGAGTCGGCTCTGGTTTCGGCCGTGGTCGCTAAGATCAAAGCTCTGGATCCGGACGTGGGTCCAAACGCTGAGATGGACTACAGGATCCTGGAGGGGGACGGACTAGGAACCTTCTGGATCATCACGGATCCAAACACACAGGAAGGACTGCTCACCCTGCAGAAGGTACCGGACCAGCCTCATAAAACATCCGTACAGACAAGGTGACTGGGAAAGCTCTGGTTTATTTAGATAGATAGATAGATAGATAGATAGATAGATAGATAGATAGATAGATAGATAGATAGATAGAACACTTTTTTACACAGTATTAGGGGACCACTAAGGTCTATATAAAAGAGACTTCAGATACAGTATTAGGGGACCACTAAGGCCTATATAAAAGAGACTTCAGATACAGTATTAGGGGACCACTGAGGTCTATATAAAAGAGACTTCAGATACAGTATTAGGGGACCACTAAGGCCTATATAAAAGAGACTTCAGATACAGTATTAGGGGACCACTAAGGCCTATATAAAAGAGACTTCAGATACAGTATTAGAGGACCACTAAGGTCTATATAAAAGAGACTTTCGATACAGTATTAGGGGACCACTAAGGTCTATATAAAAGAGACTTCAGATACAGTATTAGGGGACCACTAAGGTCTATATAAAAGAGACTTCAGATCCAGTATTAGGGGACCACTAAGGTCTAAAAGAGACTTCAGATACAGTATTAGGGGACCACTAAGGTCTATATAAAAGAGACTTCAGACACAGTATTAGGGGACCACTAAGGCCTATATAAAAGAGACTTCAGATACAGTATTAGGGGACCACTAAGGCGTATATAAAAGTCACTTTAGATACAGTATTAGCGGACCACTGAGGCCTATATAAAAGCATCCAAAAAGCAGCATGTCATAAGACCTTTAATGTGCAGCTCTGAGCTCTCTGCCTGTTTGATCATTGCATTAGTGAGTTTTCTCTGCAACGTCCCAATGGAGATCTCTTCTGCTGAACAGCTGCTGACAAACATCACAGTTTGTTTTTAAGTCAGATTTCTCCCAGTGAAGCATCATGCATGTAAAGACTAAATCTGCTGTTTCCAATTACAAAGCAGACCCTTTTGTATCCGGTTTGATCAAGAATCTTGAAAACATATTAGTAATGCAAGTTATGTTCTTTTAAATCTACACTTAATGTGATGTGGTGAGATATTAAAGTTAATGTCGAGATAACGAGCCTGGATGAATGGATGAGTAGTTTGGTCTCTAAAATGTAGATCAGTTTCCCAAAACGCCCAAGATGACGTCACCAAAGGTATTCAGTTTCCTGTCCCAGAGGAGAGAAGAAACTAGAAAATATTCACATTTAACAAGCTGACATCACACAAGTTTACCGGTTGCGTGCGTGCGTGCGTGCGTGCGTGCGTGCGTGCGTGCGTGCGTGTGTGTGTGAGAGTGTGTGTCTGTCTGTGTGTGTGTGTGTCTGTCTGTCTGTGTGTGTGTGTGTGTGTGTCTCTAGACTCTAACAGGAAGTTTCCTCCCTGCAGACTTTGGATTTTGAGACACATCCAATCTTCTCATTGCGGGTTGAGGCGTCCAACCGTTATGTGGACGCTCGCTTCCTGCCACCGGGCGCCTTCAGCGATGTGGTGACAGTTCGGCTGCTGGTGGAGAACGTAGACGAGCCGCCAGTGTTTTCCTCCACAGGCCAGATGCAGATCTGCGAGGCGGCGCCGGCCGGAACGGACGTGGGATCAGTTTCAGCTTGCGACCCAGACGCCATAAACAGCCCCGTCAGGTAGGAAACGGCTCCTTCAGGTAGGAAACAGCTCCGTCAGGTAGGAAACAGCCCCGTCAGGTAGGAAACAGCTCCGTCAGGTAGGAAACAGCCCCGTCAGGTAGGAACCAGCTCCGTCAGGTAGCAAACAGCCCCATTAGGTAGGAAACAGCCCTGTCAGGTAAGGAACTGTCCCATCAGGTAGGAAACAGCTCCATCAGGTAGGACACAACTCCGTCAGGTAGGAAACAGCCCCATCAGGTAGGGAAATGTCCTGTCAGGTAGGAAACGGCTCCGTCAGGTAGAAAACAGCCCCATCAGGTAGGAAACTATCCCGTCAGGTAGGAAACAGCTCTATCAGGTAGGAAACAGCTCCGTCAGGTAGGAAACAGCCCCGTCAGGTAGAAAACTGGCCCGTCAGGTAGGAAACAGCCTCGTCAGGTAGAAAACAGTCACATCAGGTAGGAAACAGTCCCGTCAGGTAGGAAACAGTCCCGTCAGGTAGGAAACAGTCCCGTCAGGTAGGAAACAGTCCTGTCAGGTAGGAAACAGTCCTGTCAGGTAGGAAACAGTCCTGTCAGGTAGGAAACAGTCCCGTCACATACGAAACAGCCCCGTCAGGTAGCAAACAGCCCCGTCAGGTAGGAAACAGCTCTGTCACGTAGGAAACAGAAACAGCCCCATCAGGTAGGAAACAGCTCCGTCAGGTAGGACACAGTCCCGTCAGGTAGGAAACAGCCCCGTCAGGTAGGAAACAGTCCTGTCAGGTAGAAAACAGGTTCGTCAGGTAGGAAACAGCCCCGTCAGGTAGGAAACAGGTCCGTCAGTTAGGAAACAGCCCCGTCAGGTAGGAAACAGCCCCATCAGGTAGGAAACAGAAACAGCCCCATCAGGTAGGAAACAGAAACAGCCCCGTCAGTTAGGAAACAGCCCCGTAAGGTAGGAAACAGCCCCGTCAGGTAGGAAACAGCTCTGTCAGGTAGGACACACTCCCGTCAGGTAGGAAACAGCCCCATCAGGTAGGGAAATGTCCTGTCAGGTAGGAAACAGCCCCATCAGGTAGGGAACTGTCCTGTCAGGTAGGAAACGGCTCCGTCAGGTAGGAAACAACCCCATCATGTAGGAAACTGGCCCGTCAGGTAGGAAACAGCTCTATCAGGTAGGAAACAGCTCCGTCAGGTAGGAAACAGCCCCGTCAGGTAGAAAACTGGCCCGTCAGGTAGGAAACAGCCCCGTCAGGTAGGAAACAGCTCCATCAGGTAGGGAAATGTCCTGTCAGGTAGGAAACGGCTCCGTCAGGTAGTAAACAGCCCCATCAGGTAGGAAACTGTCCTGTCAGGTAGGAAACAGCCCCGTCAGGTAGGGAACTGTCCTGTCAGGTAGGAAATGGCTCCGTCAGGTAGGAAACAGCCCCATCAGGTAGGAAACTGTCCTGTCAGGTAGGAAACAGCCCCGTCAGGTAGGGAACTGTCCTGTCAGGTAGGCAACGGCTCCGTCAGGTAGGAAACAGCCCCATCAGGTAGGAAACAGTCCCGTCACATACGAAACAGCCCCGTCAGGTAGCAAACAGCCCCGTCAGGTAGGAAACAGCTCTGTCACGTAGGAAACAGAAACAGCCCCATCAGGTAGGAAACAGCTCCGTCAGGTAGGACACAGTCCTGTCAGGTAGGAAACAGCCCCGTCAGGTAGGAAACAGTCCTGTCAGGTAGAAAACAGGTTCGTCAGGTAGGAAACAGCCCCGTCAGGTAGGAAACAGCCCCGTCAGGTAGGAAACAGGTCCGTCAGTTAGGAAACAGCCCTGTCAGGTAGGAAACAGCCCCATCAGTTAGGAAACAGAAACAGCCCCATCAGGTAGGAAACAGAAACAGCCCCATCAGTTAGGAAACAGCCCCGTCAGGTAGGAAACAGCCCCGTCAGGTAGGAAACAGCTCTGTCAGGTAGGAAACAGCCCCGTCAGGTAGGAAACAGCTCTGTCAGGTAGGACACACTCCCGTCAGGTAGGAAACAGCCCCGTCAGGTAGGGAACTGTCCTGTCAGGTAGGAAACGGCTCCGTCAGGTAGGAAACAACCCCATCAGGTAGGAAACTGTCCCGTCAGGTAGGAAACAGCTCTATCAGGTAGGAAACAGCTCCGTCAGGTAGGAAACAGCCCCGTCAGGTAGAAAACTGGCCCGTCAGGTAGGAAACAGCCCCGTCAGGTAGGAAACAGCTCCATCAGGTAGGGAAATGTCCTGTCAGGTAGGAAACGGCTCCGTCAGGTAGTAAACAGCCCCATCAGGTAGGAAACTGTCCTGTCAGGTAGGAAACAGCCCCGTCAGGTAGGGAACTGTCCTGTCAGGTAGGCAACGGCTCCGTCAGGTAGGAAACAGCCCCATCAGGTAGGAAACTGTCCTGTCAGGTAGGAAACAGCCCCGTCAGGTAGGGAACTGTCCTGTCAGGTAGGACACGGCTCCGTCAGGTAGGAAACAGCCCCATCAGGTAGGAAATTGTCCTGTCAGGTAGGAAACAGCCCCGTCAGGTAGGGAACTGTCCTGTCAGGTAGGAAACGGCTCCGTCAGGTAGGAAACAGCCCCGTCAGGTAGGAAACTGTCCCGTCAGGTAGGAAACAGCTCTATCAGGTAGGAAACAGCTCCGTCAGGTAGGAAACAGCCCCGTCAGGTAGAAAACTGGCAAGTCAGGTAGGAAACAGCCTCGTCAGGTAGAAAACAGCCTCGTCAGGTAGAAAACAGTCACATCAGGTAGGAAACAGTCCCGTCAGGTAGGAAGCAGTCCTGTCAGGTAGGAAACAGTCCTGTCAGGTAGGAAACAGTTCTGTCAGGTAGGAAACAGCCCCGTCATGTAGGAAACAGTCCTGTCAGGTAGGAAACAGTCCTGTCAGTTAGGAAACAGTCCCGTCACATACGAAACAGCCCCGTCAGGTAGGAAACAGCCCCGTCAGGTAGGAAACAGCTCTGTCAGGTAGGACACACTCCCGTAAGGTAGGGAACTGTCCTGTCAGGTAGGAAACGGCTCCGTCAGGTAGGAAACAGCCCCATCAGGTAGGAAACTGTCCTGTCAGGTAGGAAACAGCCCCGTCAGGTAGGGAATTGTCCTGTCAGGTTGGAAACGGCTCCGTCAGGTAGGAAACAACCCCATCAGGTAGGAAACTGTCCCGTCAGGTAGGAAACAGCTCTATCAGGTAGGAAACAGCTCCGTCAGGTAGGAAACAGCCCCGTCAGGTAGAAAACTGGCCCGTCAGGTAGGAAACAGCCCCGTCAGGTAGGGAAATGTCCTGTCAGGTAGGAAACGGCTCCGTCAGGTAGTAAACAGCCCCATCAGGTAGGAAACTGTCCTGTCAGGTAGGAAACCGTCCCGTCACATACGAAACAGCCCCGTCAGGTAGCAAACAGCCCCGTCAGGTAGGAAACAGCTCTGTCACGTAGGAAACAGAAACAGCCCCATCAGGTAGGAAACAGCTCCGTCAGGTAGGACACAGTCCTGTCAGGTAGGAAACAGCCCCGTCAGGTAGGAAACAGTCCTGTCAGGTAGAAAACAGGTTCGTCAGGTAGGAAACAGCCCCGTCAGGTAGGAAACAGCTCCGTCAGGTAGGACACAGTCCTGTCAGGTAGGAAACAGCCCCGTCAGGTAGGAAACAGTCCTGTCAGGTAGAAAACAGGTTTGTCAGGTAGGAAACAGCCCCGTCAGGTAGGAAACAGGTCCGTCAGTTAGGAAACAGCCCTGTCAGGTAGGAAACAGCCCCATCAGGTAGGAAACAGAAACAGCCCAATCAGGTAGGAAACAGAAACAGCCCCGTCAGTTAGGAAACAGCCCCGTCAGGTAGGAAACAGCCCCGTCAGGTAGGAAACAGCTCTGTCAGGTAGGACACACTCCCGTCAGGTAGGAAACAGCCCCATCAGGTAGGGAAATGTCCTGTCAGGTAGGAAACGGCTCCGTCAGGTAGGAAACAGCCCCATCAGGTAGGAAACTGTCCTGTCAGGTAGGAAACAGCCCCGTCAGGTAGGGAACTGTCCTGTCAGGTAGGAAACGGCTCCGTCAGGTAGGAAACAACCCCATCAGGTAGGAAACTGTCCCGTCAGGTAGGAAACAGCTCTATCAGGTAGGAAACAGCTCCGTCAGGTAGGAAACAGGCCCGTCAGGTAGAAAACTGGCCCGTCAGGTAGGAAACAGCCCCGTCAGGTAGGGAACTGTCCTGTCAGGTAGGAAACGGCTCCGTCAGGTAGGAAACACTCCCGTAAGGTAGGGAACTGTCCTGTCAGGTAGGAAACGGCTCCGTCAGGTAGGAAACAGCCCCATCAGGTAGGAAACTGTCCTGTCAGGTAGGAAACAGCCCCGTCAGGTAGGAAACAGCCCCATCAGGTAGGAAACTGTCCTGTCAGGTAGGAAACAGCCCCGTCAGGTAGGGAATTGTCCTGTCAGGTTGGAAACGGCTCCGTCAGGTAGGAAACAACCCCATCAGGTAGGAAACTGTCCCGTCAGGTAGGAAACAGCTCTATCAGGTAGGAAACAGCTCCGTCAGGTAGGAAACAGCCCCGTCAGGTAGAAAACTGGCCCGTCAGGTAGGAAACAGCCCCGTCAGGTAGGGAAATGTCCTGTCAGGTAGGAAACGGCTCCGTCAGGTAGTAAACAGCCCCATCAGGTAGGAAACTGTCCTGTCAGGTAGGAAACCGTCCCGTCACATACGAAACAGCCCCGTCAGGTAGCAAACAGCCCCGTCAGGTAGGAAACAGCTCTGTCACGTAGGAAACAGAAACAGCCCCATCAGGTAGGAAACAGCTCCGTCAGGTAGGACACAGTCCTGTCAGGTAGGAAACAGCCCCGTCAGGTAGGAAACAGTCCTGTCAGGTAGAAAAGAGGTTCGTCAGGTAGGAAACAGCCCCGTCAGGTAGGAAACAGCTCCGTCAGGTAGGACACAGTCCTGTCAGGTAGGAAACAGCCCCGTCAGGTAGGAAACAGTCCTGTCAGGTAGAAAACAGGTTTGTCAGGTAGGAAACAGCCCCGTCAGGTAGGAAACAGGTCCGTCAGTTAGGAAACAGCCCTGTCAGGTAGGAAACAGCCCCATCAGGTAGGAAACAGAAACAGCCCAATCAGGTAGGAAACAGAAACAGCCCCGTCAGTTAGGAAACAGCCCCGTCAGGTAGGAAACAGCCCCGTCAGGTAGGAAACAGCTCTGTCAGGTAGGACACACTCCCGTCAGGTAGGAAACAGCCCCATCAGGTAGGGAAATGTCCTGTCAGGTAGGAAACGGCTCCGTCAGGTAGGAAACAGCCCCATCAGGTAGGAAACTGTCCTGTCAGGTAGGAAACAGCCCCGTCAGGTAGGGAACTGTCCTGTCAGGTAGGAAACGGCTCCGTCAGGTAGGAAACAACCCCATCAGGTAGGAAACTGTCCCGTCAGGTAGGAAACAGCTCTATCAGGTAGGAAACAGCTCCGTCAGGTAGGAAACAGGCCCGTCAGGTAGAAAACTGGCCCGTCAGGTAGGAAACAGCCCCGTCAGGTAGGGAACTGTCCTGTCAGGTAGGAAACGGCTCCGTCAGGTAGGAAACAACCCCATCAGGTAGGAAACTGTCCCGTCAGGTAGGAAACAGCTCTATCAGGTAGGAAACAGCTCCGTCAGGTAGGAAACAGGCCCGTCAGGTAGAAAACTGGCCCGTCAGGTAGGAAACAGCCCCGTCAGGTAGGAAACAGCCCCGTCAGGTAGGAAACAGCCCCATCAGGTAGGAAACTGTCCTGTCAGGTAGGAAACAGCCCCGTCAGGTAGGGAACTGTCCTGTCAGGTAGGAAACGGCTCCGTCAGGTAGGAAACAGCCCCGTCAGGTAGGAAACTGTCCTGTCAGGTAGGAAACAGCCCCGTCAGGTAGGGAACTGTCCTGTCAGGTAGGAAACGGCTCCGTCAGGTAGGAAACAGCCCCATCAGGTAGGAAACTGTCCTGTCAGGTAGGAAACAGCCCCGTCAGGTAGGGAACTGTCCTGTCAGGTAGGAAACGGCTCCGTCAGGTAGGAAACAACCCCATCAGGTAGGAAACTGTCCCGTCAGGTAGGAAACAGCCTCGTCAGGTAGCAAACAGCCCCGTCAGGTAGGAAACAGAAACAGCCCCGTCAGGTAGGAAACAGGTCCGTCAGGTAGGAAACAGCCCCGTCAGTTAGGAAACAGCCCTGTCAGGTAGGAAACAGCCCCGTCAGTTAGGAAACAGCTCTGTCAGGTAGGAAACAGAAACAGCCCCATTAGGTAGGAAACAGAAACAGCCCCGTCAGGTAGGAAACAGCTCTGTCAGGTAGGACACACTCACGTCAGGTAGGAATCAGTCCTGTGAGGTAGGAAACAGCTCCGTCAGGTAGGAAACAGGTCTGTCAAGTAGGAAACAGCCCCGTCAGGTAGGAAACAGAAACAGCCCCGTCAGGTAGGAAACAGTCCTGTCAGGTAGGACACAGTCCTGTCAGGTAGGAAACAGCTCCGTCAGGTAGGAAACAGTCCTGTCAGGTAGGAAACAGCCCCGTCAGGTAGGACACAGTCCTGTCAGGTAGGAAACAGCTCCGTCAGGTAGGAAACAGTCCTGTCAGGTAGGAAACAGTCCTGTCAGGTAGGAAACAGCCCCGTCGGTAGGAAACAGCTCCATCAGGTAGAACACAGAAACAGCCCCGTCAGGTAGGAAACAGAAACAGCCCCATCAGGTAGGAAACAGCTCCGTCAGGTAGAACACAGTCCTGTCAGGTAGGAAACAGTCCCGTCAGGTAGGAAACAGTCCCGTCAGGTAGGAAACAGTCCCGTCAGGTAGGAAACAGCCCGTCAGGTAGGAAACAGTCCTGTTAGGTAGGAAACAGCTCCGTCAGGTAAGAAACAGTCCTGTCAGGTCGGAAACAGCTCCGTCAGGTAGGAAACAGGTCTGTCAGGTAGGAAACAGAAACAGCCCCATCAGGTAGGAAACAGAAACAGCCCCGTCAGGTAGGAAACAGCTCTGTCAGGTAGGACACACTCCCGTCAGGTAGGAATCAGTCCTGTGAGGTAGGAAACAGCTCCGTCAGGTAGGAAACAGGTCTGTCAAGTAGGAAACAGCCCCGTCAGGTAGGAAACAGTCCTGTCAGGTAGGACACAGTCCTGTCAGGTAGGAAACAGCTCCGTCAGGTAGGAAACAGTCCTGTCAGGTAGAAAACAGCCCCGTCAGGTAGGACACAGTCCTCTCAGGTAGGAAACAGCTCCGTCAGGTAGGAAACAGTCCTGTCAGGTAGGAAACAGTCCTGTCAGGTAGGAAACAGCCCCGTCGGTAGGAAACAGCTCCATCAGGTAGAACACAGAAACAGCCCCGTCAGGTAGGAAACAGAAACAGCCCCATCAGGTAGGAAACAGCTCCGTCAGGTAGAACACAGTCCTTTCAGGTAGGAAACAGTCCCGTCAGGTAGGAAACAGTCCCGTCAGGTAGGAAACAGTCCCGTCAGGTAGGAAACAGCCCGTCAGGTAGGAAACAGTCCTGTTAGGTAGGAAACAGCTCCGTCAGGTAAGAAACAGTCCTGTCAGGTAGGAAACAGCTCCGTCAGGTAGGAAACAGGTCTGTCAGGTAGGAAACAGCCCCGTCAGTTAGGAAACAGCCCCGTCAGTTAGGAAACAGCCCCGTCAGGTAGGAAACAGCCCCATCAGGTAGGAAACAGCTCCGTCAGTTAGGAAACAGTGCCTGTCACATAGGAAACAGCCCCGTCAGGTAGGAAACAGACAGAGTGCTGAATCGTTAGGGTTAGTCAGATTGTTGAATCATGTGTTTGTGTGTTTACAGGTATTCTATAGACAGGAAGTCAGACGTGGAGCGTTACTTTACCATCAACAGCATTTCAGGAGTCATAACAACCACCAGATCTCTGGACCGAGAGACCATCGCTATGCACAACATCACCGTCTTCGCTACAGAGACCCGTAAGTTATGTAAACATATTTATTGATAAACACACATAGACACGTATACTATATAAAATACTACCAGAGTCCTGGAAATTGAATTCAATCTTGACCCAATTGCCGGCGTTTTTTGAACATTTTTAGATATGTCTGAGAATATCACTTCATAGTTACACATTTCTGTTGGTGTCTATGTGCAAATGTGTGTGTGTGTGTGTGTGTGAGTGTGCGTATGCGTGTGTGTCTATGTATAAATGTGTGTGTGCATGTGCGTGTGTGTGTGCGCGTGTGTGTGTGTCTTTCTGTCTCTGTGTGTGTGTGTGTGTGTGTGTGTGTGTGTGTGTGTGTGTGTGTGTGTGTGTGTGTGTGTGTGTGTGTGTGTGTGTGTGTGTGCTTGTGCGTGTGTGTGTGTGTGTGTGTGCGCGCGTGTCAGTGAATGTGTCTCAGGTGGGGAAAGCTGTGGTTCTGGTCTCCGTGACGGACGTTAACGACAACGCTCCGAGTTTCGCCATCGAGTATCAAACATTCGTCTGCGAGGACGCTACACCTGGACAGGTGAAAGTCTCCGTCTTCTTTCTTCCAACAATCCAAAGGCAAAACGTTAATGAGTCCGTCGTGTTCAGTCTGAAGGAGAACAAACTCAGAGATACGGAAACACAAGAGTTTCAGAAGTGAAATATCAACTTTATGTCATGTGGTGCTCTGGTTTATTTTGCTTTCATAATCACAAAGTCAGAGTTTCAGCTGAGAATACTGTATTGGTATGCCAGCCAAACTTAGCCACGGCCACAACATTTGAGGTCTGGACTTGATCAATTGTGGAACAACCAGAGCTGTTTGGTAGAGTACGGATGAAGCACTTTTGCCGAGTACAAGTATTATACGAGTAATACGAGTCAATATCTGTGCTCGGATTGAATAAAAATCCTCATTGGGTAGCTGACTGTGTCTGCGTCCTGTGATAGGCTAGAAGTCACAGCGCCCCTCCCCTCCACACGCTCTGCTCCCTCACACACAGAACACAGAGGAGAACAGCTCTCTCTCTCTCTCTCTCTCTCTCTCTCTCTCTCTCTCTCTCTCTCTCTCTGTCTCTCTCTGTCTCTCCTCAGTCACTCAGGGTCGCGGGTCTTTTCCGTTAACGTTTAGGGTCTCAGCTTCAGGTTGTTTTTTACTTTGGTTTGTAGTACTTACTTATTAACCAGTAGAGTTCTGGTAAACGTGGGGTACGTGGTGCTTGGTAGAATGTGACTCGCGTTGCGTCTCTGCCTGTCGGAGATTTCTTTTCTTTTTTAAACCGTCAGCTGGCTCTAACCAGTTTTTTTACTTCACACACTGAGTATCTGACACTTTCTTGCTGTATTTTATAAATCAATGCAGATCTGAAAAACAGCGTTGGACTATTTGATCCATAGAACACAGTCCCCCCCGCCCCCCTCTCTCTTTTTCTCTCTCTCTCTGTCTCTCCCTTACTTACTCACACACACACACACACACACACACACACCATAGGGCTATTTCACAAAACCAAGATAAGGGATTAAGCCGGGATTTCCCAGTTATCCTGGCTCAATTTAGCCTTGACTCGGTTTCACAAAAGCAGAGGCACCTAAGTTACCATGGAGATTTATTCTGTGCAGCTAGCCTGCTCCTGACCAGGCTAACAGCCAGGCTAACGGCTAGCCTGCTCCTGACCAGGCTAACAGCCAGGCTAACAGCTAGCCTGCTCCTGACCAGGCTAACAGCCAGGCTAACAGCTAGCCTACTCCTGACCAGGCTAACAGCCATGCTAACAGCTAGCCTGCTCCTGACCAGGCTAACAGCCAGGCTAACAGCTAGCCTGCTCCTGACCAGGCTAACAGCCAGGATTTATTAATCCTGGAGCCTTTTCTGCTCACTCAGCAGTGGTTTTACCTTATTATTATCAGCCTGCATTAAAGTACAACAGGTGCATATTGCTGTTCATTTAAGTACTGCTATTATTTAAAGTTGTGACCATTATTTTTCATAATTAGTAAAGTGACAGTTGTTGTTACTGTTACATTGCTGTATGAAGACTGCTGTTCATATTGTTGTTAGAAGTTTGATGAATATATTACAGCAGTTATTGAGATAATTAGAAAAGGCTGATAAAGTTGCCAAATGTGTTTTAAATGAAGTCAGTTACTAAGGGCAACATATAAAGTGCTGTACATGTGTGTTTCTATAGTGGACCAATGCACCTTCAATTATTTTATTTTATTCATTTTTATTGTATTCTTTAGCAATAAAGGATTCAATAAAATGGCATTCTTAGCACACAATTTGTTGTCCAGTAAACTGGGACTATAATTTGGGAGAATTGTACAATTATAAAAACATATCCTGATTGTACAATCCTCCTTAATTATAGTCTTAGTTCACTGGACCAGTAACTATCTAGTGGTGTAGGCTACTGTACATTCATGTAACAACAGGGAGAGGACACCCCAATGTTTTTGACATCATATTTTGCTGGGGGGAATAACTGATGAATATACTCAGTTACATTCATGTTTACATTGTGCATTATATTTATCACTTAATTAATTAATTTCTAGATTTTAGAGTCCAATTTCTTCAGTGTCTTTCTTTTCTATCTCCATATATACGAGGGAGAAAAACTATTATTTATAATATATAAAGGAAACTCAGCCTCTATAAAAAAATAGCGTGTCAGATAACAGTTGACCGACTGAATGATAGTCTAAAAATATACATTTACCAACTACTGCTCTTAACTGAAACCATCCAATGAGTTACTTGTCATTTGCAAAAACTAACTGTTGTACACTTTGCATTAAAATCGAGCAGTGGAAGTTATTATGACTTATGAAATTTATATATTTTGGCCCATGAGAGAGAGGGAGAAACAGGGTGAAAGAGATATTTACGCATCATATTCTAGCGTTATAGAAATTGGATCTTCATGGTAAATTTCCTGAGGAACATTAGCTTCTGCTTACTTTTAAGACAAAGAGTACAACGGTTAATTTGCGCAAATGATTAGTAGCCTAATCTTTGAATGGTATGATTATGATGGTCTTAATTCAGAGCAGCGGTCAGTTAATGTATCATACTTCTACAATAAGCTGCTGCTCACTCTGTATAAAGTATGAACAATGCATATTCTCCATTGTAGCATCAGTAAATCTGTGATCGACCTCGCGGTCTGTTAAGGAAAGCCGTGAACGTGCATCTATCCGAATTACTTCAACCTGCCTCGACCTAGTCGCTCCTCCTCAGCCTGCCTCGACCTAGTCGCTCCTCCTCAGCCTGACTCGACCTAGTCGCTCCTCCTCAGCCTGACTCGACCTAGTCGCTCCTCCTCAGCCTGACTCGACCTAGTCTCTCCTCCTCAGCCTGACTCGACCTAGTCGCTCCTCCTCAGCCTGACTAGACCTAGTCGCTCCTCCTCAGCCTGACTCGACCTAGTCGCTCCTCCTCAGCCTGACTCGACCTAGTCGCTCCTCCTCAGCCTGACTCGACCTAGTCGCTCCTCCTCAGCCTGACTCGACCTAGTCGCTCCTCCTCAGCCTGACTTGACCTAGTCGCTCCTCCTCAGCCTGACTTGGCCGTCGTGAAACGCACCAAGCCAGGCTGCACAGATTAGACTAGGTCAAGTCTCGCTTTATCAGTTATCCTGGATTTATATATTCTACTTTTGTGAAACAGACCCCTGGTGTGGAAATAAAAAAAATAAAAAAGAACCAAAAAACTAAATCACTGTCTAAACTAAATCACACTGATTATAAAAAAAAAATTAAAGTTAAAAAAAGAAAGTTATGTTGAGTATGAAAACTCTTGTTCATTACATTTTACTTCATAATTGCAACCACATGTGTTGAATTCATTGTTGCTAAACTTGTTCTGTATATAGTTTGTTATTGTGATCAGAACCATTGATCTGAAGCTCAATGCTGATGCTGTCATGTAAATAGTTTTCTAATCAGCAATAAATAACAATTTCTGATCAACCCATATCAATTTGCGTGCTTAAAATAACATACCGGTTAAAGCCCCGCCCATTTCAAAACAACCAGACCCACGTCCGGGTTAAATCCCGTCCACTTCCGGGTTAGGCCCCGCCCAGTCCGAGTACAGATACAGATACAGATAATTCATATCGTTAATAGATACAGATACAGATAATGCTCAATCATGCTAATCAAATTGTCAGGGCGGGCTTTATACGACGATGGACAGATAATCAACAGTAACTGAAACTGCCACCTCTGCCTTTGCTCTATTGAAGCCTTGACTTGCAGCTTTTGTGACGTCTGTCTCCGTTTCTCTGATTGGTTGTACGTCTATCCGTTGCTCTGCTTGGTTGTACGTCTATCCGTTGCTCTGATTGGTTGTACGTCTATCCGTTGCTCTGATTGGTTGTACGTCTATCCGTTGCTCTGATTGGTTGTACGTCTATCCGTTGCTCTGATTGGTTGTACGTCTATCCGTTGCTCTGATTGGTTGTACGTCTATCCGTTGCTCTGATTGGTTGTACGTCTATCCGTTGCTCTGATTGGTGTAGGTCTATCCGTTGCTCTGATTGGTTGTACGTCTATCCGTTGCTCTGATTGGTTGTACGTCTATCCGTTGCTCTGATTGGTTGTACGTCTATCCGTTGCTCTGATTGGTTGTACGTCTATCCGTTGCTCTGATTGGTTGTACGTCTATCCGTTGCTCTGATTGGTTGTACGTCTATCCGTTGCTCTGATTGGTTGTACGTCTATCCGTTGCTCTGATTGGTTGAAGGTCTATCCGTTGCTCTGATTGGTTGTACGTCTATCCGTTGCTCTGATTGGTTGTACGTCTATCCGTTGCTCTGATTGGTTGTACGTCTATCCGTTGCTCTGATTGGTTGTACGTCTATCCGTTGCTCTGATTGGTTGTACGTCTATCCGTTGCTCTGATTGGTTGTACGTCTATCCGTTGCTCTGATTGGTTGTACGTCTATCCGTTGCTCTGATTGGTTGTACGTCTATCCGTTGCTCTGATTGGTTGTACGTCTATCCGTTGCTCTGATTGGTTGTACGTCTATCCGTTGCTCTGATTGGTTGTACGTCTATCCGTTGCTCTGATTGGTTGTACGTCTATCCGTTGCTCTGATTGGTTGAAGGTCTATCCGTTGCTCTGATTGGTTGTACGTCTATCCGTTGCTCTGATTGGTTGAAGTTCTATCCGTTGCTCTGATTGGTTGTAGGTCTATCCAATTGAGTGCAGATGCATTTTCTGTCCTGGTTGGGTTGAAACACGCCCCATAATCACAGCCCAATGGAGCAGTATCAGACTCATATTCTGACTAGAATCTGAGTATGACCACGTCAGGCTACCGTATTGGTCCAAATATAAGACGACCGACCCTCTCTTTGAAGACTCATTTTGTAAAAAATACTTTTTGAAGACCAAATCCTGTTTTCATAAAGAAAATAATTTGATTTGAAAATAATTCTAATAAAAACAGATTGAATAAAACAAGGTAGACTGTTGTTTTTGAATGACTGAATGACTGCTCTGGTAATGGGCATCCCATAATTACGTAATCACACACTCTGTCATCTCTTGGAAGCTTTGAGGACTACGGGAACATTTTCTCTGGCTGTTTGCATGTTTGGACGATGTATCATCTCTGCAGATGTTGGGCGCTCGCTGCTGATCTAAAGATTAATAATCTTTATGTTATTTATGTTGAAAGTGTCGGATCATCTCTGTTTCTGATCTCCGTCCAAATGTTCCACTAATCTAAGCAGACTGGAGTCACATGACCCAGATCACACGCTGAGGGTCACATGACCTGGATCACACGCTGAGGGTCACATGACCCGGATCACACGCTGAGGATCACATGACCCGGATCACATGCTGAGGGTCACATGACCCGGAACACAGGCTGAGGGTCAAATGACTGAAATTTACCCATCATGCATTTCACTCAGCAAGCTGGTAATAGGCTCGTTTGAGATGAGCCAGATCTGCGCAGATCCGCGCAGAATCGATCACCGGCGATCGCCGCCCGTTTCATGCCGGTTAGATTTGTGTCCGACTTGATCCCGACTTGCTCTGATGTCATGCATACGTAGCAACGATAATCTCACGAGAGCAAGGCGGCCGCAGGTTTGAGACGCAGGTAGCGCAGTTGCTTTTCACCGACTGCAAGACCCAGGCAGACACAAGGCATGCTGGGAAACGCCGGCCTCTCAGCTGATCTAACAGCTGATTGGTTCAGAATCGACAACATGATGACGTTTTATATAAACTTTTTATTGATTTTGAATCAGAGGGAGTTTAACTGCTGTGTGTCTGATTTAAAGGCTTATTCCGTACAAATCACATGCTGTGTGGCTGATAGTTATGTTTGGAAGTCAGAGAGACTAAATCTGATCAGATTAGGATCATCTACAGTCTGTTGTTATTAAAATCAGCAACAGATCACATGTAGAGCATGTTGACAGCTACTCTGTCATAATAAGAACAACTGGAGACTGTGTACAAGCTGATATATCATATATGGGTCTGATAACATTTTATTAAATCAGAATTGGACCACAGTGTTTCTGTGACTTCCTGTTCAGCCTGCAGGCTGCTGGATGCGGCTGGAAACTGTCCGACTTCACAGCGGACTTTTGTCACCGCCCCCGCTGCTGCCGCCTGCTCTCGTCTACTTTACAGGCGAGGCGCAGTTCATCTTGAACGAGCCTAATTTGAACTGTGCAGGTCTGCGTTACTGCAAAGTTTATGTTTCACACTGTTAGTTAACAATGTTGTTAATAATTTCTCCCACATTTCAGATCACATTCCTGTTCAGGTGTGTAGTTTTTGGTAACAAAAACGTCAAGAAAAACAACCGAAACAGCAAAAGAAAGGACAACAAAAAGACCGTGGTCCAAACCGCCGTATCACCAGGATCAGGGAAAATAGAAGTTATCTGTTTGTGTGTTTGACCCGTCAGATCATCGAGACTCTGAGCGCTGTGGACCGAGACCAACCAGAGAACGGACATCACTTCCTGTTCTCTCTGAGCGCCGAGCATGCTGGGAACTTCACCCTGAGAGACAACAAAGGTGCGGCCCACCTTAATAACACAACGCTACAGTCCACCTTAAACACAACACTGCAGTCCGCCTTAACAACACACAACGCTGCAGTCCACCTTAAACATAATGCTGCAGTCCACCGTAAACATAACGCTGCAGTCCACCTTAACAACACGCAATGCTGCAGTCCACCTTAAACACACAACGCTGCAGGCAACCTTAAAAACACAACGCTGCAGTCCACCTTAAACATAACGCTGCAGTCCACCTTAAACATAATGCTGCAGTCCACCTTAACAACACGCAATGCTGCAGTCCACCTTAAACATAATGCTGCAGTCCACCTTAACAACACGCAATGCTGCAGTCCACCTTAACAACACGCAATGCTACAGTCCACCTTAAACACACAAGCTGGGGATGATTTCTCATGGGGGCGACAGAAACTACCCCCTATAGCTTTAACGAGTTGTTTTGTCACCTACATTTAACCTTAATGTCTGCCCAAACAGGTCAGGGTAGCCTACTAAAGTATAATCCGTTTTTTGTTTTAAACCAAAAACGAAACAACGGAAATATGAGCTCCGTTTTCCCGTTTTTTCAATGTCCATGCAATTTGAAAATTAAGTGGAAAATTGCTCGTTTTTCAAATGTTGTTATTTTGTTTTTCATCTTTCCGTTTCAACCCAACATCGAGAATACGGGCTTTTTTTGTAATGTGCATTATTATTGAAAATCCGACGGAACACAGGTCTCGTTCTTGTTTTGTATGGGCTTATGTGTTGAAGATCGAAAGTCGCTCATATCAATGCAGCGCTGGACCGGAAGTAACATTAACGTGTCAAAATAAAAGTACAAGAACTGTAATAACTGCCAGAGGAACCTGATACTTTAGCTTTTGCGTGTAGCTTGTCAGATTAGGCCAAAAATTAATTATTTAGGGTTATATAAAGTATTTAATAATTGAATAATAATTTTAAAATTACATTTTAAATGAAATGTACATTCCTCTGTTATTAGCCTATGTGTGGCGTTATTGACTACTTACTCTAATCTTACACCAGCCAGTAAAAAGACATCTAACCCTTGTTGTTACTATTGCGGCATATTAAACTTAAAACTAATCCAAACGCCGCAGCAGGCTAAGACATGTGGGTTTGCACTGAAGACGCGTCACGCTGAACTATTGTACATGATGGAATGTCTTTATTGATCCATTTCACGAGCTTAGCAAGAAACAGCACTTACTTGATTTGATGCATTTTATAAGCCGTGCAAAGATACTTCAGACACAACACAGGATGACGATGGTGACGGTCAACAGAAAGTTTTTCCACATGCTCACCCTGCAGCCATTAGTCCCAACACACACACCGCTGTCGCACAGGTGAGCACACACACCGCTGTCGCACAGGTGAGCACACACACCGCTGCCCCCGGTGACACCCACAATAACCAACAACGTCACTACGTGCGTGCACATACACAACAATATAGAAACAAAAGGAGGAAAGATAATAAAAGACTAATCAAACCCAATGTATGGCTCCTACATTCCGGCCCCAAATTATTTCATAGTAATAATTGACCACCATAATCACCTTGTGGGAGACATAGATCAATCAATATACAAAGTGAACTTTTAGTCCTCTGAAAGTCCTTTGATGTCAATGTTCATGTCCGATCTTCACTGCTCCTCTGCTTCCTGCAGAAGGCAGACTTTAGTTATTGGCCTGTTCAGATAACTGGTTTTCGTTTTAATCCGTACACTTCGCACCAGCCCATTTTTGTCCGGAACAGTATCCACAATTCTTCCTGTAATCCAAGAATTACGAGGGGCCATATCATCCACCAACACGATGAGATCTCCTGGAACAAAGTTTCTTTTAGTAGCATTCCATTTCTGGCGCTCCTGAAGTCCAGGAAGGTACTCCTTCACCCAGCGCTTCCAGAACAAATCCGACATATACTGCACTTGTTTCCAGCGACGACGAGCGTAAACATCCTCCTTCTTGAACAATCCTGGTGGCAACAACGGCCGTGATTTAAGCAGAAGTAGATGGTTAGGAGTCAACGCCTCCAAGTCTTGAGGGTCTGTTGATGCTTTTGTTATTGGGCGACCATTAACAATCGCCTCAGCCTCGCAAAACACCGTCACCAAGCCTTCTTCGTCCAGAGTCTGAGTCTTCAAAATGGAGTTTAGCACTTTACGGACTGATCGGATTAATCTTTCCCAAACACCTCCATGGTGTGATGCTGCTGGGGGATTGAAAACCCATTTCACACTCTTTTGTAACAGCACATCATTTATGAGGTTATGGTTCAGATTCTCAACGGCCTCCCTCAATTCACGTTCAGCGCCCACAAAGTTGGTACCATTATCGGAACGGATTTCCAGGACTTGACCACGTCTCGCCACAAACCTTCTAAGACCATTGATGAAGGAGTCTGTATCCAAAGATGAAAGAACTTCAAGGTGTATGGCTTGCATCGCCAAGCATGTAAAAATGAGCCCATACCTCTTGACCACAACTCTTCCACGTTTAACCTCAAACGGTCCAAAGCAGTCCAAACCAACTCGACTGAAAGGAGGCTCATCAGGAGTTATTCGGTTGTGAGGAAGGTCAGCCATTTTCTGATGTCCAGGTGAAGCAGACAATCTACGACAGATGACACACTTAGACAAAACCTTTCTAATAGCAGCACATGCACCAGAAATCCAATATTTCTGACGCAAATGAGAAAGCATATGGTTTCGTCCACCATGGCCTGTTTCTTGGTGTACATGACAGAGAATAAGATTGGAAATGTGTTGATCTTTAGCCAGTATAACTGGATATTTTGCTTCCACTGGCATAGCTGCTCTACTAAGCCGTCCTCCAACCCTAATGATATCACCTTCCAGGATCGGGTTAAGCTTGTAGAGGTGACTCGTCCTCCTTACACACTCTCCTTTCTTCAAGTTGGCCAATTCTTCCGGAAACCTTATTTTTTGACAAAAACGGATAATATCTAATTCTGCTGCGACCATATCCTCCATGGACAGAATATCCTTTGGCACTTGAGCCTTAACACCTTCCATCTGGATCTGTAGCTCTTTCTCCAGTTGCTCAGCACAAAGGTCCGATCCAGAAAGGGTTTCTCTCAGCAGCTTACGATGTCGCACCCGAGACAAAAGCAAGGTCTTGAACTTGAGAAGCCAACCAACAGCCCTTTTCAGACAGAGCCAGGAGGAAAAGTAATCAATGAGCTTCTCCATTGGACTGACATGCTCAACTTGAGTAGCGTTCACCACCAAAGCCTTGACCTCCGGGTCTACAACAAGAGGGTCTTCCAGGGTCTCAGGGTTTTTGGGCCACCTTCTCTCAGGCTTAAGAAGAAAGTCAGGACCACCGAGCCATGCACCAGTCTTTAGCAATGACTGAACTTTAACACCTCTGGAGGCCAGATCCGCAGGGTTGATTGATGTATTCACGTACCTCCACTGGGATACGTTAGACATTTTCAATATTTCAGACACTCTGTTTTCTATGAAGATTTTAAATCTAGATGTCTCATTTTTTATGTATCTCAACA
The DNA here is from genome assembly GCA_023631565.1 of Gymnocephalus cernua. Lineage (NCBI taxonomy): Eukaryota > Metazoa > Chordata > Actinopteri > Perciformes > Percidae > Gymnocephalus > Gymnocephalus cernua. The sequence goes on from CM042436.1 coordinate 303,674, forward strand.
CAGAAGTGCTGTCCGTCCAAAAGACTGACTCTTGGAGGTCCATTTGTAGCTCCTTCCTCCACAACTTGTCCATCCTGCTAGCCACCACTGCGGCAGTCAGCTCCATACGGGGAATGGTGACAAGTTTTAGAGGAGCTACTCGCGCCTTTCCCATCACGAATGCACTGTGAGTTTGCCCGCTATCATCATGGAGCAACAGGTAAGTCACAGTCCCAAACCCTTCTTCACTTGCGTCTGCAAAGTGGTGGAGCTGAGCAGAAACAAGACGACCACAATCCACAGGTTTTAAGCACCTACTGACCTTCCAATTTTCAAGGTTACGAAGGTCTTCCAGCCAAGCCATCCATTCTCCAGCAATCGAAGAGGGCAAAGGATCATCCCATCCCAGACGTCTCCTGCAAAGGTCTTGGAGGATTTTCTTGGCGGACAAAACAACAGGTGCCAAGAAACCAAGAGGGTCGTAAATCGAACTAGTCACGGACAAGATTCCTCTTCTGGTGAGTGGGTGGGGTTTAAGTGTGATTTTAAACTTGAATGAGTCAGATTGGACACACCACTGTACACCCAAAGCGCGCTCTACAGGCAAAGCATCACTATCCAAATCCAGATCTTTCACCTCTTTGGCCCGCTCCTCCTGAGGGATAGTAGCGAGGACGGTCCGTCGGTTACTAATCCATTTCGTGAGCTTAAAACCGCCTTTAGCACACAAGGCACTAAGCTCTCGACATAAAGATATTGCTTCCTCTTCAGAGCCAATAGACACCAAACAATCGTCAACGTAGAAAGGGTGCAGGACAGTGTTAATTGCCATAGGACTAAAGCACTTTCGATTGTCTTCAGCACACCTCCTCAAGGCGAAACAGGCACAACTAGGGGAGGAAGTAGCACCGAATAGATGCACCAACATTCTGTACTCCATTAGCTCCTGACTGCAATCCCCATCAGGCCACCACAGAAATCTCAACAAGTCAGAGTCTTCAGCCGGCACCCTGACCTGATGAAACATGGCCTCAATATCTGCCATGAGTACCACAGGTTCTTTGCGGAATCTTGTGAGGACTCCCACTAACACATTTGTTAGATCTGGTCCTTGAAGAAGCTGTGAGTTCAAAGATGTCTCCTGAAACGTGGCCCCACAATCAAAGACTACCCGCAGCTTTTTCTTTTTAGGATGGTACACCCCATGATGGGGTATGTACCACACCCTTCCATCACAACGGGCCAGCTGCTCAGTCGGAACTCTCTCTGCGTAGCCATTAGTCAGCATCCCGGACATGAAAGTGATGTAATCGGAGCGAAAAGATAGATCCTTATTCAAACGCCTTTTGAGACTCAATGCACGCTGTTCTACAACTGTCTTATTGTTTGGCATTTTGAGGTATCTTTGTCTTACCGGCAAACCAATACTGTAATGGCCATCAATGAGCTTGGCAGACTCTGAGACTGACTCAATGAAGCGCTTGTCCTCCCTTGACAGACCAGGTTGTTCATCCTGCAGAGTTTCAGGGAAATCCACCTTCAACTGTTTCTCCCAGAGCTCATCAAGCCTCGCCACTGAGATCCGATTGACTGTGATGTCGGGCTGCAAACACTGATCTTCGATCCGACAATCTCCTCGAAGTGGGCCATTCACAGTCCAACCCAGAATGGTCTTAATTGCATAAGGTCCTCCGTTAACTGCACGAACCACCTCCCATGGCTCCAGAGCTTGAGGGACATTAGTGCCGATCAGAAGGTCCACATCAGCATCGATCTCTGGCATTTGTATGTGTCTCAGGTGCAGCCATCTTTGGAGGTCTTTTGAGCGTGGAATGTTACCTCTATGAACAGGCATGCTCCTTTGAGTAAAAATCTCAGGCAGGTCACAAAAGCTGTCCGACTCCAACCCGGCGACTTCCAAGTCTGACAACTTATAACTGTCCACCACTTTCTCTTGTCCCATAGTTCTAAGGAGGATTCCCAGCTTCTTTCCAGTAAGATTGAGCCGGTTCATGAGTCGCTCTGTACAAAATGAGGCAGTACTTCCTGGATCCAGAAACGCATACGTGACCAAGGTCTCTTGTCCCCTTTTGGATTTCACCTGAACAGGCAAAATAGAAAGCGTACAGTCCTGCTTGCCGGCCCCAGTCAAGCCACTGGACTGAACAGACACCACAGCGCCTTCTCTGGCCAATTCCAAGCCACCATTGGCCTGAGTCGAACTCTTTTGTTTTGCTTTGGGGTGGAAATGCAACAACGTGGGGTGCCTATAATTGCATACTCTACATATTAGACGTTTTCTGCAATCTTTACTCATGTGCCCAATGCACAGACATCCAAAACACATACGGTTCTCCTTCAAAAAGGACAATTTTTCGTCTTGTGTCTTTTTATCCAAAAGAAGGCAAACATCTAACGAATGTCCAGCTCCACAAAACAAACAAACGTTCGCTAGTGAGTTCTTCTCCATCTTGTTCCCAGACTCCACTTTCTTCTCAGCAGGTGTTACGGTTGTGGCAAAACTACTGCCTCTAGCCTTTGAACTAGCTTGAGAGTGAGACTTGACCATTTTTAATTCCCTTCTTCCTGTCGCAGGTGTATCTTGTATATTTCCAAAAAGAGGGTCGCTTGCTATCTTGACTTGCCTCTCAACAAACTCCACAATGTCCGAAAATGTAGCTCTTTGACGAAACTTCTCCTGAATATCGCAGGCCACACTTCTCCAATGATCCCGCAGCTTATAAGGCAGCTTTTTCACAATGGTTTGCATATTTGTAGGCACATTCAGGTCACTTACAGCAGCTCCCATAGAGTTGCAACATTCCTGCAACAATAAACTATAGGCCCTTAAAGCATTGATATCTTCAGCTTTAACCATTGGCCATGCAAGCACCTTATCCATGTAGGCAGAGGCTACTTTGAATGGATCGCCAAAATGCTCCTGAAGTAATGACTTTGCCTTAGTGTATCCATGGGATGGAGGCAGATGTTGACAGCTTCGGATCAAATCCCTGGGCTGACCTCTTGTATACTGTTCGAGATAGTACAAACAGTCCTTCTGACTTTGTGTTCTTCCTTCAATGTTGTGTTCAAATCCTCTTATGAAGGTTTGATACTGCAGTGGATCTCCGTCAAAAACTGGTAGGTCTCGCTTAGGTAGGAGAAAAAGTGACTGTTGTCCAACCAATAACGATGTAATTTGATTTTGCCTTTCCAAAACTGTGAGAAAACGCTGTTCGGAATTACTCACTGTTGCAGGTGCAGCTTCTGGCTGAAGGTAAGTAACTTGTGGATAAAGAGCACGTTCTGGCAGAGTGGACATACCAACCCCAGTCGCAGCAGCGGGCAGAGTAATCAAAGTGGACGGACCGGCCCGGGTCACAGCAGCAGGCCGCTCAATTTTGTTGTGAGTCTTGGGCCTCACAGCAGCATAACCTGAAAGCAAAGCTTCTCCTCCAGCCTCTGCAGCCGATGGTTGAGTGTTGAACTCAGGCACAAATGTTGCAGCGTCATGGCTTAACTGTGTTCTTCTCCCTCTTTCCAAATAGGAGTTCATCCCATCTGATTTCACAGAAACGTTAGACACACAAGATCCTTCTGCAGCCTTGAACACACTCACTTTAGCCATAGATGCTGCCAGCTCCATGTCCAGGTCCAGCTCCTCCTTTTTTCTCCTCAACAGTTCCTGCTGCTCCTCCAGGGCGTGCTTCTGACTCATTAGCCTTTGACGAGCCACAAGAGCGGCAGTCTCCGCCTCAGCCCTTAATCTAGCTGATGATGTAGTGGACATAGATTTACTCACCACTGTACTGCATTTCTTTGACCTCACTGACACATTAGAAACACTATCACTTGGTCTAATGTCGTCTTCTACTGCATTTTCCACAATTTTAAATATGTGTGCCTCATCATTGGAAACAGATCCTAAACATGGTGAGACAATGCACTCTTCTGGTGTGTCTGGCGCCTCCAGCAGCCATTTATTTGTCTCCTCCACAAAGGCAATTTTATTTTCTTCAACACTGCCAAACCAAGCGTTTTGTTTTTCTTGTTCTTCAGGTGGGAGCATAGGAACCACAACACCATGAAGATGACTTGCTTCTTTAAACAAGCTCGATATATTTTCAAGACATGACTGTATTTTTTCAGCATTATCAGCACTTTGCATTAGGTCTTTAATTTCTCTTATTACACCTTTAATCTTTCTTATTTTTCCTTGCCTTTCTTCTTGGAGCTTTTCCAATTTATATTCAAAAACCTTGGGTGTAAGTGTTATTTGTCTTTTTTCTTTTGACCTGGTATCATTCAACTCCATTTTTGATTTACAAAATAATCCAACATTCACCAAAATATCTGCTAATGACACTAAACACAGCGTCCCTTTTATAACTTGTGTTTCCACGTGAAGAAAGTACAATGCGTTGTCTTTGATTCCCCCTAACTTCCACCGAGGCTAAGCTAAACTCAACCCTAGTCTTCTGTGCATACTAGCGGTGGGTATTTATGTACCTCAATACCGATAGTCTCGAACCAGACTAACCGTCTTAGAACCAGAACTACGGCGGCACTCCCAAGCGCAATGCTTCACCCGCTTGACGCACGAACCAAAACGCTACCAAAAATACCAAAAGAAACAAACAGTACAATCACCTTATGCGAAAGTACCGCTGAGCCTAGCAGGGAATACAATGACAAACAATGCACATTGTTCATAAACGTGTACCTTTCAATAAAGGCGACTGTGATGACCAAATAAGCATCGTAACAGCAAATTTGTGAATGAATGGGCTTTACACGAGTCCAATGAGCGTTCACGTCTAACGTTTACAAGTTACAACTTTGAAAGCGATTTCAAAGATCCAGTGTTTATCCCGACAAAACGTTTCCGCGCTTCATCAAACTTTCTGTTGACAAAATATTGCGGCATATTAAACTTAAAACTAATCCAAACGCCGCAGCAGGCTAAGACATGTGGGTTTGCACTGAAGACGCGTCACGCTGAACTATTGTACATGATGGAATGTCTTTATTGATCCATTTCACGAGCTTAGCAAGAAACAGCACTTACTTAATTTGATGCATTTTATAAGCCGTGCAAAGATACTTCAGACACAACACAGGATGACGATGGTGACGGTCAACAGAAAGTTTTTCCACATGCTCACCCTGCAGCCATTAGTCCCAACACACACACCGCTGTCGCACAGGTGAGCACACACACCGCTGTCGCACAGGTGAGCACACACTCCGCTGTCGCACAGGTGAGCACACACACCACTGTCGCACAGGTGAGCACACACACCGCTGCCCCCGGTGACACCCACAATAACCAACAACGTCACTACGTGCGTGCACATACACAACAATATAGAAACAAAAGGAGGAAAGATAATAAAAGACTAATCAAACCCAATGTATGGCTCCTACAGTTACCTTCGGGTTAAATGTGTCGTGTTTTCAAAGTTTCTTATAAGAAATATGGGTTTCTTTCAACCAAATTAACCAAAAATAACATGCATTGTTCCGTTCCATGCTTTTCGCAAGTAAAATTCATATTCACAACTTTCATAGAATTTTGGGTGTTTTATTCAATTTTATAGCATGTATGGTCTTCCCAGGTGAATTTTGACCACAGGTAGTGCAATAGGGCACTATTGTGCTTTACAGAAGATAAACACACACACATGCATGGACATGCCCAGACACACAAACACACATTCACCCCGCCACACGTGCATATGTACAAGTATGTGCACACACACACACACACACACACACACACACACATCTTCAAAGCTACAGCTTTGTAAACTTGTTTTTATAACACCTTCGATGTGTCTTTTCCTAAATGGAGACAATACATTTCTTCATGAAATAGTTTTGTCCTTTTTGTTGTTGTTAATTTTGATCTGGGTATATCCTGGCTAATAATTGCCATATACCAGTCTGTTATGATCCAAAACAACTAATCATATATCCTCATTTTACTCAGAAATTAGGTATAATTCATGTAAATGAGGTCTGTTGACCATGAATGCAAAAAATAAGGGTAAAACTAATGAGTGGAATGAAGTTGGATAAAAGGCGTAACACAGAATTGAGTATTAAATTACTTCATGCTTTATGAACTGGTCAATTTTGTTATGCTTGCAACATGTATGACCCGGGAGGACAACAAGTGCATGGTCGACAGGAAGACAACACAAGGGCTAAACCACTAAACCACTTAGTTTTTCACGATTGCTATGACAATTTTTTCAATACTTTTAACAACGTTCCTAAACTCTTAATGCACCAACACACCTACAACACACAATTGACAAAACAGTTAATTTCATGCTCAAAATCACACATTGTAAACTCAACTCCCATCACTAATTTCCAAAATACAATATTACACTAAGACAACACACTAAGTCTACCAAAACACTGCAAACATGTCTCAAAATCAAATAATTCTTCCAGAACACTAACACCTGTTCTCTTCCAACAGGAACATTTAGTCAGTCATAGAACAATGTCATAAAAACACTAATATCAGGTGGAATTACAGAAACTGCATTATTCTATACGTGCAGGTCTGCTCCTTATACAATAGACACTAGATTGTATTGATCATATTGATCATTATGTTTTGCACTGCAGTTTCTCTTGAAGCCTCTCTACATTTGTGTTTTGGTGGTTTAGTAAATGCATTTTGTTTCCTTTGCTGCAGAAATTCAATACAAAAAATGAATGACCCATCTCAGAGTAGCTTTATAGAATGTATGGTTGATGAAATGGGGGTGGTGGTGGTGGTGCAGTGGATATGACACATGCCTTTAGTGTGGCAGATCTGGGTTCAACTCCTACTGCGATACATCAACCAATGTGTCCCTGAGCAAGGCACTTAACTCCTAGTTGCTCCAGAGGCGTGTGACCTCTGACATATGTAGCAATTGTAAGTCACTTTGGATAAAAGCGTCAGCTAAATGACATGTAATGTAATGAAAAAAAGAAGACAGAGACAGAATTGTCCTGGTACTCGTCTTCCACTCCCTCGTGTAAGCATTTTTCTTACTTTCTTTGTGTTCATCTTTATTGTTCCTTTACCACACAAAATCAGCCCAAATAGGTCCTCTGTTACTGTATGTATTACAGTAACATGTGGTCATGTGATTGAAAGAACTTCAACACCTGAGTGTGTTTCCTAGAGGGGAATCAGCTGTGATTGATCTATTTGCATAGCTTCAATCAGCTGTTTCTCAGTAGCAATGGAATAATATGCAGTGGATATATTTGTGTTTCAATTTACAATATGAACAGCTGTTCACTGTGACTTTAGCCTATACGTTAGGTTTAGAACATGATGTTATCTGTTCTGACTTACAGTGTGAAAGCATTTGCAAATTGGTCAGTAAAAATCCATTGTTTTGGTCTTGGTTGAGCTTGTGTGTAAAAGAAGTTCAATCATGTTAAATGTGTACAATTGGGCCACATTGCAAAACTCATCATATTAGTGAGGAAGCTGCCATGTTGCTTCTCATCCTGGTCTCATTCTGTAACCAAAACTGAGAAAGATATATATATATATATATATATATATATATATATATATATATATATATATATATATATATATATATATATATATATATATATATATATATATATATATATGCCATCTGCTGCTGCTCCAACAATACAATGGCAGTGAATACCAGGAGATGTCAGTTATCTTGATCATAAAATTAATACATTGCAAAGTCAAGACTGGTACCAATTATATTATTTACAACACACACATGCACACAAGCACACAGCAGCACATTGTTATTAGTTATTTAGTTCTTTGAGTTTTATGTTGTTTTGGTGTTATGTTCTAAGCCGTATGTGCTTTAGTTCACTTGTTCATTCCATTCCATTAAATGACATGTTATTTAGCTGCCGCTTTTATCCAAAGTGACTTACAATTAAGTGAAAGGCAGGGCAACATGTTTTCTTTTAGTGGAGAGGGAAACCAGAGCACCTGGAGAAAACCCCGTGCAGACACGGGAAGAACATGCAGAAAGGCCCCGGGCCAGCAGGGTTCCAACCCAGTACCTTCTTGCTGTGAGGCCACAGTGCTTACCATTGACCATTCCTTATTGTAATTCAACCACACAATACCCATCATGTATTATATTGTATTATCCAATATTGGTCAACTAGTGTTTCAAGGGCTTAGTATGAGCAGTGAACATCTAACGAGCTGGCTGATCCAGGCCCAGGCCCTGCAGTGAGGAGGTCTACCATGCTCACCATGAACTCTGGTCCAGTCTGCAGGGCCTGAGGAGACCAGACCAGAATGAGAGTCTCCAGTACACTTTACATTGTTAATTTATGTTCTTCATCACATTGACATGTTCAATGGCAGCTGATGTGGTCAACCATGTCACATACAATATTCTGCAGAGCAATTTAAAAAAGCCCTTATATTTTTTGCCTTTTTTTTACTGGCTGGTGTAAGATTAGAGTAAAAGTAATCAATAATGCCACACATAATGCTAGGGGAATGCAGATATTATTTAAAATGTGATTTAAAAATTATTATAATCCTATTTCTATTTTAAAACAATATCCATTCTTACTCCCTTTGTGGCTATTAATTAATGTTACTCAATTAAATACTTTATATAACCCTAAATAATTAATTTTAGCCTAATCTGACAAGCTACAGGCAAAAGTTAAAGTATCTCGTTCCTCTGGCAGTTATTACAGTTCTTGTACTTTTATTTTGACACGCTAATGTTACTTCCGGTCCAGCGCTGCATTGATATGAGCGACTTTCGATCTTCAACACATAAGCCCATACAAAACAAGAACGAGACTTGTGTTCCGTCGGATTTTCAGTGATTATCCACATTACAAAAAATGAGCCTGTATTCTCGTTGTTGGGTTGAAACGGAAAGATGAAAAACAAAATAACAACATTTGAAAAACGAGCAATTTTCCACTTAATTTTCAAATTGCATGGACATTGGAAAAACGGGAAAACGGAGCTCATATTTCCGTTTTTTCGTTTTTGGTTTGAAACGAAAAACGAAATATCGACCCGTTTTTTTGTTTTTTCGTTTTTGGTTTAAAACAAAAAACGGATTATACTTTAGTACCCTGACCCAAACAACCGGCAGCTGTTTTATTTCTGTGATGTGAGGTGTTTGGTGCTTCTGTCCTCAGACAACACGGCATCTGTCCTGACTCCACCTGGTTTTCTGCGGCGAGATCAGCCAGTCCACTTCCTGCCGGTGGTGATCTCTGACGGCGGCAGTCCGCCTCTCAGCAGCACCAACACGCTGTCCGTCACCGTCTGCGTCTGTGAGGTCCACGGAGACCGCCGCGTCTGCAGCCAGCCGCCGGCACCGCCGCTGGTCGCTGGCCTCAGCACCGCCACCGCCGTACTCACCTGCATCATCACACTGCTGGGTAACAAACACACAAACACACACACACACACGCACAGACAGACACACACACGCACAGAAATACACACACACACACACACACCCATACACACACACACGCAGATATATGTATATATATATTAGTGGTGGGCCGTGCTGCGTTAACGTGAGACTCTTATCGGGCGATAAAAAAAATATCTCCGTTAATCTCTTCTCTAGTTGTGTTGGGAGCTGGTCTATAGGCGACTACGCAGCTATGATGACTTTCACCTTGATATTTTAGCGCGGATGTTTACAGCCTACTGACTGTAAAACAGTTCTAAATGAATGTTTAACTGAATAAACAGTCAGTAACAGTGTTTCCCACATAGACTAATGTGCGGCGGTGCGCCTCACAATCAACACCGCCCGCCACACTTGCGTTTACAGTTTTTTTTAATCGCTTTGGTACAATTTTCACAAGTAAGGTGTACATTTTCAAAACTCTTAGTACAAATATCCAAACTGATCACACTTGTAACGCAGCTAGTCATTCTTTCAAAACCTGATGTAATGTTTTCAGTCCACATGATCATCGTTTCAAACACAAGATTATTGTAATATATAATGAGAACATTTGGTTTAATCACCGAAACACAACAGTATGATCTTCTTTCAGTTTAGTACTTTTAACAATCAGTTCATCCAACAGCAAACAATGCAAGATACATGTTTCAAATCAGCCTTAGAAGTGCTGAAATGAATATGCTATAGTACTATAAAATACATATTACACAGTTACACATTAGGCAATACACTTACATTACTTACATTTACATAATCTATCATTTCCAAAATATCTCTCCTATGTGTAATCAAGTGAAGGATCAATGAAGACATCCTCTCCAATCATTTGTGGCCAATCTAAATCAGAAAAAGTTGGGACAGTATGGAAAACACAAATAAAAAAAGAAAGTAGTGATTTCTAAATGTACTTTGACTTGTATTTCATTGCAGACAATACAACAGCACATAATTTAATGTGTTCCTCATGATTTTTATTGTTTTATTTTCAAAAAAACTAAATTCCTATTTTGGTTCTTGCAACACATTTCAAAAAAAGTTGGAACAGTAAAGCATTTACCACTTTGTAATGTTGCCATTCCTTTTCACAACACTTAAAAGACGTTTAGGGACTGAAGACACCAAGTGATGAAGTGTTTCAGGTGTAATTTTGTCCCATTCTTGCTGCAAACAAGTCTTAAGGTGGGCAACAGTACGGGGTCTTCGTTGTCGCATTTTGCGCTTCAAAATGCGCCACATATTCTCTATTGGAGACAGGTCGGGACTGCAGGCAGGCCAGTCAAGTACCCGTATCCTCTTCCTCCGCAGCCAGGACTTTGTAATGTGTGCAGAATGTGATTTTGCATTATCTTGTTGAAATATGCATGGACGTCCCTGGAAAAGATGTCTTCTTGAAGGCAGCATATTGTGCTCCAAAATCTCTATGTACTTTTCAGCATTAATGGTGCCATCACAGAAGTGCAAGTTACCTTTGCCAATGGCACTGACACAACCCCATACCATGACAGACCCTGGCTTTTGGACTTGTTGCTGGTAACAGTCTGGATGATCCTTTTCTTCTTTGGTCCGGAGCACACAGCGTCCATTTCTCCCAAAAAATACCTGAAATACTGATTCATCTGACCACAGTACACGTTTCCACTGTGTGATGGTCCATCCCAGATGCCTCCGAGCCCAGAGAAGTCTACGGCGCTTCTGGACAGTGTTAACATGGGGCTTCCTTTTGGCACAGTACAGTTTTAACTGGCATTTGTGGCTGTAACTACGTATTGTGGTACTTGACAAAGGTTTGCCAAAGTAGTCCTGAGCCCATGTGGTGATATCGCTTATAGATGAATGACGATTCTTGATGCAGTGCTGCCTGAGGGATCGGAGATCACGGTTGTTCAGCTTGCGCCCTTGTCCTTTACGCACTGAAATTCCTCCTCATTCCTTGAATCTTTTAATTATGTTATGCACTGTTGAAGGTGAAATAAGCAAATGTCTTCCTATCTTTCTTTGAGGAACATTGTTTTTAAACATTTCAATAATTTTCTCACGTATTTGTTGGCTAACTGGCGATCCTCGGCCCATCTTTGCTCCTAAAGGACTAGACCTTTCTTGGATGCTGCTTTTGTACCAAATCATAATTACAATCACCTGTTGACATCACCTGTTTCAAATCACATCATTATTTAACCAATTTACCTGATTACTAGCCCTAAATTGCTCCTGTCCCAACCTTTTTTGGAATGTGTTGCAGGTCTGAATGACAGGAAAGGATATATATTTACAAATGAAATTAAGTTGACCAGACAAAACATGAAATATTTTGTGTTCACATTGTCTGCAATGAAATACAAGTCAAAGTACATTTAGAAATCACTACTTTCTTTTTTTATTTGTGTTTTTCATACTGTCCCAACTTTTTCTGATTTGGGGTTTATATATATATACATATATATATATGTATATATATATATACATATATATATACATATATATATATATATACACACATATATATATATACATATATATATACATATATATACATATATACATATATATACATATATACATACATATATATACATACATATATATATATATATATATATATATATATATATATATATATATATATATATATGTGTGTGTGTGTGTGTGTGTGTGTGTGTGTGTGTGTTGCTCTTATTGATTGACTCCAGCCCTTGCTGTCTCCTTAGGTGTTGTCATGGTAACAGTAGCTGTCAGGCACTGGCGTCGAGAGCCTCTGATGATGGACGAAGAGCGAGACATCCTGGAGAACATCGTTCGTTATGACGATGAAGGCGGAGGAGAGGAAGACACCAAGGCCTTCGACATGTTCGCTCTGAGACAAACAGAACCGACACACAGAGACCACGACGTCCTCCCGGCGCCACCGGTACCCCGCAGAGACCACGACGTCCACCTGGCGCCACCTGGACCCCGCAGAGACCACGACGTCCTCCCGGCGTCACCTGGACCCTGCAGAGACCACGACGTCCACCCCCCGGAGTCCCGAGTGGATAAGAAGCATCTGTTCCAGGAGTTCATCGGGGTCAGACTGCAGGAGGCGGACCGGGACCTGGCGGCGCCGCCCTACGACTCGCTGCAGACCTACGCCTTCGAGGGCAGCGGCTCGGCTGCCCAGTCGCTCAGCTCCCTGAACTCTTTAAACTCTTTGGACTCGGAGTCTGAGCAGAACTACAACTTCTTGAGAGAGTGGGGGCCGAGGTTCAGGAAGCTGGCTGACCTTTATGGACACAACGAGGGGGGCGGCGTCTCCTCGTAGCCTGCAGGGTGCAGAGGACGCCACGACGCACGTTTTAAAACCACAGCCGTGATGTTTGTGGACTGTCGCGTTGAAGTCCGTGTTTGGTGTTTTAAGCCCCCAACATCGCCTTCCTGGCAGCACGGCAATGGTTATGTTTAAGGTTAAGGGTTAGGGTTAGCTGCCTGGAAGGCAATGTTGGAGGCTTAAAACACCATCGAGCGTTGAAGTCTTGAGTTTTGATATTTTGACCAATGACAATCTTGGTTTTCTTAAAAACAGAACGTGACAACATTTGAGGAGAGGGTGGAGCTGGGTAGGAGGTTGGAATAAGAGGATGGATACCCGACCTGAGCCCGACGGGACCCAGCGGTACCCAACGGGCTGGGCCGGGTTCTGACAGATATTTATAAATTATGCTTGGGTTCGGGTCAGGCTCGGTCACATCAGCGCGATAAGGCAGTGAACATTTTTAAACCAGAGACTAAATTTAAAACAGAGACTATTAATGTGCGCTTGTTGCCCCGTGTCATCTGTTGACATTTCCAAATGCCTTCCTACAGTTGCTTAATAAAAGCATGTGTCATTAATATGAGAAAAAAAAATGAGATTACCCTAACCCTATCAGAGTCTGCTAGGACCAGGCTACTCTGGACCAGAGTCTCGTAGGACCAGGCTACTCTGGACCAAAGTCTGCTAGGACCAGGCTACTCTGGACCAGAGTCTCGTAGGACCAGGCTACCGTGGACCAGAGTCTGCTAGGACCAGGCTACTCTGGACCAGAGTCTCGTAGGACCAGGCTACCGTGGTCCAGAGTCTGCTAGGACCAGGCTACTCTGGACCAGAGTCTCATAGGACCAGGCTACCGTGGACCAGAGTCTTGTGGGACCAGGCTACTCTGGACCAGAGTCTCATAGGACCAGGCTAGGACTTCACTGCTGCAACAATACACCACAATCAGTCATGTTGAAGTAAGTGTGAAAAACATTGAAAGAAGTGACAAAAATGTCAACAAAAGTAAGACCATAGATCTTCACAAGGAAATTGAGATACATGTGAGAAGATTAAATGAGCCGTGTTCATAAGTTAACGTGGGGGAGATGACTGGGTTAACCCTTGTGTTGTCTTCCCAATCGTTTAAATTAAAACTTCTTTTTCAACGTTTTTTTCTTTTTCGTCACTTTTTCCGACATTTTTGTCCATTTTGTTTGTCACTTTTTATGTTTTTGTCCATTTTTTCCCTCCAGTTTTCAACGTTCTTTTGTCTTTTTTTTTTTCAAATGCTATTAAATAGAGTAAAACATCCAATTCAATGAAGAGTGTACTAACTTATGAGGAGCGTTCCCATCCACGTTATTTTCTTTGACAATTTGGTTGAAAGAAAACCCAAATTTCTGATATCGAAACTTTTTGAAAATTCACCCGAGAACAACAGGAGGGTTAACAGCTCCGTGAACACGGAGGATTGAGTCACGCTCACGCTCTATAAACCTCTTCTGTCAACATGACATCATTCTAAAGCCAAGTGGCGTGTTATCTGTATGCATTTTGAACTATCCGCGTATATGTCTACGCTATATACTGCAGACGTAAACATACACACCACTTGGCGTATTATCGCGAGAAGAAAGCAACGGTTGAGTTTAGGAAACGTGACACGCGGGGCACGAAGGAAATGTGCCACATGGGACACGAGGGAAACGCGACACGCTGGACAAGAAGGAAACGTGACACACTGGACACGAAGGAAATGTGACACGGGACTTTAATTCTCGCTACGGCGTGAATTCACACGCAGTCGCAAGGTAATGTAAGTCAATTGAGGCCAAATAGCGTTGATAAACACGCTAAAAAGCAAGTATGCATCTTGATAACATGCCGATTATGCCATACAAATTGACGTGTCATACATACACCACTTCATGAGATCAGTCTGCTTCTGTGGCAATGATGAAGTAATTTATTCAAGGGGACAGATTTCAAGATAGTTTTGGCATTAAAATGCATTTTGATAACATGTTATTTTCATTCTCTTTGTAAGCCCTTTAGTTTGATTGACTCTTTCAGGTCTTGCTGGAAAACTGTTGCAAAGCAACGTTTACTATGGTTGCTACGGTGGTTTCTATGGACGCTGCTGTCGTTGAAATCATGTAGCTTTGAGTCACTGTCTTTGTAGTTATCTAAGCTGGTATTTTATGTAACTGATGTTCTTTTAATAAAAAAATAAAGATTTTAGAGGATTTCTTTATTTTTTGGATATCTTACTTTGCTGCCGCCGCCAAGAAACTTCTGTGTCTGTCTGTCACATGTCACACATCTGTTACATGTCACATGTCACATTCTATCACATGTCACACATCTGTTATATGTCACATGTCTGTCACATGACTGTCACGTCACACGTCTATCTCATGTCACACGTCTGTCACATGTCACACATCTGTCACATGTCACATTCTGTCACACATCTGTTACATGTCACATGCCTGTCACACGTCTGTCACATGTCACACGTATGTCCCCATCGACAAATCAGCCAACACTGACAACCTGGTTTCACAGTACAGTGATGGACTCCACAACCTCTTGGACACTCTCGCTCCTCTGAAAACCCGGACCGTTTCTTTTACCTACTCTGCCCCCTGGTACACACCAGCTCTACGTCAAAAGTAAAAGGACGGAGTCTGGAACCTCTATACAAAAAAAGCAGACTAGTTGTACACAAGGGCATGTATGACAACCACATGCTGCACTATAAGGATTCCCTCTCTATAGCAAAATCCAAATACTACACTCATCTAATATCATCTGGCGAAGGGAACTCTTGGGCTCTGTTTTCTACAATTAATACAATTTCACGACCTCCGAATACTCTCCCACCCCACCTGTATTCAATTTCTCAATGTAATAGTTTTATGTCATTTTTCAAAACTAAAATTGAAAATATTCACCAACAGCTGCCCTCTTCACATATGGACGACAGTGCACTTCATTCACTTACCTCTGCCCCTTCTTTATTATCTAGCTTCCAACTCCCAACTGTCAATGAAATATCTGATATTGTCCAAAAATCTAAATCATCCACCTGCCAGCTTGACCCCCTGCCCTCCCATTTAGTTAAAACCTGTCTACCCTCTCTCTCTTCCTTCATAACTAACATCATCCACTGTTCTCTTATTTCTGCTCATGTTCCCTCCTCTATCAAAACTGCTATAACTCCTGTACTTAAGAAACCTGGTGCTAATCCCAATGACCTAAATAAATATATAGACCAATCTCCAACCTGCCATTTATCTCAAAACTCGTAGAGAAAACTGTTGCTGCACAGGTCCATAATCATCTCATTAACAATAACCTCTATGAACAGTTTCAATCTGGTTTTCGCCCTCTTCACAGCACAGAAACAGCACTAGTCAAGGTCACTAATAACCTACTGATTCTCACTATACTCATCCTCCTTGATTTGCCTGCTGCTTTTGATACAATTCCTCACAATATCCTCTTGGACCGTCTAGCCTCCATTGGTGTCATCAATACATCACTCAAGTGGTTCACATCATATCTCTCTGGCCGCACTCAGTTTGTACAACTTAAACATGTTCAATCACAACCCTCCCCAGTTACCAATGGTGTTCCCCAAGGCTCAGTCCTGGGCCCCTTTTTATAATTTACTTACTTCCTCTAGGTTTCATTTTCAGGAAATACAATATTCAATTTAACTGCTACGTGGATGACACCCAGCTCTACTTGTCCACCAAACCCACTTCCATGCTCCCTCTATCTTCCCTGTCTGACTGTTTAGACGAAGTTAAAACCTGGTTCACTCAAATTAAACAGTAGCAAAACAGAAATTCTCCTTGTTGGCTCCAAATCCACCCTAGCAAAATGTCCCAATTTCTCACTTTCATTACCAAAGTCCCCTCTTCCACTCATGTCAAGAGCCTCGGTGTCATCCTCGACAGCACACTTTCTTTTGAGAAACACATCAATAATCTCACCCGGTCTGCTTACTTTCACTTACGCACTATACACTGTCTTCGTCCATCACTTACACCCAATAATACTGCTACTCTCATCCACGCTCTTGTCACTTCCCATATTGATTATTGTAAACTCCCTCCTCTTTGGTTTACCCTACAAGTCCATCCATAAACTCCAATTGGTCCAAAACTCAGCTGCCCGTATTATCACCAGAACCCCAACAACTGAACACGTTACTCCACTCCTTAAACAACTGCACTGGCTCTCTGTCCAATACCGTATTGACTTCAAGATTCTTCTTATCACTTTCAAAGCCCTCCATAATCTTGCTCCTCCATACCTCTCTGAACTCCTTCAGCCCTATGCTCCATCCCGAACACTCTGATCCTCCTCTTCCTCACTGCTTTCCACTCCCTCTGCCCGCCTGTCCACAATGGGGTTTAGAGCCTTCAGCCAGTCTGCTCTTCGCCTTTGGAATGCCCCCCCACTATCCATCCGTACCATAGAGTCTCTTAACCTGACTCTGCCAGATGGATCGCTTCGCATTTGCTCTTCATATCCATCTGGGAACTTTCCGTTGGAGAACGTTTGGGAAGGGGCAAAAATACTGGTTAGCTGATTGGATAAACCATCCGTCTATCACCAGCTATGTTGGTGATAGACGGACCAAATCAAGCAATCAGATCAACGAAGTGTATGACGTACCAACAGAGCAACGACGAAGCCAGGCTCCCCCTGCTGCTGCAGGCAAAGCATAGCTCGTTAGCTCAGCAAGCAACATGTCTGTAAAGGATATTTGCCGTTTGTGTAACGAGAATTTAGGAATAAAAGGCCCCATTTCAGGTTCCCGGTCCATATTCCAAAAGAAGGATCCAAGAGAAAACAGCATTAGCGAGCGCTTAACAGAATCAGGGCTACCACTAACTGAACATGTGTCTAGATCAGGTCAGATCTGCACGTGTTGCTTCCGCTTGCTGAGCCTCGTGAGACCATCCTGATCTCGCCAGCTCCTCGTTGCATCACACCTAAACCCGCCTCAAAACCAACGCTGATTGGTCGGTTGTTTATTGAGCGGCTCCAAATTTTCTCTGCCTCAAGATGCCAGACTGATCTGCGAGTGGAAAACTGGAGCTCGCGAGATCAGGATGGTCTCACGAGGCTAAGAATCTCTACCCAAATTTAATACCTCCCTCACAACCCACCTTTTCCGAAAGGCCTACCCGACATGATACACTCCATCAAAATAATGGATTGATACTCAATCTTTTAAATGTTTATTTTAAATTATATTTTCACTGTATTTTTGCTTGTTTTAACTGTAAGGTGACCTTGAGTGCTATGAAAGGCGCCCATAAATAAAATGTATTATTTTTATTATTATTAATAAATTATTTTTTATATATTCCTAAAGATGAGACCAATGTTCCCACCAAATTTCGTGAACATCCAAGGAACTTTATTCAACCCATGGCGTGCCTAAGAGGGAGCGCTATGGAGCCCCTGGCCCCGCCCGATCCCAATCGGGTTGTGTATTCCCTCTATAGATTGTACTCAAACATTTACAACCCCAAATCAGAAAAAGTTGGGACAGTATGAAAAACACAAATAAAAAAAGAAAGTATTGATTTCTAAATGTACTTTGACTTATATTTAATTGCAGACAATACAACAGCACATCATGTAATGTGTTCCTCATGATTTTTATTGTGTTTTTTTCAAATAAACAAAATTCCTATTTTGGTTCTTGCAACACATTTCAGAAAAAGTTGGAACAGTAAAGCATTTACCACTTTGTAATGTTGCCATTCCTTTTCACAACACTTAAAAGACGTTTAGGGACTGAAGACACCAAGTGATGAAGTGTTTCAGGTTTAATTTTGTCCCATTCTTGCTGCAAACAAGTCTTAAGGTGGGCAACAGTACGGGGTCTTCGTTGTCACATTTTGAAGCTCAAAATGCGCTACACATTCTCTCAGGGCTGGACTGGGACAAAAAATTTTATTTTATTATCGGCAAAGCCATAAAGCCTTTGAATGAAAACAAACGCTGTTCTGACAGCGATGTACACTGTCTTGTTGGTATATATGTATCAATCTAATAAACTTCCCACTGCGCAAAGAAGAGCGCAAACGACGTCGTTTCGACGTCTTTTTTGCACGTCCAATTTTGCTCCCCTGAAGGTGCAGAACGTTACTCCAGATGACGTGTTTTTTTAAACGTCGAACGGACGGCCAGTATCGACGTCGACATGACCTCCGTATAAGGGCTAATTGCAGTGCAAATGTGGTAATTCTAGACGTCTTTTCGATGTCAAAATTAAACTAATTTTAGACCTCGTTTTTATAGTGCTTACGTGCATAGCTGTAGTCCCATTTCAGAAGGTGGCATACGTTTCAGTTTATTTTCCTACATTTTCATTTAAATGTCTCAGCAGCAGCTCTGAAAATGCATTACCGAGTCATCCAAACAAACTGCAGGGAAACAAACTGTTACAGGAAACGCATTCACCTTCTGGAAAAATGGGACTACAGTTGTACACAAAGCTTAATAATAAATCACAATTCAATCCGCACTCATTTATTTCCATCTTTATTTTTGGATGAAACAATATTGTAACGTTTTACAAAAAAAAAAAAAAAAAAAAAAAACACAATTATAGAACCTAATTTACAAAAGAAAAAAAATAATATTATTGAACATGAAAAAGTCAACCGGAACCAACTTGTACAGAAGTTCTGAACATATTTAAAAAACAATGAACACTAACGGATAATAATTTACAAAAAAAACAATAAAATTAAAGTGCTGAAATGGAAAAAGTCCGGACATATTAAAAACAATGACATTACATGACATGTCATTTAGCTGACGCTTTTATCCAAAGCGACTTACAATTGCTGTATATATCAGAGGTCACACGCCTCTGGAGCAACTAGGGGTTAAGTGTCTTGCTCAGGGACACATTGGTTGATGTATCACAGTGGGAATTGAACCCTGGTCTCCCACACCAAAGGCACATGTCAGATCCACTGGGCCATCACCACCCAATGAACACTAATGTAAAATTATTCTTGGGTGTCTCTGCCACCTCCACTTCTTTGTGGTGCATGTTTTAGGTGCTCTGCTGCATGCATCCTTATGATGCCCTCTGTGGCATCACACTTCATGACTCCGTCTGCACCGAGGAGGTGTGGAGGAGCAGTGAGGTTACCATTTAATTTTCCACCCTTGGTCAACTTTGGCTTACCTTGTATTGCTCTATAGATTTTAGTCTTCTCCAATGCAGTCTTGCCCTTTGTCCCCTTCCCCTTCATATTAAATCTGGCCATCAGGAAGTTACTGAAGAGTGTGATGGCAAAAATTATATTTTACCCAAGTAACTATGTCTTTCTGTATGTGCTCTTGTTATGTCTCCCCCAAGGAGAAGTTAAATACATTTGTCTGTGAGAAAATAGCCAACCTAGGTTTACTGAGATACAACCGTAGTCACAAGGTCTCTACAGGTTATACGACATAACATCCCTGTGAACCAGACAGACCAGAAGGTCTATCTTCATTTGTTATTAGATTGAATTGTGTGCTTAAAGCGATGTCACTCCCTCTCTCTTATCTGTGTATTTAAGCTGATGTTCTTGATGTGTGAACTTTGAAGACTCTTCCACATGTTGCTGCGTGCATCTTGTGAACGAGTTCTCCTATTCTGCAGAATATATGTACTTCAATAAATTACAAAAACCTACATTGGTTTCAGTCTACTATTTCTTGTTACTTGTTTCATCTTCAATTATTCTAAAACAGTTAATTAATCTACACCTGCTGCACTTTGGGTGTTTTTCCACCACAATTTTGGCGCTGCGAGCAGGGTCAGTGCTGGGTGTCTGCTGGTGAGCTTCTGTGCGTGGGCTGAGGACTTGCTCTCCGGAACCTCTGCGCCCTCCATGGCCAGAGATAACGCCTCAAACCTCTAAATCAAAGTTTCAGAGTGGAGGATCAGTAAGCATGCACAGAGCTCCCCGGGGCACTCCACGCTGATCTAAAAGAAAAGGAAAATCTCCTAACAGCAGGGTAAGTTTATGTTTTTCTAAAAATTACAATAATTTGAAGTGACTTGTAAAAACACAAGAAACAAATACTGTCGTGTTTGACACGTGAAAGACTGAGGACCTTTTTGGTTTTTTTTTTCTGTTATTTTGACTGCACAAGCAACACTCGGGCTACCATATCTCAGAGAAGGACCCTGTCAGGGCGGCATTCGGGTGACTGACGTGCTTACGGTTTTTTGGGTGGTTTATCCGGGAATTAAACCCTTGATTTAAGCGACGCTGACTTGCTTACGGTTGTTCGGTGGTTCTTCCGCAAATTGAACCATTGATCGGTTTTTCTGTCGCTTTATGTCCGAAAGCGACCTCGTGGGCGACGGTTTACGAGCATGGTTAAGAAAACGTTTTCCCTCATTTCGGTATTGAAATGGGCTCCAACCAAATCGTCGTTACCCGCCCTGGCAGGGTAGCTTATTGAAGAAATTGTTAAATAGGCCTTCAGAGTGTTAAATATGTACCATATTGGGTTGAGAGTTTTGGCTTTCCTGAAAAGGGAACGCTGTGCACGGGCAAGCTAAAAGATCTGAGACAGGGATTAGAGGAAGAAGAAATCAGAGTGGGGGGAAATCAAAAATTAAAAGGTATTACAAATTAAAGTTCTTACAGGATAACAAAAAATGCCTTCAAATATGGATAAACGAAGCCAACATCAGGGAGAAACTGCAATTACAACCTGAGCCTTCTCTGCTAAACACTGATAACATGCACACACACTCTGACTGTAATGCTTCTTACTCTCTCTATCCGAGTCCTAGGGTCGTGAGTTTCCCGCTTGGAAGCCCTCCGCCAACACCATCTCACCCACCACAGACAACGCACAGACCAGCCGTGCCCGAGCAGCCACAGACCACGTGCATGCCAGAGGAGAAGACACCTGATCCACTCCCTGCTTCAGCCCCTCCACTGCATCAGCAGCGGACAGAACCGTTTGCGGGACCCTATGCTACAAACACACAATCAATGAAGACACTGCTTCGCACTGATACACTGTCTTGCTCTTTGTTTTGTTTGCTATTTAGGATATAGAGTAATACAGATAGGTTGCCAATAAAACGCGTCTGAAGACGATATTCTTGACAGAGTTTACTCCCCCCCAAATTACAGTAGACTAGACTATGTATTTTCTCAGATCCGGTGACAGCTGCCTGACGTGTGCATTTGACATTAGTAACGCTCATAAATCTGAGTGTGATTTGGGGTTCTAAAATTAAAATCTTAGAGTTAAAAAGCATTAACGCTGGTCATTTTTATTTGGGAAAATGGGGATTATAATTTTATTTCCTTTTAGGTAGGATAGACGGCAAGTTAGAAGGTTTTCTTTCTGACAGGTTTTCCTACAGATTATCCAGGGAAAAAACTAAAACAGGCCACAAACTAATTTTACCCCCTCCGAAGCTTTAGTTGCACAAGCCTACTTATTAGGCAGAAAGGTTATATGTCTCCGTTTTGGAATAACGGTTGTAAAGTAATACGTTTTTGGAATTGTGTGTCTGAATACCAATCATTAGTTGGCTAACTATTTTGGACGCATTATAAACACACACTTTTTGCTTAAAGCTCCAAGTGTGCGTTTCTCTCCGTCAGACTGTTAAACCTCCCGTCTGATAAGACGAAAAAATTGTTTTTGCCTAGAGAGATACACCCAAAGTCACAACAAAATGACTGTGCACTCTCGTTTTTCTTTTTTGTTCCAGATGAAGAACACACAGATGAGTTTTTTGGATTAAAGGATGAGCTTCAGTGCTTTTCACTTGACTGATAAAACCACAGCATATTTTTCTTTACTCATTGTCTCACATCTTGTTTGTTTTTCTCTCCTATAGATCAGGAGACACTATCAGGATTTTTTTTTCCTGACTGGACTGTGACAGACCGACTGACTGCACTGATTAGTTCAGACACATCTTCACCACAAGCGCGTGTTTGTGCCTGCAGGTGCCCACCGGTTGAGTGACACCTGTGCTTCAAACACACAATTCGTTGTGCACGGTAAAAATAAAGTTTTTTTTCCAATTGATGTTTCACTCTCAGATGCTGCGCTATCTCTGAGCAACTCCAAAACGTTAATGTCCATTTGATCACTTTTTCTTTTTCTGCTTGTAGTCATCACACGGCAACTCGGACTACAAGTCCCAGAAAACCACACCATCTAAGACAGGAAGTGATCTCATGCGTTTTTTTTTCCGGTTTTGGCTCCCTATTACCTGTTGGGGGTCGTTTCTGACCAAGTTTGATTTTCCTTTAGATAAGTAGGAATTTTGAGCTCTTGTAAAACATTTCGTGTTACGGACTTACTTCGTACACTTTTCTTCAGGGGATTATAGGGGATGTTACATAAACGTGTTCCTGTTGATGCGTTGTCTAACTTTCCTCTTTTCCTCAGTACTCCAGTGGACACGGAATGCCTCTTCTGATCTGTTTTTCTATTTTTGCATAACAACCTGAAATACTTTCACATGCCTCTGTTTGGGTTATTTTGCACTTTCTTCCAAATGAATTAGCCACACTCCGATAACACGGCTCCCCTCTGTCCTTGAAGAAGGACAGCTGGCAGACAGGCTCTCCCTGAGTAACACACACAGATAACGGACGACAAGCATTATACATTCAGTTTCCAGGCCAGTAAATCATTTTCGTTAGATGGGAAGATCATTTTTGTGTCTCTTTGTCTAAAATAAACAAACCCAACACTTAGATACTATTGTGATCTTACATACTTTTTGGGGTAACACAATTTGGAATTTGTTACACCACACATGTTTATGATTGTATTACTTGTTTTAGGGTTGTCTATCAACTAGACCTACTAATCAATTTAATGAGTAGGTGCTAAAACCATTTAATTGGCTAACAGAATTTATTTGAACACTTACAGTTTTCTAAACTGTGAGACATCTTCTTTAAAGGCGTTGAAATGTGTGTGTTACCATGCAGAAAAGGAGGGGTGTGTTTGTTTTCTTTCCTTACAGAAGCTCAGAGAAGCAGCCAAGGTAGGGGCTTTCACACACACAAAGATAACATAAGGCAGGGTTTGTGCATGTGGAGGAAGGAAACATTTGGATTTCGAATTTAGGTTCAGCAATGTTGATTTTGATACACGTCTTGGCATAGATCGTACAATGTGATATGTTTTCAAAATACAAATTGGATAACCAGACTGAAGCACTCAGCGCTTAGTTTAATTTGTGACTATGCTAAATACTAGACAGCAATTAGTATTATTTTGTGTTGCAAACATGATAAACATAGTTTGCTGGGTATATCTGAGTTTCTTGGTTAAGACCATATTGAAACTGATTCAGGTTTATAGAGATTAGATTCTATCAGCATTTAATATTGTACTCTAGTGGGATTTCAGCAGAACTGCACTATAGATTTTGGTTGCATTTTAGTTACTATATGATAAAATTGTTTAAACTATTAACATGATGTTGAAATTTTTTTCTTTTGGTGATTGGTGTTTTAACTTTTGTTGCTTTTATACAGGTATTTCTGTGTAAGACAGGACAGTGTTAATGGAGAAACCACTAAAACATTATTTATATATACTGAGTGTTTGAGTCATGTGTTTTACATGCCTCAAACAGGAGGGATAATAGTAGCTTCATAAATAAGATGTTAAAAGTATAAAGTGTTCACATCATTTGGATTTTTAAGTAGATTTTTAAGTAAATTTTAGTAACAGTTAAAGTTCAGTAGGTAATTTGTTTAGCCTAAAAACAGGAGCACATTACACAGACAGTCTGTGAAAAGATAATGTTCCTCTGTTTTTCCTAGGTTTTCCAAGAACTAGTTACAAATCAGAGCCGAGGAATCTCTGCATAGTGTCAAATGACTGCCCATGAACTGCAGTAAACCTGAATGCCAAATTGAATAAAATGATCAATATTCTGTTAGTTCATTCATTCTCACCTAAAATTCTTTCAGAAATTTATTTTCGTGTGCAATTTGGTTGTTTCCCTAATTTATTTCCACAGATGATCTGATTGGTGTAAGCAAATATTGAGACAGGTTTTTATCAAAGTTTCAAGCTGTAGCTTTAAATAACATCACTACTTGCATAGTAGCCTTCCCTCCCGGCTTAAAGGCCAAATAAAATGCCTATAATTAAGTTTGTAGCGTTGACTGAGTAAATAAGGTTTCTAGTTTAGCACAATTAGGGACAAAGCATTTCTTGAGCGAAATGCCTGATGCATACATTATATTCTGTGATTCCTGTCCCTGGTCAGGTAACACTTCTATTGATAGATTGTTAATTAAAGTGCCCGTGGTTTCGATAACCCACTTAACTTTAATTCATAACAATTTCAGTTATTCACAAATTTTGATTAGCCTTACTTTGTATTGCTTGACAATACTGCCTTGAAATAAACATATATTTTGTTAATTCACACTTGTTTTGTTTTGACTAGATTACAACGCGGTATTGGATTTATATCGGGTTTAAAGCTACACTCAGTTCATTTAAGATTTTGCCCTAGTCAATTGTTTTTAAAACTTGCATTATAGTCTTCATTTTGTATTTTTAAGCGACTAAATTACAAACTGTCTACATTGCATTATTAAGTGCTAATCAAAGTAAAACACTTTGTTGGTGATTCTTCCCTCTAAACAAATGTTTATTGGACTTTTTCTCTTGCTCCTATACAGGGTTTTGCTATATTACCATAAGTCAGTGTTAATTACTAAACTAATGAGACGGATTATTATATTTGCTGCATATTAAGTCATGTGCTTTGTCATGCCTTAATGAGTAGGGATATGGTAACATATAATAATTAGTAGGGGAAAAATAGCATTTAAAAATAGGCTAATAATAGCTTCCAAAATATAGCTTTTAAAGTAGGAGTTCACTTTTTAGGGTGTTAAATTTTTTTTTGACACAGGTAGGGACAGAGGCCCCAAAGGCACCCCCTCCATCCACCGCTCTGTGCGAAGTGATAGGATAGAATGTATGCAACTCTCCTATGCTCTTTCTGCCATCAGAGTCCAGTTTTCCGCAGGTCTGCCCAGAGCAGCAGAGGAGCCCGGGGACTTTTGTTGGCATCAAAGATCTCGGAGAAAGAACTGGCAATCCAAACGGTGGAAAGGCCCATTCCAGGTTTCTTCTCATCACCCACACCGCTGTAGAGGTCGCTGAGAGGGCAACTTGGGTTCACGCATCGCATTGCCGGAGAGTCCCGGATCCAGGGAAGGTCTCAGGCAAGCCAAAGCCTGCTACAAGTGCCCTAAGCCAGGTGTCACCTACGCCGGAGGACTGAAAAACGTGCCTGACAGACGGACTCTGTGCACTTTTCAGCAACCCCCCCGAGACGACTACGTGGGAACAAACAGATAACAAACAGATAACGGCCAGATAACATCTCTAATAGCCAAACATTTGGTATCGTACACTTTTCTTCACACACATGCAGCAGCAGCAGTGACGTCACACATTCTCCCTCTGACAGACATTCCTCTGCTGTGCTCCACACACACAGCACATTCTACAGGGAGCAGACTCTCCCTCCATCACAGCATGGAGCAACAGAGACCATGGAGAATTCAGTGGCACCAGTCACGTCTGTGTTAAGTCATCAGATGTGTAACCAGTTTCTTTTTTATCACTGTATGTCTGATTATCGCCTTGTTTATGTTTAGAGAAGTTTGACAGACCACCAGTCAGCATAACTACTCCCTTTTATGACTTTAACGACACTGACCCTTCCATGTAGGTACTATGACAACCACGCAGCAGAGAGAACCTTCCTCTTTTTCTAGAATCGACTGTCAATAAAAGAGTTACATTTTCTTCTCCTGCTATGTTACTGACACTGAAAGACGCTTTATCATCCACATGGATGTCCTCCTCTAATGAGGATGGCGGAGCCTTCTCTACGAATAGTTGGTTAGGCTCAATCAAAAAGTTCACTCGCGATGCAGGTTATAATGAGTCTTGTTACGTCTGCTCTCTTTTCGCCCTCTCACAAAAACAGGCCGCACCCGTTAAACCACAACCGTTAAGTCTGCATGATACTATTTGTGTAATGACCGCCCTCATGCATGTCGAGACTAAAGGGGAGCAGCTTTATACCTCACCGTCCCAACCGCCCGTATGCGCTGAGCTCGCTAATCGTCTCGTGTGTTCCCGTAATGGTACTTTGATTTAAAACTAGAAACGGTAAAGCATCCGACGCTATTGGTCAATTTCACCACAACCTCATGACAAACTTGACTCATGACCTTTGCATAGAACACGCTCGTCTTTTGGGGTCCCACTTGGGTTCGACTACCGACTGCAAACGCACAATGAACAACATATGCGGAAGCGGTGAATTTAAACTTAGCACGTGCTTGTTTTCATCTCCAGGGGTCATCGAGGCATCCATTCTGGATCCATCCAAAACCCACTTGCTTGCGCTGGCCAGATGATTCTGGTGCGGGCTCGTTAGTGGATTTTGTCTGGCTCTGTCGTGACTCCTGATATAAATTTCTGCCACCCTTATGGACGGGTAGATGCACTTTAATTTATCTGACCCCTTCAATTACGGTCTTGTCTTCCCTTGTGCAGGCCACTCATCACTACGCGCATTACATTCCTCCGTGGGGCGGCTTCATTAGGGTAAAGCGAAAGGTGCCAGGGGAAGGAGAGAAATTCGTTTCAGGCCTTTTTGCCTTAGTATAGGACAGTAGCCGATTCACACAATATTGATAAAGTTCACAGAGTCTTGAGAATTTGATTGTAATTGTGAATCTCTGGCTTTAACAACTTTCCCACATATGACTCAAAAGACTGACGAAACGGACTCAGACACAGTGTAACTTTTATTGGACAGCCACTCAGATTTATGATTTATCTCATTTAGTTTGATTTCATTTAACCTAAAGAGTGGTGTTTGTTTTGTTTGTTTTTGTTTTGTGTGAGATATTGTCCCTTTAATCTGAGGGTTTCTTTTTCATCCCTCACAAAAAAAAGCATGCTAAATGTAACCAACATATTTTAATATAATTTTGAATTATTTTATTGTGATTAGGTTGTAATCAAAAGAGTGGAGTGTGATGGCAAAAATTATATTTTACCCAAGTAACTATGCCTTTCTGTATGTGCTCTTGTTATGTCTCCCCCAAGGAGAAGTTAAATACATTTGTCTGTGAGAAAATAGCCAACCTAGGTTTACTGAGATACAACCGTAGTCACAAGGTCTCTACAGGTTATACGACATAACATCCCTGTGAACCAGACAGACCAGAAGGTCTATCTTCATTTGTTATTAGATTGAATTGTGTGCTTAAAGCGATGTCACTGCCTCTCTCTTATCTGTGTATTTAAGCTGATGTTCTTGATGTGTGAATTTTGAAGACTCTTCCACATGTTGCTGCGTGCATCTTGTGAACGAGTTCTCCTATTCTGCGCAGAATATATGTACTTCAATAAATTACAAAAACCTACATTGGTTTCAGTCTACTATTTCTTGTTACTTGTTTCATCTTCAATTATTCTAAAACAGTTAATTAATCTACACCTGCTGCACCCTGGGTATTTTCCACAACAAGAGCCTAAAGAGAAATAAATAACATGTATATATTACATGTTAAATGGGAACAGCGTATCACAACACAGAGCATAAACCCTTTAACTCCCTCAGGGCTCTAAGGGTATGTTTTTAAAATTTGCCTGTTAAAAAGGTACTTGCACATAGCATGGTACCATATGTTTTATATCAAAAGTTTAACAATGTTCAAACATTGTTAACACAGAGCACTTGAATGTCACACACAATTTATACTGCATGTAGGAACATACCTGTCAAGGACTATGTGCACACAATCTTTGATGTTCTTCCCTCCTATTCTTGATATTTGCAGAACCTATTGGAATAAGAGCATGATAAAGTTGACTGATCTCCAAAGGAACTCAAGTGTGTGAATGGACTGTATTGTGTTATGCTAGGCCATCTATTATTTCCAGACTTGTCAAACCTACCAGGGTATCAAAACCTTGTGTGTCACCGAGGTCTTGCTCCACCTTCTCAAAATCCTCCATTGTCTCCATCCTCTCAATTCGCAAGGCAATTGAGGCAGGTTGTGCTTGTCGAAGCAGAGTTCGGATGTCGACCAAGAGGTTTAAAACCTTTTTCTGGTACACTGAAATAAACCTATTTATTCATTACATTGATTGCCTCCAATTAAAATAGCAAAACTAGCAGGCTGGTTTACAATTGTTTTTGCAAAAAATGTTCTGACATGATAGAAACCACCCTACAATTGTTGCTAGAAAAACAAGCCACTGCTACAACTGAAAAGCTGTTTGTGTAGACAGAAAGAACATTACAGTAATGGAGAAGGTTGTACTATTAAAACGGTCTCCCTCTCGCTCAGTGTCCTGTGGTCTCACACTGTCATAGATCAATACTTACCATCCTGAGGCAATGGGAAGGTCAACCTTCGATTCTCCACCACTGCATCTGCAAGATAGAAAGTCTGTTTTAGAGATTACCAAATGACAAAACATTCAAGAGATTTGGGCAGTTTTTGTAACGCTCATATTGGGTGGCCATCTAAGGGTTCTGTTGTTCCTGTCAATCCATATGTCAGGAACTACACCCTCCTCCTCCTCCTCTCTTTCACCCTCCTTCCAAACAGCCCTCGCGTACATGACCTGGAAAGGACAGCATATTCATGTTACTAAAAGTATTTAACATATTAGTTTAGCTTACGCCTTGAGTAGACAAGTAATAATAATAATAATACATTTTATTCATATAGTAAATAAGTTATTGTCTAAATGTCCAATGTTCAAAAACCCTCATAACTCTGAATGTACAACTGGAACTTTTTGGTTCCATTCGCTTCCTTTTTTACAAGGTTGCAGACCTGTAAGAGTGTTATTTACAGCCCAATTAAGGAATTCAGAGAGTCCCTGGAACACATTTTGAGAACCATTGTAGCGGACAATCTTATACAAAGTGAATTAAAGGTGCAATAGCATAGAAAATGACATGAATCCTACTCAACAAATCACCAATTGTCATGGTAATAGAGACTACTCGGAGCTGAAGGTAGCAGAAATGAATATGCGATGATTTTCATTAGGAGTGACAAGATCACTAATGACTACGTTAGAGGGTAAGCCCAGGTTAAATTAGTGCACAAAGCAAGAGAGGTGATGTTGAGATGGTTTGGACACGTGCATAAGAGGGATGAGCATTACATTGGGAGAAGGATGTTGTGGCAGGAGGAGAGAGAATGCGATATGGATGTAGTGAGAAATGACATGCAGGTGACTGGAGTCACAAAGGAAAATGCAGAACAGATGACCCCTGCTGGGATCTAATAAAAAACTAAATTTAACCTTTAGTGTTTGTGTTCCAGACCATGGCGTAAGGGTATGAGGACAGCACCACCAGTTTCTAGTGGGAGGCAGGCCACCTTGCGGAACAGATCCCTTTCTTGCAGTAATCCATTTTTCATCCTGACTGGACCATTTCCTATGCAGACTATATTTAGAAGTCCAGAGCTGCATGGTTGGTGAAACAACGGTGAAGTGTGACGCTGGTGAAGGATTTCACAGGCAAAAGGTACCGTCGGCATTTTTCTGCTTTATAAAAGCAAATCTGTCGTCTCTCAAGAGAAAACAACTGTCCCTTTCTTTAACAGAAGCCAACACTTCAGGGGGTACTTTGCTTTGGTCCACTCCTGATTGTTCCATTTCTGACAAACGCCTGGTGACTTGTTCCAGGGGACTTCTCCCGCTCCTCACGTGTTTCTTGATTTGTTGCAGGTAGTTCTCAAATGGGAAACAGGAAATGTCATTCAAGGAACAGTTGAAATGGCTGGCATCTTCATGGAGATGAAGTAGTATATGTACATTATATACAGGGAAGGTTTTGCCATACAGGTCAGCACAGCACATGACAAAGTGTTTGATTAGATCATGAGAATATTGGCGATAGGCATTTTGAATCCTATCATTTGACTCCAGCATTATTGACATGGCTACTGTGAAGGACAAGAAATGTTCGTATCTTTCAGGGGACAACACAGTTTTTAGTACCACAGGTCCTGTGTAAAGCAAAAACTGCCATAGTTGAGTTGCTTTCCACCTATCCAATTCCTGTAATCCGCGCGGCTGCCGAGCAAATTCACTCGGCATCTTCCCTCTAAGTGCAATTAGTTTTTGAGAAATTGCATCTTTTTGCCTCACAGATAAACGGCAGATTTTTGGGCCACGAGTCAAGTAAATTAACAGACGTCTTACTACTCCCAAACTGACCACGTGCATGTAATCTAGGACAAATGAGCTAACGCAAGGAATTCCTGCAGCAATGAAGGGGCTGGCATCAATTTAGCGGTTCCTGTACGCTACTCTAGAGAAACCATCATCTGTTCGAGTAGTGCATTCTTGTTGACTGAAAACTATTCTTTCCTCAACCCGAGTACCTCTGATTGAACATCTTTCACAACTCTCATATGAAGTATGACCCTTAATACATTTTAGATATGCCCTTGCTGGCGCGTCACAGATTACAGCATCAATATTTACCATGTAAGTCTGGCCTTTATGAACTATACCATTCTCTTTAAGCCATTTGTACTCTGTCAAAAAGTCTTTAAGATACTCCTCGAGTGGACTTGGCTTCCTTTGTCCACTAAACATAGCGACAAGAAATGGATCAAAATTGCCACACTTTGCCAGTATTGGCCAAAATTGGACACTACTACTTTTGAAAAGTGGGATGCCGTCAACATTTACACTGAGTTGCACATCATTACTCTCCATCTGACTTAAATACCGACAGATCCCCTTTTCTAAGCCGTAGTACTTGTACTGCCCGCCACATTTAGGCTCTGTTGTGTTAAGTTGTGGTGTAGCAAGGAGTGTCCGACAATCCAAAGGCAAAAGGTGCCCTTGCTTTCTTAATAAGGGCAATAAACCATTTAGTGCTCTGTGTGTCAATTTATGCTCTAAGGTCCACTGTCTCAGGTCGTCTTCAAAGCTGCTGGTCCCCTCGGCTTCATTATTTGGTTCATTGTCTGAGTCAGTAGACCAATAGTCCACATCAGTGTCGAAGTCAAAACGTTCTGACGTCCCAGGAACACTTTCACTGATAACACTGTGTACATCATCACTGCCTCCACTACTCGGAGTCCCAGGCCCACGGTCGCTATTTTTAATGCCACGGTGTTCGTCATCAGTGTCAGATCCCTGGAGAAGTAGATTGAGCTCTTTTTGGCGTTTTCGCCATTCCCTCATTTTCTTAGCCATCTGTAAACACAGTCGTGTGTCTGTTAGTTTAGTTTTACTGTTTATTTGACTGGGGCATGTGCGAATGGGAAGGAGGATGAGGTCACTTACCTTGCAGGAACACCTCCCTCCAAGTCTAAAATGTAAAAAACACTGAACCTGATAGAAAGAAAAAAATGGTTTAATAACACCCAACTAAACCTTTACAATACTCGCACAACAGTGTCGTTTGCCTACAATAACAGCCTTGTTCTCTTGAACAAGCGACACAATTGGACTATGTAAAACAAGTAACAAAAACCCTATAGTGAAGTAGGATAAACTAGCCTCCTAGGCTATGATGCATGACAATTCAAAACTTATCAAATTATCAAAAACGGGGATTGTGAAAGATAAATTTGAATCAGTGGCTGCAGGAACTTAGCCTGCCACGTGCTTTTCTCCGAGAAGTTGTTAAAATACGAATTTCGCCTAAAATAAGAAATTACATGATGTCCGGACCTCGGTGACCTCTTAGCTGGCTATGCCATGTCCGGAAAACGAGGCCGCAATTTATATTGAGACAAGGCACCAACAACTCGTTTAAAAACACATATCCCCACATGGGAGCAGTAGCTTGTAGCTAGGCTAGGCTAGTTAGCTACCAGGTTAGCTACCAGCCAGGCTCTAATAAGTGACTTCGCGACAGAGCTGCACGTTAAATAGTTGGTTAACGTGAATATTTTTTGGCACTATGGTCATTTTCAACCGTAATTCCAATTTAAGTTTAACGTTATAGCTGATGGGAATAGATGCAATGCTAATTGTAGCCACAACAGGTTCAGACGGTGTAAAACAACAACGCTAAAACAGCGAACATTATAAATACATGAATAAACATACAATGAACTAACATGACCGAACTTACCTTCAACTAAATGGAAGTCGGTGGTTTAATGATGATACTTTTTAAAGCAGTGGTTGAGCTAAAATGCTGTCGTACCAAATCAAATGCCTGTAGTGTTGCACCCATAGACAGTATATAAAAGGGTTGCATCAACCAATCTTCTTCTTCCTTTGTTTTTTGGCAGATCGCAAACAACTTAAAGTTGCATATACCGCCACCCAACGCACTAGTTTGAGGCTGATCACGGCCTCCTGCTATATTCTTCGAGAAAGGCCGTGTTCCTAAACCATGCCTTAGCCAATCAGAGTGTTGTTGTTGGGTTATGATAACGTGCTACCTGAGAAGTGTTGACTGGTTGAAATAAAACATTTTAAATTTTATTTCAAAATAGATACATGCATAAATAAATTCATTAATTAATTAGTATAAAAAAAAATGAAAACCAGCTGGAAAGCGGAAAAATGTAAAATAACAAAATTTAATGTACTAAAAAAAATGTTTAACCACAAATCATCATATTAATAACATGAATGTTGACAACCAAGTTGATATTTGTCAAAATTGAAGTCAATTTCCCAGACCTGTTTAAGACATCCAAATGACGTCCAAAAAAGCGACGTTGAAATGTTGAACTGCGTATTCACGTGCAGGTCGGGTCATGTTTAGACGTCAAAAAACAGACCTAGTTTGCACGTTGTATAGACGTTCAGAATTGGTCTTCGACCGACCGACGCAATTTAGACCTGATCTGCACGTCGATTCGACGTCGAATGTTTAGTGGGTTAAACCTACACCATCCTCCCTATTCTGGTATTCTAACCACCTGAACTATCTACAACACATGGTGGAAACCTGAAATTAAGACAGAGAAGACTAGAGGTGAGACATGATCATTAATGAATATTAAAATTAATAAATTACAGATTTAGTGATATTTTCATAAACTATTTACCACATCAACAAACAGCATGGCAGAACACAATATTTTTTTTTAACATGGCAGCCTTTAAAAAGTGAAAGGAGACAGAGAAAGAAAGGTGAGAAAGAAAAAACACTTAACTGACTTTATGATGGTATTTTACACACAGTACTGGTACAGTATCTAGAAAATGTTTGAAAATACTGACATCATATACAGTACTTACTTATTAAGAAATTATGATGGGACCCTGAAAAACAGGACACAAGTGAAAGGACAGAGAAGGGTGAGAAGGAATGGCATTTGTTGGACTTGCTCATATGATCACAGTACTTGTATCTTTATTCCACAAAAATAGCTGAATCATATAAAGTAGTACTTACGTAGGAACTTCAAAAGTTGCATGGTCTAGAGAACCTCTTAAAGTATGATTAGACCCTGAAAAACAGGACAGAAAGGAACAACGATTAGATAAATAATAAAATCTATTAAGGACAGATTGTGATTGAACTGTATAACCAAAGAATATTTACTCACTGCATCAATAAAACATCACCCACAACATTTCCACAGCAGCAACACTGAGCATATCTTAACATATGGAAACCTTTAAGAAGTGAAGGGACAGACAGCGAAGGGTGACAAAGACTTGCACTTAATGGATTTTTTCAGACGATGACAGTACTGGTATGTTTACCATAGAGAAATGGTTGAATCATATTCTATATAGTACTTACTTAAAATTAACCCACTCCAGGCTTCCAAAATTGACTGACAGTCTGAAACGAAACAATGACAGATTAAGGCTGTAAGAAAACATGTTTATAAATGCCTAATACACCAATCTCATATTTATTCTATCTACTGTCTTATGCATTAAAACCTATTAAGATGGACACATTCTAAGCATTTTCTGAGCATGTGAAGATAGATACTAAACCTTTTCATTTGACTGTACTTTTAGGCAATAACAATAAAGTTGAATTTAATCTTAACTGATACATAATTAGGAATGTTTTGATCATTTTATTTCACCTCGCCAGGTTACAAAAGCAGCTTTCTCAGCAGGTCACTCTTCTCAGCTACCCTGTCAATGACCATGTCGGAGTCCAATGACACGAGAATGTCCTTTTCAGTGGCCATCAGCATAAACATCTCCAGCCTGTTTCCAGACAGCTGCTTCGGAGTCTGCTTTTAATGAACTTGAGTGTAGAGAATGTCCTTTCACAGGCAACCTGAGTGAGAGAGAGGGTCAGCAGGTACTTGTAGGCCAGCCCAAGGAGATGGTAGGCATCAGACAGCATGTTGAACCGCCTGAGAATTTGATAGCAGCACAGTGGGCAATATTTGCAAGAATCACAGCTTTTGGTCACAATTTCACTTTCTTCGTCCCATTCTTCAGAGCTGTCCTTTGCTGTTCTGGTCCTGTAGTCATCTACATGTGATGTCTTAAGCCTTTCCCACTGTCCAGCAAAACGTTTCAGTTCTGACTGAAGGTTATTTACTGTAGCCCTGCTGTCAAATTTGAGGAGACATGTGCTGAGGTTTTGAAGTGCATTACTAGGAAGAGAAACTGTTCTGACCTGGCTAAACTTCCTGGGGTCCAACCATGCCAAATCCGCAACAAGAGGGCCATTTGTGACAAATCGTCTGTGGATTGCTTCAATAACTGTGTCCAGGATGGTGTTGTGCTCTTTCACCTCATATGTTTTCTCAGCATTGATTTGCAACTCATCTTCAGTCATCTCTCCGGCCATGCATTTTCTCTTCTTGGCTCTCTTTTCAGGTAGTGCAGCCTCCACTTCCATGTCTGTGTTGTCCTCCCTCTCCTCGAGTTTCTGATTTGTCTATTTCACAAATGTGTCTGTAGCTGCCTTCACAGTTGGGAAGTCCCTGGCGATTGTTTTGAGGCTATCTTGTGTGGCCTTTGACTGGAGGTACTTCGACAGAGGAGTTGTTTGCTCAAACACTCCAAGAAATATCTGTGCTGTTACGACAGTTTTATGCTTCAAGAGACACTCTTTAAAGCCTTGTGCTTTGGCACGAACAGCTGGCTTTTCTTTTTCCCTCTTTTCAATGGCTTCCAGCGTGAGCACTACATCAATTCCAAAATGTCCAAAGATTTTTTGGAGGACATCATGCTTGGCCCACCACCGTGTCTCACCTATTGGACTGAGGCATCTGTGTCTTGTCTTTTATTGGGTTTGTTTCTCCCACAGATTAACCCTGTGATAGGGTTAATCTAGGGATTTGTGTTGTGTCAGCAAGCACAAGAGTAAGTATGTGTGCATAGCACCACACATGCACATGAGTTGGAGACTGGGCAGTCATAAGTGCTGTACTAGCCAGTTGATATTGCGTGTGTGCGTTTGGTTAATCGTGGTCAAATCACTGAGGTTGCCTCGAAATTTAGGCTACACTATACATGCATTACCTGCAGACCTAGGTGATTTCATTATGTCATTCCTAACGGAGGTCCTCTCTCACTCAAAACACACATTTCGCCGCCCCGCTCCCGCCCATTTCTATGCTCTATTCCGTCCTCATCACGTTACCGGGAGTCCCGAGAAATCGTCACCTTCTAGTCTAATCTAGAAGCAGCCATCGCTTGGTTCCCTCTCTCACAAATGCATGCTCATGTAACATTAACGTTGATGTACAATGGCGGCGGCGCTGACGCAGCAAAGATTGAAATGTCTGCTAACATTTACCTTTACGGCACATCAATACTTCCAACACTGGCTATAAATAACCCGATACTAAATGCGCATTTTTCTTATGTCTTGCCTCATTAACGCTAACGTTAACCTGAGATAATAATGTTGACATTCATGTAACTTATGAATTAGCTAACGGTCGCTTACTTTGCCAAGTCGGCCAATATCTACAGGGTGACTAACTATGGCTAAACTACCGTTAGCATCCCTTAACATGCAATATCATTCTAGCAATATGGAAAAACCTACGGAGAGACATGTATTGCCAAATAACGTTCCATCTTGAAATATGGTTCTGTACCTCACCATTTACTTTTCAAAACTCGATATAGCCCAACAATTAACGTTAATGCAACTTATTATATTATCATGTTCACACTAGCTAGCTAGGAGACTAGCTAGCTTTTAACCGTGAGCCAGTTAACATTAGACTCATTACAAAACTTAGCTAGCTTATACATATCTGAAGATGTTTTATTATTATTGTTATCAACTCGCCGAGAAAGGTAAACGCCAGAAAATAATACGAAAATACTTCCATCTGTCTCCATGTGTGACAGCATCATCCCAGTGTGACAGCATGTTATTCCCAGCAGAGTCAGTGAAGAAGAGACGGAAACAG
The DNA here is from genome assembly GCA_023631565.1 of Gymnocephalus cernua. Lineage (NCBI taxonomy): Eukaryota > Metazoa > Chordata > Actinopteri > Perciformes > Percidae > Gymnocephalus > Gymnocephalus cernua. The sequence goes on from CM042436.1 coordinate 340,864, forward strand.
CGTTTCAGAAACACAGCGGCAGGATGTGATTGGGCGACACAGAAACAGCCGTTAATATTGTAAAATAAATAAGAGTATGTTTGTTTTCTTCATGATTTTTATTAATTGTAGAGCGTTTCATAGCTACCAGATAAAATATGTGTATTTATTTCCTCTGCCAACACAAATGTTTTCCCATCAGTATATAACACATGTATGGTGTCAACTTATCCAGAGCGGGAGATAAAGAAATAATTACACATTGTGCTAAAATCTACACAATAAGTGTCAAAATGCTCTCTACACAGTCACATGTTTTTTGACACATCTCTTTTTGGAGTGTATAGCTTACTGGGGTATATATTAGACTTAATATTTACTATAAACGATAATGGATTTCTATATATTTAACAGATGACCACTTTGGTTGTAAGATTCAGATAATTATTTAAAAGCTAGACATTTAAAATGAGAATAAGAAAGAAAAGTATTTCTTTGTACCCCCCTTTCCCTGTTAATGCCCTACCTGGCCCCCTGGCGAAACTTTGCTAGACAGTTTGCACAAACTTTGCACAGTTACCAGCTGTCAGCTATGTAGAAAAGGATCCTGGTGTTATTTGTCTCTCAGAAACAGTTCATAACTTCCCTTCAACTTATTCATGCCACCTAAAAGATAAACCTGTTTCTCCATCACCTGTTCAGCTCTGATGATTCGGTAAGGACAGTAAATCTGCGTGGTACAGCTCTGAGACCAAATCTCTGACAATCTGGTTTCACCTTCATGTTTCTCTCTCACCAGATACCCAAACCGATCATGACCAGCAGCTTTTACAGCTGTTGCTCCAGCAAACAGCTGATAAACCGATCAGCTGATCAACAGGAGGAGGGGGAGAGAATGAGAGCATAAAGTCACAGGATAACTCCAGCTTTGTCTTTTTTTCATTCTAGCTGAAATACAAATCGTGTTCCTTTTCACCTCAATACGTAACGCGTAATATTTTCTCTGAATATGGGACGATTACGTTTTTTACAGGATGTTTGGCAACCCATACCAACTAACCTTATCAATAATTCACTCTCAGTAACATAGCACCAGCAGTATAGAAACTCTGTCATGCTAACTACACACACACAGTATAAGTTATTGTGACTGACTGTAAAAAGTTAGCAAGCACAACGAAAATAAGCTACACCTAAACTTGGTTTATATCTGACCCAGATAGACTGCAGCTCATAACTTACCTCAAGTTCAGTTCTGCCACTTGGACCGGCAGCCGCCTCGGGTCTCTCCTCCTCCTGCCTCCCCTTTCCCTCTTCAACCTTGCTGGTTTTACTGAAGTGGAAGCTCCACTATAGCCACCACCAAACAACTGTGATATTTTAGCACATTTGGCAGCATCTGCCTGAAGGGCTAGTTGCTTTTTCGTCCTAATTGTTTCGGCTCCTCCTTTGCGTTTTTTGTTCAGCAATGATATGTGATTGCTGAGCCGTTGCGAGGGGGAGGGTGCATCTGACCTCCTCGGCTGTAATTGATCCAGCCCAGAGTCGATCATGACCAATTGGCCAATCCACCACCTTTAATAGTTTACACTGTTGCAAAAAAAACAAAAACAAACACCGGCCCACAAATGGCGAGAAATCACCATCGGCCCACCGGGCATTGGCCTCCAAGCCCAGAGAAGTCGACGGCGCTTCTGGACACTGTTAACATAGGGCTTCCTTTTGGCACAGTACAGTTTTAACTGGCATTTGTGGCTGTAACTACGTATTGTGGTACTTGACAAAGGTTTGCCAAAGTAGTCCTGAGCCCATGTGGTGATATCGCTTATAGATGAATGACGATTCTTGATGCAGTGCCGCCTGAGGCCTCGGAGATCACGGTTGTTCAGCTCAGGCTTGCGCCCTTGTCCTTTACGCACTGAAATTCCTCCTCATTCCTTGAATCTTTTAATTATGTTATGCACTGTTGAAGGTGAAATAAGCAAATGTCTTCCTATCTTTCTTTGAGGAACATTGTTTTTAAACATTTCAATAATTTTCTCACGTATTTGTTGGCAAACTGGCGATCCTCGGCCCATCTTTGCTCCTAAAGGACTAGACCTTTCTTGGATGCTGCTTTTGTACCAAATCATAATTACAATCACCTGTTGACATCACCTGTTTCAAATCACATCATTATTTAACCAATTTACCTGATTACTAGCCCTAAATTGCTCCTGTCCCAACCTTTTTTGGAATGTGTTGCAGGTCTGAATGACAGGAAAGGATATATATTTACAAATGACATTAAGTTGACCAGACAAAACATGAAATATTTTGTGTTCACATTGTCTGCCATGAAATACAAGTCAAAGTACATTTAGAAATCACTACTTTCTTTTTTTTATTTGTGTTTTCCATACTGTCTCAACTTTTTCTGATTTGGGGTTGTAGTTAAATCTGTAGGAGTATGTTGAAGTAGCCAGTGTACTTAGTTCAATGTAACTAAGTACATTTACTCAAGTACTGTACTTAAGTACAATTTTTTTCTTTACATTTTACTGTGATACTTACAGATTTTTACTGAAGTAACATTTTCACCACAGGACTTTTACTGTAACAGTGTATTTTTACAGTGTGATATCAGTGCACAGTAGCAATAATCTGAATACATCTTCCACCCATTTATAAATATTAATACAGCGGACGTCCTGTTGGGTTTAGAGTCTGGCTCCAAGAGGCTTTTCTGGAAGTCTGGCCATGATCCATATGCATCCCAAATCTCATTGGTCTAGGTGAAACGCACTGCAGGGGCTACTTCTTTAAAATGTTGTAGGGGGGCGCTAAATAAAAAGTAAAGTCTCTCCTCGCAGAGAGGACTTTTATTGTGACAGCGCCGTAACCCGGATGTGACCGGCAGTGTTCCGGTCCTATGAGGCTGACGGTAGCACTCAGAGCAGAGTTGTTAGCGCCGTGGTCAGTGTGTTATTGTGGCTGTGTGTCGGTGATATGCGGGTGTGTTTGGGCCCCTGCGCGCCCCCGCTGCTCGGCCTGGGCCCCTGCAGGCCCTCACTACTCGGCCTGGCCCTGCTGCTAGCCGCGGTCCCCCCTCTCTGGGCCTGGGACGCGGACCTGGAGCTGCTGGACCTGGTGGAGGAGATCCCGCAGAGCTTCTACCAGTTCATGTCTCTGGACCAGGTCCGTGCTTACCTCCTGTTAGAAACTATGTGTGTTTAAATGGGTCTGGTGTAGCCTCATGGAGTGCAGGGAAGTTGCTAGATCTCACCCGTTACACGTGTCGACGGCAACACGGCCACACTGCGCAGGCGCCAAAACACAGACGTGACTGCAGTGTTTATGTTTCACACACGCACATGTTGTTAATATTTCTCCCACATTCCTGTTGAGAAAGTATACAGATTATCTCCAGAAAGAGACCCCAGTGTCACACGAGACAGAAATCCCGTTACATGTTAATGCTAAGTGTTTCCATGGTTACAGCGCAGCAGCTGTTACCAGCTGAGTGCCACGCACACACACAGAGATGCTAAGCTAACGTTAGCTAGCAGCTGTGGTCCAGTTCCACATGCTAACGGCTAACAGATGATTATATCAGATGTAGTCTTAAGTTCATTTGTCATACTGAGAGGTGTCTCTATTATTGTGTCCAGCCTCATTGCTATAAGTGGGTGGACACAATAATAGAAACAGAAGGACTCACAGGGACAAACCGGTGTTCCGGTTTAACGAGAGACCATGTTAACTGGCGACCGTCAGCCAAATGCGTCTGTTGTCGTAGTGACGGCAGCTGTTGAAAACGGGAAGAGAATACGTAGCTGTCCGCGTGAATGCCTTTTTGTTAAGTTGTCATTCAAATGTTGAAACATAACGACGTTTACGTTACCTCTCTGATTTGTCTTTAATAAATAAATAGAAATAGAAAATAAATTAATAAACTTGGATTTGAACTTGTACCATTGTGGGAAAATAAACAAGACTAGCTAAGCAGTCTAAACGCAGCGCGCCATCACATGGTCTCAGTAACTGGTGGGCATGGCATGATATGAACTCAAACGTCACAGAGGGCCAGATGTACTAACGCTTTTGCGCCCACTTCAGGCGTATTTGTGTCGCAACGTGCGCGTAAAATCATGGCGAGGTATGTACAAACAGGCCGCAATGATGTAAAAGCGCAAACTGCATGTCGTGGGAGCTGAAAAGGGCAAATTGCGTTTTTCGTGTCATGCATATTTATTCATGGGAGGGTCGCGGGGAAAGTGGGAGTTTACCGTAAAGAGATGGGAGGGGAAGCGTAAAGAGCGCTTAATTACGTATTCCGCGGTATGTACAAAAACCGCCAGTAATAGCGCGCCTCTATTTTGCGGTGAAAATTCTCCGCCTCTTAAAAGCAGGTGTAAACCTGGAAGCGGGTTTCCTCACATATGCCTCCTGGTGAAATGACAGCAGTAATCCGAGCAAGACGAAGACATCGGCCGAGGAGACGAGCTGAAAGGAGTTTTGCCACAAGGATCACAGATTAAGCAGCCATGCAAGATTACAGTTACTGGAAGAAATCAAAGATGACATTGAATCTCCGACTCAGAGTTCACATTCCAGCAGTTGTTAAACTCCCCGCTACATTACAAATATTGGCATCAGGATAATTTCAAACAGTCATAGCATCAGCAGTGGGAATATCGCAGTCTGCACTCAGCCGTATCATAGCACCAGTACTTACAGTTTACGGTATAGTGGGCGGAGAAAGGCGCTAATTACGGATGACCTGCAGGTTTTTGTAAATATGGCGTAAACTACGGTATCATTGCGTTCGCTATCTGCGGGTGAGCCATGGCGCTGATAACGCTACGTTCGCAAATGTACGTACATCTGGCCCAGAGAGTCTCTTAAAACCAGGAGGCAGCCAGATCAAGTTGTGACCACACTGCATGCAAATAAGTGACAAGTTGCTCTTGCTCAGCTTTATTGTTTGATTTCCAAAACATGCACGTCTTGTATCTTTGTCCACGGTAAACACATTGAAATAAACGAGAAACTCAAATGTCCATTTCTGATTATCAAATAATAAATAATGTCTTCCTGTCCGTCTGTCTCTTATAGGGATGGGCATGATTAATCGACGATCGACGATTAATCATTAAGAATTTCGTCGATCACGTTAATTTGTCATCGATTAAACTAATGCAGGTTGCGTTGTGTAGTGTGATTGCAGCAATGAAATGATTTCCAGTGTGTCAGCAGTAATTAAACATTTTACCACCCGGGGGCGCCATAGGCTGCTCAGTTAGCTGCGAGTTACGTTTTGATTCAAAGTAATCATGAAGAGGTCACGGCGAAGTGTAGCGTGGGACCATTTTGATTTAAAAAACGACTTAGTTCACTGCAAACACTGCGACGCCGTGTATAAGTACAACACGGCCACGACTCAAATGATGTACCACTTAAACAAAGTGCATCCGACCCTGGTTAATGTCGGTGGCTGTGCATCCGACCCTGGTTAATGTCGGTGGCGGTGCGTCCGACCCTGGTTAACGTCGGTGGCGGTGCGTCCTGCTCTCAGTCTCAACCTAGCATCACCTGGCGTTAGCACGGAGGAGCTGCGATGCACAACGAGCACAGGAAATTACCCGAGGGATCTGCACGTTCATTGAGATGGATATTGGAACCAGCATTTCACATTCCGTCACGACGTACCATCACCAGACTGGTAGAAGCTCACTACGAAACGAAGAACGGAACGAGGTTCCCCGGGCCGGGCTGGCCAAGTTAGCGCGGAGGTAGCTACCTGCATCCCGGGCCGGTGTCGTGCCAATGTACTTACCCCCGCCAGGATTATCACCAGGTAGCGGTCGCGTCTGACCCATGGATGTATTAAGGGAACCTCAGACCCCAGTATCATGTCAACCTGCTTATTTTTCTCAACAAAAACCAGTAGACTGGTGCAGGAGTTGTATGTGAGTAACTGGTTCTTTTGTATTAGGCTTTGTCCGTGCCTTGGATAGTTTTGAGTTACATTTTGACAAAACCTGTCAGATCTAAGTAGTATTATGTTTTTGGTTAAGTTATTATTGAACATGATTATTTTTATTTATTATTTTGGAACAAACGAGGGTCTCTGTTTAACAACGCCGGCTCGCAGCAACGGTTCCGCTGCTAAATTAAACACTGCAGCGCATATATCTTCAAGTTTAGCCAAACCTCCAGTTTAACTGTCACAAGTTGTTCTTCTTGTAATTAAGATCTCATCGAGGTAAAAACATGCTGTATTTTTGTATTTTCATTGCGTTTTTAATTTATAAAAAGTTAAATAAATAATTAATTTTAATATAAAAATATTAATGATTAATCGATAATTGATCATTAATTCTCCCGACGATTGACGAAGGAAATTGAATCGAATGCCCATCCCTAGTCTCTTACCTGACCTCCTGTGTCTCTCTCTCTCTCTCTCTCTCTCTCTCTCTCTCTTTCTCTCTGTCTGTCTGTCTCTGTCTGTCTGTCTTCTATCTGTCTCTCTAAACTGTCTTCCTGACCGTCTGTCTGCTTGAGGGTCTCTCTAACCTGTCTGTCTCTCAGGATGCGTCATCATTGGAGGTGAAGAAGGCGTATCGCCGGCTGTCTCTCTCTCTGCATCCTGACAAGAACAAAGATGAAAATGCTGAAACTCAGTTCAGACAGGTGAGAAACTCATTATTCTTCTAAATGTCCCTCAGAGCCAGAGTCCTGGTCCCCTAACCCTCTACAGACTCAGAGCCAGCATCCTGCTGTTAATCCTTGTTATCATTCATGATCCCTAAATCATTTCTTATTAACTCATCTCATCATAACAGAGTTTAAGGATCAGACTCTTTGTGGTTTCATTTTCAGCTGGTGGCCATTTATGAAGTACTGAAGGACGAGGAGCGCCGACGCAAGTGAGTCTCACCGGAACTACACATCTGGATCACACAGAAACATCTGCAACATACAGAAACATCTGCAACATGCAGAAACATCTGGATCACACAGAAACATCTGCAACACACAGAAACATCTGCATCACACTGAAACATCAGCAACATACAGAAACATCTGCATCACACAGAAACATCTGCATCACACAGAAACATCTGCATCACACAGAAACATCTGCAACATACAGAAACATCTGCATCACACAAACATCTGCAACATACAGAAACATCTGCATCACACACAAACATCTGCAACATACAGAAACATCTGCATCACACAGAAACATCTGCAACATACAGAAACATCTGCAACACACAGAAACATCTGCAACATACAGAAACATCTGCATCACACAGAAACATCTGCAACATACAGAAACATCTGCAACACACAGAAACATCTGCAACATACAGAAACATCTGCATCACACAGAAACATCTGCATCACACAGAAACATCTGCAACACACAGAAACATCTGCAACACACAGAAACATACGCATCATACAGAAACATCTGCAACATACAGAAACATCTGCAACACAAAGAAACTTCTGCAACACACAGAAACTTCTGCAACATTCAGAAACATCTGCATCACTCAGAAACATCTGCAACATACAGAAACATCTGCATCACAGAGACATCTGCAACATACAGAAACATCTGCATCACACAGACATCTGCAACATACAGAAACATCTGCAACATACATAAACATCTGGATCACGCAGAAACATCTGGATCACGCAGAAACATCTGCATCACACAGAAACATCTGGATCACGCAGAAACATCTGGATTACACAGAAACATCTGCATCACACAGAAACATTTGCAACATGCAGAAACATCTGCATCACACAGAATCATCTGCATCACACAGAAACATCTGCATCACAGAAACATCTGCATCACACAGAAACATCTGCATCACACAGAAACATCTGCACCACACAGAAACATCTGCATTATGCAGAAACATCTGCATCACACAAACATTTACAACCTACTGACACATCTGCAACATACAGAAACATCTGCATCACACTGAAACACCTGCAACATACAGAAACATCTGCATGACACAGAAACATCTGCAACATACAGAAACATCTGCAACATGCAGAAACATCTGGATCACGCAGAAACATCTGCATCATGCAGAAACATCTGGATTACACAGAAACATCTGCATCACACAGAAACATCTGCATCACACAGAAACATCTGCATCATACAGAAACATCTGCATCACACAGAAACATCTGCAACATACAGAAACATCTGCATCACACAGAAACATCTGCAACATACAGAAACATCTGCATCACTCAGAAACATCTGCAACATACAGAAACATCTGCATCACACAGACATCTGCAACACACATAAACATCTGCAACATACAGAAACATCTGCATGACAGAAACATCTGCAACATACAGAAACATCTGCATCACACAGAAACATCTGCAACATACATAAACATCTGGATCATGCAGAAACATCTGGATCACGCAGAAACATCTGGATCACGCAGAGACATCTGCATCACACAGAAACATCTGCAACATACAGAAACATCTGGATCACACAGAAACATCTGGATCACACAGAAACATCTGCATCACACAGAATCCTCTGCATCATACAGAAACATCTGCAACATATAGAAACATCTGGATCAAACAGAAACATCTGCATCACACAGAAACATCTGCATCATACAGAAACATCTGCATCACACAGACATCTGCAACATACAGAAACATCTGCATCACACAGAAACATCTGCAACATACAGAAACATCTGCATCACACTGAAACATCTGCAACATACAGAAACATCTGCATCACACAGAAACATCTGCAACACACAGAAACATCTGCAACATACAGAAACATCTGCAACATACAGAAACATCTGCATGACAGAAACATCTGCAACATACAGAAACATCTGCATCACACAGAAACATCTGCAACACACAGAAACATCTGCATGACACAGAAACATCTGCAACATACAGAAACATCTGCATCACATAGAAACATCTGCAACATACAGAAACATCTGCATCACACAGAAACATCTGCAACACACAGAAACATCTGCATGACACAGAAACATCTGCAACATACAGAAACATCTGCATCACATAGAAACATCTGCAACATGCAGAAACATCTGGATCACGCAGAAACATCTGCATCATGCAGAAACATCTGGATTACACAGAAACATCTGCATCACACAGAAACATCTGCATCATACAGAAACATCTGCATCACACAGAAACATCTGCAACATACAGAAACATCTGCATCACACAGAAACATCTGCAACATACAGAAACATCTGCATCACTCAGAAACATCTGCAACATACAGAAACATCTGCATCACACAGACATCTGCAACACACAGAAACATCTGCAACATAAAGAAACATCTGGATCACACAGAAACACCTGGATCACACAGAAACATCTGCATCACACAGAAACATCTGCAACATACAGAAACATCTGTATCACACAGAAACATCTGGATCACACAGAAACATCTGTATCACACAGAAACATCTGCATCATACAGAAACATCTGCATCACACAGACATCTGCAACATACAGAAACATCTGCATCACACTGAAACATCTGCAACATACAGAAACATGTGCATCACATAGAAACATCTGCAACATGCAGAAACATCTGGATCACGCAGAAACATCTGGATTACACAGAAACATCTGCATCACACAGAAACATCTGCATCACACAGAAACAACTGCATCACACAGAAACATCTGCAACATACAGAAACATCTGCATCACACAGAAACATCTGCAACATACAGAAACATCTGCATCACACTCAAACATCTGCAATATACAGAAACATCTGCATGACCCAGAAACATCTGCAACATACAGAAACATCTGCATCACACAGAAACATCTGCACCACACAGAAACATCTGCATCATGCAGAAACATCTGCATCACACAAACATTTACAACCTACTGACACATCTGCAACATACAGAAACATCTGCATCACACTGAAACACCTGCAACATACAGAAACATCTGCATCACATAGAAACATCTGCAACATGCAGAAACATCTGGATCACGCAGAAACATCTGCATCATGCAGAAACATCTGGATTACACAGAAACATCTGCATCACACAGAAACATCTGCATCATACAGAAACATCTGCATCACACAGAAACATCTGCAACATACAGAAACATCTGCATCACACAGAAACATCTGCATCACACAGACATCTGCAACACACAGAAACATCTGCAACATACAGAAACATCTGCATGACAGAAACATCTGCAACATACAGAAACATCTGCATCACACAGAAACATCTGCAACATACATAAACATCTGGATCACGCAGAAACATCTGGATCACGCAGAAACATCTGCATCACACAGAAACATCTGCAACATACAGAAACATCTGGATCACACAGAAACATCTGGATCACACAGAAACATCTGCATCACACAGAATCCTCTGCATCATACAGAAACATCTGCAACATATAGAAACATCTGGATCACACAGAAACATCTGCATCACACAGAAACATCTGCATCACACAGAAACAACTGCATCACACAGAAACATCTGCAACACACAGAAACATCTGCATCACACAGAAACATCTGCAACACACAGAAACATTTGCATCACACAGACATCTGCAACACACAGAAACATCTGCAACACACAGAAACATCTGCATCACACAGACATCTGCAACACACAGAAACATCTGCAACATACAGAAACATCTGCATCACACTGAAACATCTGCAACATACAGAAACATGTGCATCACATAGAAACATCTGCAACATGCAGAAACATCTGAATCACGCAGAAACATCTGGATTACACAGAAACATCTGCATCACACAGAAACATCTGCATCACACAGAAACAACTGCATCACACAGAAACATCTGCAACATACAGAAACATCTGCATCACACAGAAACATCTGCAACATACAGAAACATCTGCATCACTCAGAAACATCTGCAACATACAGAAACATCTGCATCACACAGACATCTGCAACATACAGAAACATCTGCATCACACTGAAACATCTGCAATATACTGAAACATCTGCAACATACAGAAACATCTGCAACATACAGAAACATCTGCATGACACAGAAACATCTGCATGACACAGAAACATCTGCAACATACATAAACATCTGGATCACGCAGAAACATCTGGATCACGCAGAAACATCTGGATCACGCAGAAACATCTGCATCACACAGAAACATCTGCATCACACAGAAACATCTGCATCACACAGAAACAACTGCATCACACAGAAACATCTGCAACACACAGTAACATCTGCATCACACAGAAACATCTGCAACACACAGAAACATCTGCATCACACAGAAACATCTGCATCACACAGAAACATCTGCAACACACAGAAACATCTGCATCACACAGAAACATCTGGATCACGCAGAAACATCTGCATCACGCAGAAACATCTGCATCACACAGAAAAATCTGCATCACACAGAAACATTTGCAACATGCAGAAACATCTGCATCACACAGAAACATCTGCATCACACAGAAACATCTGCAACATACAGAAACATCTGCATCCCACAGAAAAATCTGCATCACACAGAAACATCTGGATCACGCAGAAACATCTGGATCACGCAGAAATATCTGCATCACACAGAAACATCTGGATCACACAGAAACATCTGCATCATACAGAAACATCTGCATCACACAGAAACATCTGCATCATACAGAAACATCTGCATCACACAGAAACATTTGCAACATGCAGAAACATCTGCACCACAAAGAAACATCTGCATCATGCAGAAACATCTGCATCACACAAACATTTACAACCTACTGACACATCTGCATCACACAGAAACATTTGCAACATGCAGAAACATCTGCATCACACAGAAACATCTGCATCACACAAACATCTGCAACATACAGAAACATCTGCATCCCACAGAAACATCTGCATCACACAGAAACATCTGGATCACGCAGAAACATCTGGATCACGCAGAAACATCTGCATCCCACAGAAACATCTGCAACACACAAACATCTGCATCATACAGAAACATCTGAATCACACAGAAACATCTGCAACATACAGAAACATCTGGATCACACAGAAATATCTGGATCACACAGAAACATCTGGATCACACAGAAACATCTGCAACATACAGAAACATCTGCATCACTCAGAAACATCTGCAACATACAGAAACATCTGGATCACACAGAAACATCTGCATCATACAGAAACATCTGAATCACACAGAAACTTCTGCAACATACAGAAACATCTGGATCACACAGAAATATCGATTACGCAGAAACATCTGCATCATACAGAAACATCTGGATCACACAGAAACATCTGCATCACACAGAAACTTCTGCATCACACAGAAACATTTGCAACATGCAGAAACATCTGCACCACACAGAAACATCTGCACCACACAGAAACATTTGCAACATGCAGAAACATCTGCACCACACAGAAACATCTGCATCACACAGAATCCTCTGCATCATACAGAAACATCTGCAACATATAGAAACATCTGGATCAAACAGAAACATCTGCATCACACAGAAACATCTGCGTCATACAGAAACATCTGCATCATACAGACATCTGCAACATACAGAAACATCTGCATCACACAGAAACATCTGCAACATACAGAAACATCTGCATCACACTGAAACATCTGCAACATACAGAAACATCTGCTTCACACAGACATCTGCAACATACAGAAACATCTGCATCACACTGAAACATCTGCAACATACAGAAACATGTGCATCACATAGAAACATCTGCAACATGCAGAAACATCTGGATCACTCAGAAACATCTGGATTACACAGAAACATCTGCATCACACAGAAACATCTGCATCACACAGAAACAACTGCATCACACAGAAACATCTGCAACATACAGAAACATCTGCATCACTCAGAAACATCTGCAACATACAGAAACATCTGCATCACACAGACATCTGCAACATACAGAAACATCTGCATCACACAGAAACATCTGGATCACACAGAAACATCTGCAACATACAGAAACATCTGCATCACTCAGAAACATCTGCAACATACAGAAACATCTGGATCACACAGAAACATCTGCAACATACAGAAACATCTGCAACATACAGAAACATCTGCAACATACAGAAACATCTGCATCATACAGAAACATCTGAATCACACAGAAACATCTGCAACATACAGAAACATCTGGATCACACAGAAACATCTGGATTACGCAGAAACATCTGCATCATACAGAAACATCTGGATCACACAGAAACATCTGCATCATACAGAAACTTCTGCATCACACAGAAACATTTGCAACATGCAGAAACATCTGCACCACACAGAAACATCTGCACCACACAGAAACATCTGCAACATACAGAAACATCTGCAACATACAGAAACATCTGCAACATACAGAAACATCTGGATCACACAGAAACATCTGGATCACACAGAAACATCTGCGACATACAGAAACATCTGCAACATACAGAAACATCTGCATCACACAAACATCTGCAACATACAGAAACATCTGCAACACACAAACATCTGCATCATACAGAAACATCTGCATCACACAGAAACATCTGCATCACACAGAAATATCTGCAACATACAGAAACATCTGCAACACACAAACATCTGCAACATACAGAAACATCTGCATCACGCAGAAACATCTGGATCACGCAGAAACATCTGCATCATACAGAAACATCTGCATCACGCAGAAACATCTGCATCACACAGAAACATTTGCAACATGCAGAAACATCTGCACCACACAGAAACATCTGCAACATACAGAAACATCTGAATCACACAGAAACATCTGCATCATACAGAAACATCTGAATCACACAGAAACATCTGCAACATACAGAAACATCTGGATCACACAGAAATATCTGGATTACGCAGAAACATCTGCATCATACAGAAACATCTGGATCACACAGAAACATCTGCATCATACAGAAACATCTGCATCACACAGAAACATTTGCAACATGCAGAAACATCTGCATCACACAGAATCCTCTGCATCACACAGAAACATCTGCAACATATAGAAACATCTGGATCAAACAGAAACATCTGCATCACACAGAAACATCTGCGTCATACAGAAACATCTGCATCACACAGACATCTGCAACATACAGAAACATCTGCATCACACAGAAACATCTGCAACATACAGAAACATCTGCATCACATTGAAACATCTGCAACATACAGAAACATCTGCATCACACAGACATCTGCAACATACAGAAACATCTGCATCACACTGAAACATCTGCAACATACAGAAACATGTGCATCACATAGAAACATCTGCAACATGCAGAAACATCTGGATCACTCAGAAATATCTGGATTACACAGAAACATCTGCATCACACAGAAACATCTGCATCACACAGAAACAACTGCATCACACAGAAACATCTGCAACATACAGAAACATCTGCATCACCCAGAAACATCTGCAACATACAGAAACATCTGAATCACACAGAAACATCTGCATCATACAGAAACATCTGAATCACACAGAAACATCTGCAACATACAGAAACATCTGGATCACACAGAAATATCTGGATTACGCAGAAACATCTGCATCATACAGAAACATCTGGATCACACAGAAACATCTGCATCATACAGAAACATCTGCATCACACAGAAACATTTGCAACATGCATAAACATCTGCACCACACAGAAACATCTGCACCACACAGAAACATTTGCAACCTGCAGAAACATCTGCACCACACAGAAACATCTGCATCACACAGAATCCTGTGCATCATACAGAAACATCTGCAACATATAGAAACATCTGGATCAACCAGAAACATCTGCATCACACAGAAACATCTGCGTCATACAGAAACATCTGCATCACACAGACATCTGCAACATACAGAAACATCTGCATCACACAGAAACATCTGCAACATACAGAAACATCTGCATCACACTGAAACATCTGCAACATACAGAAACATCTGCATCACACAGACATCTGCAACATACAGAAACATCTGCATCACACTGAAACATCTGCAACATACATAAACATGTGCATCACATAGAAACATCTGCAACATGCAGAAACATCTGCAACATGCAGAAACATCTGGATCACTCAGAAACATCTGGATTACACAGAAACATCTGCATCACACTGAAACATCTGCAACATACAGAAACATCTGCATCACACAGACATCTGCAACATACAGAAACATCTGCATCACACTGAAACATCTGCAACATACATAAACATGTGCATCACATAGAAACATCTGCAACATGCAGAAACATCTGCAACATGCAGAAACATCTGGATCACTCAGAAACATCTGGATTACACAGAAACATCTGCATCACACAGAAACATCTGCATCACACAGAAACATCTGCATCACACAGAAACATCTGCAACATACAGACACATCTGCATCACTCAGAAACATCTGCAACATAGAGAAACATCTGGATCACACAGAAACATCTGGATTACGCAGAAACATCTGCATCATACAGAAACATCTGGATCACACAGAAACATCTGCATCATACAGAAACTTCTGCATCACACAGAAACATTTGCAACATGCAGAAACATCTGCATCACACAGAAACATCTGCATCACACAGACATCTGCAACACACAGAAACATCTGCAACATACAGAAACATCTGCATGACAGAAACATCTGCAACATACAGAAACATCTGCATCACACAGAAACATCTGCAACATACATAAACATCTGGATCACGCAGAAACATCTGGATCACGCAGAAACATCTGCATCACACAGAAACATCTGCAACATACAGAAACATCTGGATCACACAGAAACATCTGGATCACACAGAAACATCTGCATCACACAGAATCCTCTGCATCATACAGAAACATCTGCAACATATAGAAACATCTGGATCACACAGAAACATCTGGATTACGCAGAAACATCTGCATCATACAGAAACATCTGGATCACACAGAAACATCTGCATCATACAGAAACTTCTGCATCACACAGAAACATTTGCAACATGCAGAAACATCTGCACCACACAGAAACATCTGCACCACACAGAAACATCTGCAACATACAGAAACATCTGGATCACACAGAAACATCTGGATTACGCAGAAACATCTGCATCATACAGAAACATCTGGATCACACAGAAACATCTGCATCATACAGAAACTTCTGCATCACACAGAAACATTTGCAACATGCAGAAACATCTGCAACATACAGAAACATCTGGATCACACAGAAACATCTGGATCACACAGAAACATCTGCAACATACAGAAACATCTGCAACATACAGAAACATCTGCATCACACAGAAACATCTGCAACATACAGAAACATCTGCAACACACAAACATCTGCATCATACAGAAACATCTGCAACATACAGAAACATCTGCATCACACAGAAACATCTGCAACATACAGAAACATCTGCAACACACAAACATCTGCATCACACAAACATCTGCAACATACAGAAACATCTGGATCACGCAGAAACATCTGCATCATACAGAAACATCTGGATCACACAGAAACATCTGCATCATACAGAAACATCTGCATCACACAGAAACATCTGCATCATACAGAAACATCTGCATCACACAGAAACATTTGCAACATGCAGAAACATCTGCACCACACAGAAACATCTGCATCATGCAGAAACATCTGCATCACACAAACATTTACAACTTACTGACACATCTGCATCACACAGAAACATCTGCAACACACAGAAACATCTGCAACATACAGAAACATCTGCAACATACAGAAACATCTGCAACACACAGAAACATCTGCATCATACAGAAACATCTGAATCACACAGAAACATCTGCAACATACAGAAACATCTGGATCACACAGAAATATCTGGATCACACAGAAACATCTGGATCACACAGAAACATCTGCAACATACAGAAACATCTGCAACATACAGAAACATCTGCATCACACAAACATTTACAACCTACTGACACATCTGCATCACACAGAAACATCTGCAACATACAGAAACATCTGCATCACACAGAAACATCTGCAACATACAGAAACATCTGCAACATACAGAAACATCTGGATCACACAGAAATATCTGGATTACGCAGAAACATCTGCATCATACAGAAACATCTGGATCACAGAGAAACATCTGCATCATACAGAAACATCTGCATCACACAGAAACATTTGCAACATGCAGAAACATCTGCACCACACAGAAACATCTGCACCACACAGAAACATCTGCACCACACAGAAACATCTGCACCACACAGAACCATCTGCAACATACAGAAACATCTGCAACATACAGAAACATCTGGATCACACAGAAACATCTGGATCACACAGAAACATCTGCAACATACAGAAACATCTGCAACATACAGAAACATCTGCATCACACAGAAACATCTGCAACATACAGAAACATCTGCAACATACAGAAACATCTGCAACACACAGAAACATCTGCAACATACAGAAACATCTGCATCACACAGAAACATCTGCAACATACAGAAACATCTGCATCATACAGAAACATCTGCAACACACAGAAACATCTGCATCATACAGAAACATCACATATTAACGGCGATGATTAGCTATGTAGATGCTAAGGAGTGTGCCGTGGAGAAAGCAAAATAAGGCTTTCTTGACAACTCCTGCCATAACTTTGATCTAAATAGTTAAACTATGAAGATGTATTTGTCCTGCATGGAGTCACACAACAAACTCCACATCTACAATACTCGCGTTTTCCTCACAAACACACAAACCAGACAGAATGAAGAAAAGGAATAAATAAAAAGGCTGCTGCCTCTCTAAACAGACATCAGAATGCAGTACCGCCGTCCACCTGCAGGGGGCCGGGACAGGCTTTCCAACAGGCACGGCCATTTAAAAGGCAACCGCGATTACATTGTGTGTCTGCCCTATTTCTGATATCCTGGCGCCAGAAATTTTGCCATGGCGGGATGCCATTTCCAAATCAACATAGAGGAAACACTGGATTAACTGTAGTGTGTGTGTGTGTGTGTGTGTGTGTGTGTGTGTGTGTGTGTGTGTGTGTGCGTGCGTGTGCGTTCAGGTATGATTAACTGTAGTGTGTGTGTGTGTGTGTGTGTGTGTGTGTGTGTGTGTGTGTGTGTGTGTGTGTGTGCGTGCGTGCGTGCGTGCGTGCGCAGGTATGATTAACTGTAGTGTGTGTGTGTGTGCAGGTATGATTAACTGTAGTGTGTGTGTGTGCAGGTATGATTAACTGTAGTGTGTGTGTGTGCGCGCGCAGGTATGATGACATCCTGGAGAATGGGCTCCCTGATTGGCGGCAGCCGGTCTTCTACTACAGACGCGTGAGGAAGATGAGCAACGCTGAGCTGGCCTTCCTCCTCTTCCTTATCCTCACTGTGGGACACTACGCAGTCATCTGGTCCATCTACCTGGAGAAACAGCTGGTGAGATCAATCAGAGCACAGCCAATCAGAGCACAGCTTACAGCCAATCAGAGCACTGCCAATCAGAGCACAGTTTACAGCCAATCAGAGCACAGCTTACAGCCAATCAGAGCACGGCTTACAGCCAATCAGAGCACAGCTTACAGCCAATCAGAGCACTGCTATGCAGGTAACACAATGTTCTGTTCCTCCTCGGTGTTTCAGGACGAGCTGCTGAGTAAGAAGAAGAAAGAGAAGAAGAAGAAGCTGAACTCCAGACCGCCAGACGAGCTGCGCTGCGCCACACATGATAGGTACACATTCTACTTCACGATAGGTACACATACTACTTCCTGTTCCTGTTGGCAAACACGATAGGTACACATACTACTTCCTGTTCCTGTTAGTAAATACGATAGGTACACATACTACTTCCTGTTTCTGTTAGCAAACACGATAGGTACACATACTACTTCCTGTTCCTGTTAGCAAACACAATAGGTACACATACTACTTCCTGTTCCTGTTGGCAAACACGATAGGTACACATACTACTTCCTGTTCCTGTTAGTAAATACGATAGGTACACATACTACTTCCTGTTTCTGTTAGCAAACACGATAGGTACACATACTACTTCCTGTTCCTGTTAGCAAACCCAATAGGTACACATACTACTTCCTGTTCCTGTTAGAAAACACGATAGGTACACATACTACTTCCTGTTCCTGTTAGTAAACACCCACATATTATAAGTCAGAATGTTAAAGATGGGTGAAAAGAATCAGAAGAGGACTTCAATAGTACTTGAATTGCTTAATACTATTTCTGGTGAAATATTTCAGTATGCAAACACTGGACACTACGCCGGCGTCAGTGTCCCACAATGCAATGCGGTACTAACGACAACGTTCATAAAAGACAAACAGAAACTGAGCAGCTCTTTAATGTCAACTTTTATTTACATTTCTACATATTTAAAGGACTGTTGGTCTAGTTGTTATGTCATATGTTTATGTATTATGTTTGTCTGTTTGTAACAACGTGATACATCCTGGCTCTTCTCTCTCTGTGTGTTTGTTGTTTCAGAGGTTACGAGCGGCCGCACTGGCAGGACATCCTCCCTCTGAAGCTCAGCATCTGGCTCTACCTGTCCATTAAAAACCTGCCGCACACCGTGCAGGTAGGAGCTGCAGCCCTCTGATCAGTCAGACCGCTAACGTTAGACCCAGCAGCAGTGGGTGGGCGGGCCGCTAACGTTAGACCCAGCAGCAGTGGGTGGGCGGGCCGCTAACGTTAGACCCAGCAGCAGTGGGTGGGCGGGCCGCTAACGTTAGACCCGGCAGCAGTGGGTGGGCGGGCCGCTAACGTTAGACCCAGCAGCAGTGGGTGGGCGGGCCGCTAACGTTAGACCCAGCAGCAGTGGGTGGGCGGGCCGCTAACGTTAGACCCGGCAGCAGTGGGTGGGCGGGCCACTAACGTTAGACCCAGCAGCAGTGGGTGGGCGGGCCGCTAACGTTAGACCCAGCAGCAGTGGGTGGGCGGGCCGCTAACGTTAGACCCAGCAGCAGTGGGTGGGCGGGCCGCTAACGTTAGACCCAGCAGCAGTGGGTGGGCGGGCCGCTAACGTTAGACCCAGCAGCAGTGGGTGGGCGGGCCGCTAACGTTAGACCCAGCAGCAGTGGGTGGGCGGGCCGCTAACGTTAGACCCAGCAGCAGTGGGTGGGCGGGCCACTAACGTTAGACCCAGCAGCAGTGGGTGGGCGGGCCACTAACGTTAGACTCTCTGTGTTTCCTTATTATCCTGACAAACCTTTGTGTTTGTCTCTCTCTCTCCCTCTTTCAATTTTTTCATGTTGCTTTATTGGCATGACAAAAAAATACATCTGTGTTTCCAAAGCATAAGCACAAACATACATATAAACAACAACAAGGAGTAAATTAATCTGATATTATAATAATAATAATAATAATAATAATAATATTAATAATACAAGTAAACAGGATAATTACCGTAAAACTTCCAATAATAGCCGAGTCCCAAATAGACGTCTGTCTCTTTTAAACGCCTGGTGTGACAACAGATTTGGGTAAATAAAGGCCGGTCTCAAATAGAGGTCTGGTCTGTTTTTTTGTTTTTTTCCGTGTCTGGTTGTATTTGATCTTTTAAAACCCGTCAGATCAGGTTTGTTCTGTTTTGATTTGATTTCACGTGACAGACGCAACCGTTCATAAACGACTCATCACTATGGCAACATAACAAACAGGTTAACGAACTTTCTTTTAGTCTTCAGTTTTTCTTAATTCTCTCAACACCACCATGGAGACAAAAAGAAAAAAGTATGATTTGACATTTAAGCTGACAGTTGTCAAATTTGCCGAACAAAATTCGGGAGAAGCAGCGGCGAGACATGCCTAACACACCGTTGCCATGCAAAAGCAGAGCGTTGCTATGGACGCAGTTCTGTTCACTCCGGAGGACAGCTATCAATCAATCCGCTGAAAGAAGTCGGATAATTTATCAGCTGTGGCAAAAAGTGGAGAAACGCCGTCGAGCAACTTCTGTCCTCCAATTCAAGCAATGACAGCAGATCTGGTGAGCGTCTATCACTACATATTTATAAACGGTCTATGATCGCCACGCAGGGACAACAACGCTAATTAGTTAGCTTACATTGCACGTTTATGTGTGTCAACATGCAGCGGCTGTGTAAAAAGGAAACAAGATGAATGAGGACATGTAGCCATCTACCTCGTCTCACTTCACCGTCAACAGAAATGTTCAGTTTAATGTAAATACGAGCAGCCGATAGCCTGCTAGCTCACTACAACGCGTCAGCTAATGTCACGTCAATTCCTGCAGTGATTAAAACAGCAGCTGGGTCATTTGTCCACCACGGCAGCACCCCATAATGTATACGGCTCCTACCACAGCCCGTAAGGTGGTGGTGAGTAATAGATGAAGGGTTGCATTAGCTTAACAGATACAGAGTTTACGTTGCTATGGACGCATGGACTTCAGGCTGATTCAAGACCGCGACGCGATCACCCTGTCGGGGTTGTATTCGCTATAACAACCGCCTCGCTCTACATTATCCCTTACATCATACGAATTAAAAAATATATATATAATGTGGTAACCTCCTATTGTCAATTAAAGGCCTGTCTCTTATAGACGCCTGTCTCAAATACAAGCCGGTCCATTTCGGCGATTTGGGTAAATAGAAGCCCGGGCTATTATTTGAAGTTTTACAGTATGACATGAATGCAGATACTAAAGAAATTCTGTGCATGTCCCTCTAAGGGTTGAAACAATAATAATAAAAAAGAATAAAAAAAGGAATACAAGTAAATAAAAGAATAGAACCAATAAAGATGCTAATATCTACCATTCTCTATGTATGTAGTCTTGTATTGTGGCAGGAGAAGACATATTTAGCTGCTAGCCATGCCGTGCTTTGATCTTCCCCTAATACAAGAGGAAGATGTTTGTCCTCAGTGTAGGTAGTGAAGACTGGTATATGGTTTTCAAATTTTTGGAAATATTTGGTTCTTATGTCTTCATATTTGGGACATGTGCATAGGATGTGTAATTCTGTTTCGATAACCTCTCTCTGTGTTTCAGGAGCTGAAGCAGTACTACGAGGACTACCAGCAGATGAAACAGCAGCAGAGAGAAGAAGCTGAAGCTGAGCAGGAAGTTGTCCCCAGTAAACACTTCCTGTTCATTTATATCAAATATAACAGATTAATAATCAGTCCTGTTTCTGATCCACAGATTACGTTCACACTTCGCCGTGTTCAAGGTTCAACAGTTTTCTCTCTCGTCTGTTTTTGTCATTTTTTTGCGTTTAGCATGATCTATTTTGACATTTTTTTTGTTTTTTTTCCGGTGTTTTGTGCGTTCCCTGTCTGTCTCTGAGGATGGTTGTGTCTCATTCCTCATCCTTCCGTACTGCCACTTTATATGGTTAGTATTGTCCTAAAAAGTACACTTATGTTACAACACTTACCGGAAATGACGAGCGGGAAGCATGGCAGCTGATTAGACGAACACGTCACGTGGGTCTGGCTGCTCCCCGACCATAATGGCGTCTCGTTGAGAATACGATCTCGTATTTTACTAAAATATTTCACCGTAACGCGTTTCTGAAAACATGTTAAGGAGAAATAGGCCGTGCAGTTGCTGAATCTGTCTTCATTTCAGATCAACAAAGGTCAGTTTAAAAGATTTTCATCAGATTTTGGAAGGTGGCGAGCCGAGCAACCGCTATACTTAAAACTTAAGTGTTTGAAACGTGCAAGTAGGCGCTTTGAGACACAGCCCGTGTGTCACTGTACTTCCTGTCTCTGAGGCCATGTCGCTGTACTTCCTGTCTCTGAGGCCGTGTGGCTGTACTTCCTTCCTGTCTCTGCGGCCGTGTTGCTGTACTTCCCTGTCTCTGAGGCTGTGTCGCTGTACTTCCTGTCTCTGTGGCCGTGTGGCTGTACTTCCTGTCTCTGAGGCCGTGTGGCTGTACTTCCTGTCTCTGAGGCTGTGTTGCTGTACTTCCTGTCTCTGTGGCCGTGTCGCTGTACTTCCCTGTCTCTGAGGCTGTGTCGCTGTACTTCCTGTCTCTGAGGCTGTGTCGCTGTACTTCCTGTCTCTGAGGCCGTGTGGCTCTACTTCCTGTCTCTGAGGCCGTGTCCTGTACTTCTTGTCTCTGAGGCCGTGTGGTTGTACTTCCTGTCTCTGAGGCCGTGTGGCTGTACTTCCTGTCTCTGCGGCCGTGTCGCTGTACTTCCTGTACTTCCCTGTCACTGAGGCCGTGTCCTGTACTTCCTGTCTCTGAGGCAGTGTGGCTGTACTTCCTGTCTCTGAGGCCGTGTGGCTGTACTTCCTGTCTCTGCGGCCGTGTCGCTGTACTTCCTGTACTTCCCTGTCTCTGAGGCCGTGTCGCTGTACTTCCTGTCTCTGAGGCAGTGTGGCTGTACTTTCTGTCTCTGAGGCCGTGTCGCTGTACTTCCTGTTTCTGAGGCCGTGTCGCTGTACTTCCTGTCTCTGAGGCCGTGTCGCTGTACTTCCTGTCTCTGAGGCTGTGTCACTGTACTTCCTGTCTCTGAGACTTCCTGTCCTCCCCAGGAGAGAAGCGTCCTAAGGTGAAGAAGCCGAAGCTGGAGTTCCCCGTGTACGACCTGCAGACGGAGAACGTCCAGAGTTACTGCCAGCAGGAAACGTCCATCGAGGACATCGAGGACCAGATGGACGACTGGCTGCAGGAACGCAGAGCTGCCCGCAAGAAGGTACTCGGATTACTCTGGCTGGTACTCAGATTTCTCTGGGTAGTACTCTGATTACACTGCAGAAGAAGGTGTGATGATAAATGTGTTTGCTAATGTCATTTTCACCATCTTGTGCTGTGTGTGTGTGTGTGTGTGTGTGTGTGTGTGTGTGTGTGTGTGTGTGTGTGTGTGTGTGTGTGTGTGTGTGTGTGTGTCTGTCTGTCTGTCCTCAGGCAGCAGACTGGACAGACGAGGAGATCAGCATCCTCAGCAGGTTGATGGTTAAATTCCCCGGAGGAACTCCGGGTCGCTGGGAGAAGATTGCTCATGAGCTGGGAAGATCTGTGGCCGATGTAAGTCTGCTCAATGTTTAACTCCGGGGGCCATCTTTAAACGCCACAATCTGACTCTGGATCTGTGTCCTTCTGCAGGTGACCACTAAAGTCAAACAGGTGAAAGACAACGTGAGCCACACCTCAGGGCTGGTGAAGCTGTCAGATCTGAAGGGCCCTCTTCCTCCTGTGAGGTCACTTCCTGTCTCAGACAGTGTGATGACTCAGCGGGAGGGAGGAGCCTGTGAGGAGGAGGCGGAGCAGGAAGCTGCTCCGGCCGTCAGGAAGAGGAACAGGAAGTCAGCGGCAGATGGGGCGGAGGGGAAGGTCCGCGGTCGGCGGCAGAGAGATTTTGACCCGGCAGCAGCAGCAGAGGAGGAGGAGGAGGCGGAGCCTTCGGAGAACCTCGCCGTCTGGAGTCAGAACCAACAAAAACTGCTGGAGCTTGCTCTGCAACAGTTCCCCCGAGGAACTACTGAGCGCTGGGACCGCATTGCCAAGACGGTCCCTGGGAAGACTAAGGTGACCCTCACGGAGACAGATACACCACTACTATCAATGTCTCACACACACACACACACACACACAGTTACATATTTACTATCGATGTGTTGAACAGACTTTATGTCGTGACCTTACCTTATACATTACTGGGAAATTGTTGAATGATTAAAATGTAACTGATAGATCTCTGTGTGTGTGTGTGTGTGTGTGTGTGTGTGTGTGTGTGTGTGTGTGTGTGTGTGTGTGTGTGTGTGTGTGTGTGTGTGTGTGTGTGTGTTCCAGGAGGAGTGTATGATCCGGTATAAGATGCTAGCCGAGCTGGTTCAGAAGAAAAAACTGGCTAAAAGCTGATTTAAAGACTCTGCCTCCTGCTGATGTGATCTCTGACCTCCTTTTATTTTCCTGCCTCCTGATTGGACGGAATCAGAGTCTGTTTAGTTTTTTTAATGTGTGTTTTGGCAGCTTCCTCAGCTGCTCAGGTGTTCTTTAAAACCTCGGACCTCACAGCTTCCTGTGCCTTAGATCCATCTGTCTGTCTGTCTGTCAATCATGTCTGTCTCAATCATGTCTGTCTGTCTGTCTCAATCATGTCTGTAAACCTGGTCAATAAACAGTATTTATTATCTCCTGCAGCTGGTTTTTCTTTGTTTAATATGTTTATTTTTATTACATTAATACAATATAAAACCAGGTGAGGGTAGAAATCTGGACTGTCTTCATAAAAACCCAGAGGACAAACCAAATGTATAAATAAATAGTATCCTACACATAAATGAAATAACACCTGACTCCGCTCTGATTGGTTGTTTTCAGAGAGGAGGTGGCGCTTTTATTTTGAAAACCCGACCGGAAGCCTTTTTCCTACCTCCAGTGGGGAGCCATTGAAGATGAAGCTGACAGTTAGCATTAGCAATATATTAGCTCCGATACATTTAGCATTAGCATTATATTAGCTCTGATATCCGGAGAGGATTAACGTTCTAGCGTCACTGCTGCCGTAAGTCAACGTCCAACGTTTTAATTGTTTAATCTTGTTTTTAAAAGACCGGAAATAACGACCCGATAAACTTCTGACTGACTAAATTAAGCTAACTTGCTGACGTCACACAGTTAGCATAGCAGCTAACGGGCTGATGTCACTACATGTAAACAGACCAAACTCTATCAAAAAAACTGCTACCTTACAGTTTTTCTGTCTTTTACCTCTCAGTTAAAAACAGATCTCTTTAACTTAAAGAGGACCTAAACAATCTGTGAAACTGGTCCAGTATTAAACAAGAACCGGGCTGTAATGTAACCCTACAGGACTAATTTTCAGCAGCAGTTAGTCCACTAAAAGTTCTGTTGTTGCTGCTGACAGACTCAGATTATTATTCTCAGTGTCTGACAACATTATAATAATAATAATAAATTGAATTTATATAGCGCTTTTCATAGACTCAAAGTCGCTTTACAGGGAAGAATTACAAGTAAGTAAAATACAGCATAACATGAGGAAAGGGGAGGAGAAAAAAAAAAGCGACTCCCAAACTATGCTCAGTACAGAGTACAGTGTGGGAACAGGAAAAAAACCTCGGCAATAAGCACATACAACACGATTCAACACATGACTTCCAACAGGGGAGGGAAATGGGGGGAATGGGGGGTGGAGGTAACCCAGACATCGGCAAGCACAGAGCCATAGAGATAGTGTCTTTCTCTATCACTCTGGGCAAGCAGCCATCAGAGCAGGCAGAGAAGCGGCGAATAAACAGCGCCAGCGTCCTCTCCGTCCGACCGAATGGCGCTGGTCACAGACCAGCTTGTCAGACTGGGGGGTAAAAAAGCGGCGAAGGCGTGGGACGGGGGTATTAGGGGGGAGGGGGGCCTGGTGAGAGTCGCTTAGCCTGGCACCCATTGGGGCCTCAGTCCGCAGGATGTCATAGCGTTAACACAGCAAGTTGCCATGGAGACAACCTTGAATAGGTCCCAAGCAGAGTCAACAATCAGCAGGTGTCTGAGGGAAGTTGGGGGAGGAACACAAGAGTGTCTCTCTGCAATGCTCTTCCAGGGGGATGTTTTTGTTCCAGCAGCGGCCTTGGCCGAGGCCAGTGCTGGATAAGGGGGCCGAATGTTGATAAGATTGGAGTTATTTTGTCTGGGCGCGAGTAGCTGCATTCCTTTACACAGCCACTCTGTTAGTCAATTTTTGGTCAATCTGTCTTTGTAAAAGCGGTGATCTATCCAAGATAATATCCAAATAGCAGTTCATCTCCATGTTGTTATCCATAGTGCGGTTAATAGTCCCAGCTTCAAACACTGACCGCTCTGCCCACCGCTTCAATCATTCCAGGCAGCTTTTTGGGGCTTTGAACAGCTGTCATAGTCTTGTTAATTTGTCTATAAACCAGGCCAATGCCTAATCCGGTCAGCAAGGGCCTGTTATCATGGTTCCGAATAGGTAGATATCCTCAACGTCCTCCCCGAAATGAGCTGCCAGACACACGACCCGTCACTTCTCCCACGCGTCCATCGTGTAGCCAGCAGCAAACGTTCCGGCAGGGCGAGCAGGTTCCCCCGAACCCAAGCTCCTCGTCGAGAAGATGGTGTCAATTGCGTTGAGAGACCAGTTGATCAAATCCATGGTTTTAGGGTTTGGAGAGCAGTGCTGAGAGAGTCTCTCAAAGAGTTAGACGAGACAAGAGGAGCAAGCAGGGGAGGTGTGGGAGAGGAGAGGAGAGAAAATGCGACCGCCTTCGTTGAGAGCCAGACGAGAAGGGGATTATGGGATGGATCCCTACAGAGATAGACCTTTTAGTTAAAGAGTAAGATCCTTTTAGTTTAACATGAAACAGCCCCGAAATCACTATCACCAAACTACACCAGACTCCATGTAAATAATCAGGAGTGGACAGAAACTACATAAAACTACCAAAAGCCGTCTTGGTTCATCTTTCCACTGTTCCAACAATCACCACTCTGGTCTGGTTGGAATAAACCCTTAATTCACCCATTTACATGTGGAGATATGCTGGTTCTATACACGCTAAAAGTACTGGTTATTTACATGGAGTCTGGCTCTATACACGCTAAAAGTACTGATTATTTACATGGAGTCTGGCTCTATACACGCTAAAAGTACTGATTATTTACATGGAGTCTGGCTCTATACACGCTAAAAGTACTGATTATTTACATGGAGTCTGGTGGGTTTGGGTTAACTTACATTACAGCTTGGTTCTTGTTTAATACTGGACCAGTTTCAGAGATTGTTGTCCCATCAGAAACAGAAACATTGAAGAATAGGGTTCATGTTGAAAAGAAAAAAAGAAATTACCCTTTTAATGGTGTTTTTATTGTGTGGGCATTGATTAAAAATGAATCAGTGAAGTTTCCTCACATTGGAGACAATAGGCTAGAACTACTTCCATTTGACAACCCTATACACCCTCAACAGTGTATATATTCATAATTAGCAACGTCTCTCTTGCTCTCTCTCTCTCTCTCTCTTTCTCTCTCTCTTTGTCTGTCTCTCTCTCCCTTTCTCCGTGTTTCCCTGTCTCATCCTCCCTGTCTCTCTCTCCCTGTCTCCTCGTCTGTCTGTCTCCTTGTCTCTCTCCCTCTCTGTCTGTCTGTCTCTCTCTGTCTGTCTCCTTGTCTCTCTCCCTCTCTGTCTGTCTGTCTCTCTGTCTGTCTCCTTGTCTCTCTCCCTCTCTGTCTGTCTGTCTCTCTGTCTGTCTCCTTGTCTCTCTCCCTCTCTGTCTGTCTGTCTCTCTCTGTCTGTCTCCTTGTCTCTCTCTCTCTCTCTGTCTGTCTCTCTTCCAGCATGTAGTGTAGATATGTCTTTTGCGGCGGAGCTGCAGCAGAGGATAGTTTCTGCTGAGTCGTTGCTGCAGCGTGCAGAGTTGCTTAGTCGTGGCGTGGAGGGCCAACAGAAGCTGTGCGGGAAGCTGCGGGCGGAGCTGCGCTTCCTGCGGCGTGTGGAGGCCGGCGAGCTGCAGGTCAAACAGTCGCACCTGCACAGCACCAACCTGACGCACCTGTCGGCCATCGTGGAGTCGGCTGAGAGCCTGGAGGGCGTGGTGTCGCTGCTGCACGTCTTCACCTACCAGCACGCTGACGCCGGCGTACGCCACACACTTGTGGTGGATGTGGTGGCCAACGGGGGACACACCTGGGTGAAGGCGGTAGGACGCAAGGCCGAGGCACTGCACAACATCTGGCAGGGCCGCGGCCAGTACGGAGACAAGAGCATCGTCAGGTTCTACTCTCTTCTATATTAGTCTGTGTGTGTGTGTGTGTGTGTGTGTGTGTGTGTGTGTGTGTGTGTGTGTGTGTGTGTGTGTGTGTGTGTGTGTGTGTGTGTGTGTGTGTGTGTGTGTGTGAGAAACGTCTCAGTTGAAAGTGTTTTCATTGTTGATTTATTTCTGTTTTTTAACTTTAATAAATGCGACATCTTTCCAAAAGTCAACAAGGAATCAGGATATTATCCTATAATGTAATCAGATTACTTTCTATGTACTGTGTGTCTCCAGCCAGGCGGAGGACTTCCTGCGTGCGAGCCTCCAGCAGCCCGTCCAATACCAGCCCCCCCACATCGTCTTTGCCTTCTACAACGGCGTCTCTGCCCCCATGGCCCAGCGCCTCCGGGACATGGGCGTCTCCGTCCGTGGGGATATCGTCGCTGTCAGCGCCGTCACCACCGAGGAGGAAGAAGAAGAAGAAGAAGAAGAGGAGGGGGAGGAGCCAGCTGAAGAGGAGGGGGAGGAGCCAGCTGAAGACGGGTACGAGTATTATCAGTCTGACGCTTTAAAGTCATTAAAACACATTTTTACCAACAATTAAATGTTATTGTATTTATAGTATCAAATCATAACAGGAGTTATCTCAGGACACTTTACAGATAGAGTAGGTCTAGACCACACTCTATAATTTACAAAAAAACAACAATTCCAGTAATTCCCCCAAGAGCAAGCATTCAGTACGACAGTGGCGAGGAAAAACTCCCTTTTAGGGAGAAACCTGGGACAGACCCAGGCTCTTGGTAGGTGGTGTCTGACGGAGCCGGATGGGGGTGTGATGAACAGTGGCAACAACAGTCACAGTAAAGATAATGAAACGGTGACTAGAAATAGTATTTGTTGTAGTTCATGGCATAGCAGGTCACTACAGGGTGTTACAGGGTGTTAAAGGACGTAGCAGGGCACTTTAGGGTGTTACAGGGTGTTAAAGGGTGTAGCAGGACACTGCAGGGTGTTAAAGGGTGTAGCAGGATACTGCATGGTGTTACAGGGTGTTAAAGGGTGTAGCAGGGCACTGCAGGGTGTTACAGGGTGTAGCAGGACACTGCATGGTGTTACAGGGTGTAGCAGGACACTGCATGGTGTTACAGGGTGTTACATGGTGTAGCAGGGCACTGCATGGTGTAGCAAGGTGTAGCAGGACACTGCAGGGTGTTACAGGGTGTAGCAGGACACTGCAGGGTGTTACAGGGTGTTAAAGGGTGTAGCAGGACACTGCATGGTGTTAAAGGGTGTTAAAGGGTGTAGCAGGGCACTGCAGGGTGTTACAGGGCGTAGCAGGACACTGCATGGTGTTACATGGTGTAGCAGGGCACTGCATGGTGTAGCAGGACACTGCATGGTGTTACAGGGTGTAGCAGGACACTGCATGGTGTTACAAGGTGTTACAGGGTGTAGCAGGACACTGCATGGTGTTACAGGGTGTGACATGGTGTAGCAGGGCACTGCATGGTGTAGCAGGGTGTAGCAGGACACTGCATGGTGTTACAGGGTGTTACATGGTGTAGCAGGGCACTGCATGGTGTAGCAGGGTGTAGCAGGACACTGCAGGGTGTTACAGGGTGTAGCAGGACACTGCATGGTGTTACATGGTATAGCAGGGCACTGCATGGTGTTACAGGGTGTAGCAGGACACTGCATGGTGTTAAAGGGTGTAGCAGGACACTGCAGGGTGTTACAGGATGTTACAGGGCGTAGCAGGGCACTGCATGGTGTAGCAGGACACTGCATGGTGTTACAGGGTGTTACAAGGTGTAGCAGGACACTGCATGGTGTTACAGGGTGTTACATGGTATAGCAGGGCACTGCATGGTGTAGCAGGGTGTAGCAGGACACTGCAGGGTGTTACAGGGTGTAGCAGGACACTGCATGGTGTTACAGGGTGTAGCAGGACACTGCATGGTGTAGCAGGTTGTAGCAGGGCACTGCATGGTGTTACAGGGTGTTACATGGTGTAGCAGGGCACTGCATGGTGTAGCAGGGCACTGCATGGTGTAGCAGGGTGTTACAGGGTGTTACAGGATGTTACAGGGTGTAGCAGGGCACTGCATGGTGTAGCAGGACACTGCATGGTGTTACAGGGTGTTACAAGGTGTAGCAGGACACTGCATGGTGTTACAGGGTGTTACATGGTATAGCAGGGCACTGCATGGTGTAGCAGGGTGTAGCAGGACACTGCAGGGTGTTACATGGTGTAGCAGGGCACTGCATGGTGTAGCAGGGTGTAGCAGGACACTGCAGGGTGTTAAAGGGTGTAGCAGGACACTGCATGGTGTTACAGGGTGTTAAAGGGTGTAGCAGGGCACTGCAGGGTGTTACAGGGTGTAGCAGGACACTGCATGGTGTTACAGGGTGTTACATGGTGTAGCAGGGCACTGCATGGTGTAGCAGGGTGTAGCAGGACACTGCATGGTGTTACAGGTTGTTACATAGTGTAGCAGGGCACTGCATGGTGTAGCAGGGTGTAGCAGGACACTGCATGGTGTTACAGGGTGTAGCAAGACACTGCATGGTGTTACAGGGTGTAGCAGGACACTGCATGGTGTAGCAGGTTGTAGCAGGGCACTGCATGGTGTTACAGGGTGTTACATGGTGTAGCAGGGCACTGCATGGTGTAGCAGGACACTGCAGGGTATTACAGGGTGTTACAGGGTGTAGCAGAGCACTGCATGGTGTTACAGGTTGTTACATGGTGTAGCAGGTTACTGCATGGTGTAGCAGGGTGTAGCAGGACACTGCATGGTGTTATCAGGTTGTTACATAGTGTAGCAGGGCACTGCATGGTGTAGCAGGGTGTAGCAGGACACTGCATGGTGTTACAGGGTGTAGCAAGACACTGCATGGTGTTACAGGGTGTAGCAGGACACTGCATGGTGTAGCAGGTTGTAGCAGGGCACTGCATGGTGTTACAGGGTGTTACATGGTGTAGCAGGGCACTGCATGGTGTAGCAGGACACTGCAGGGTATTACAGGGTGTAGCAGAGCACTGCATGGTGTTACAGGTTGTTACATGGTGTAGCAGGGCACTGCATGGTGTAGCAGGGTGTAGCAGGACACTGCATGGTGTTACAGGTTGTTACATGGTGTAGCAGGGCACTGCATGGTGTAGCAGGGTTTAGCAGGACACTGCATGGTGTTACAGGGTGTAGCAAGACACTGCATGGTGTTACAGGGTGTAGCAGGACACTGCATGGTGTAGCAGGGCACTGCATGGTGTTACAGGGTGTTACATGGTGTAGCAGGGCACTGCATGGTGTAGCAGGGCACTGCATGGTGTAGCAGGGTGTAGCAGGGCACTGCATGGTGTTACAGGGTGTAGCATGCCACTGCATGGTGTTAAAGGGTGTAGGAGGACACTGCAGGGTGTTACAGTGTGTAGCAGAGTGTTGCACCATATGTTGTTAATGTTTACAAAATCTACCAATTTAATTTAAGTTCATATGTTTTCATATAAAATGACTCAGATTATTTTGAAGATTAAACTAACATCTGAATCTTTGCAGCTGTAACCCTGACGATGCTGCCGGCGAGGAGGCAGAGTGTTCTGAGTCTCGTGTGCAGCATGGTGGCGGCGGCACGGTGCTGGCCCGCCTGGCGTTCCCCCCCCAGCTTCCTGTGGAGGCGTGTCAGCGAGTGAACCTGGACATCACGTCTCTGATCACGCTGGTGTCGGCACTGAGCCACGGCCACTGCCGCCTCGCCTTCCGGGAGCCCGTGCTGACGGAGCAGGCGGCGCAGGAGCGCAGGGAGCCCGTGCTGCCACCGCTGCATGCCTTCATGGCGGGGAAGGAGCTGTTTGCCTGCCGCGCCGCCGTGTCGGATTTCCAGCTGATCCTGCAGACGCTGGGCGGGCCGGCAGAGCGCCAACGCGCCGCGGCACTGCTGCAGCGCGTCACCGTGGTGGAGGACCGGCCCTCGCAGCGCACGCTGCGCCTGGCGCCCAGCGCCAAGGTCACACCGCGCTCGCTCAGCATCTTTGGAACCGGGGACTCCCTCAGGGCCGTTACCATGACGGCAAACAGCCGCTTCATCCGGGCTGCGGCCAATCAGGGCGTCCACTACAGCGTCTTTGTCCACCAGCCCCGAGCGCTGACGGAGGGGAAGGAGTGGAGGGCCACGCCTGTCTGACCTGATCATGGGACGCTGCCGGGGATCATGGGACGCTGCTGGGGATCATGGGATGCCGCCGGGAATCATGGGAGTTTAAGTCTCAGAGCGCTGGGCAGCATTTGGCGCACAAATCTCCAAAAACGTGTCTAAAGACTTTAAATAAAGCATTACAAAATGCCAAAATCTATATCCAGAGATGATATTTAATTTCTTCTTCAGTTTTTTTGATTACTGTTCTTTTCTTCCTGAACATTATTTGAGGGTCTTCTGCAGAACGTCCAAATTTGAGTCTGTGCAGCCGGGGCTGATGGGAGTTTGAGTCTTTGGTTTAAAGAGGAATATCTTCTGCTAACTCCATTATGTAAAACATATCAGCTGCTGTTAGGTTTCTGTTTCAAAGATCAATAAAGCTTCTCAGTCACTTCCTGCTCTGCTGTCATCTGTTACTGTGACATCATCACTGTGACATCACAGTTCGCTGGAGGAAGATTTGATTTTGATTCCATGATGATTTTAGACTTTAGAGCGCCGCTGACTGAGCTCCACGCTGCAACACAACGAGCGCCTGGAGGTACGCCGCTTGCTACAGAATTCACAACTTGCATGTATTAATTATAATTTAGATAAAAAGATTACATATCTCATCTGTTTCAGGAGAGAAACAGTCAGCAGTTCTGTTTACAGTTTTTTACAGTTTATATATATATATATATATATATATATATATATATATATATATATATATAAATCTCTGAGAATCTCTGAGAATATATATATATATATATATATATATATATATATATATATATATATATATATAAATCTCTGAGAATATATAAAGTTATACTGGTTCCAGTGTTTCAGACTCACTTAATGATGTTAATGTTGTTACTGTCAGCTGGAACTACTGACGTCATATTGTTTAAAATGCAGATATTAAAACTCTGCTCAGATCTCCGTGCTTTTAATTTGAAAACCTGGAACCGGACGTGGGTGTGTCGTGTTTACATGACTACCTTCAAACTAAACGTGTTTTTACAGACCTCCAAACGACAGCCTGTTAGCCTGTTAGCTGTTAGCCTGTTAGCTGTCAGTGTTAGCCTGTGTATCTGTCTCAATATAGCCAGTTTATGAGTAGAGTTTCGGGATAAAATGCCGAGAGTTGCGCGCGAGGCTGAGCTGCAGACTCTGACGGAGGTGAGACAACATTTAAACCTTCCACTTCAATTCAAAATCAAATTTTATTTGATAGAAACAAGTCGATGTCTAACTTCATCAGCTGAGAATCGGCTAACAGGAAGTGCTAGCTTAAGTTAGCTTAAATGCTAAAAACAAAAAGGATCAGAAAGGAGTTTATTACCTCAGGAAGTTAAACTTACAGGGAATATGCCTTTTGGTGTTTGGTGCATACATAAACACACATATTAAACAATTATATATATATATATATATATATATATATATATATATATATAAACACTAAATACAAAAACCCATACATAGGAAATTAGAAACAGAAAATATATAGAACTTAACAAAAAGGAGGCTGAATGCACAATGTGTCTCCCCCCCCCCCCCCCCCCCCCCCCCCCCAGTGTGAGTACAGGTGTCCAGGTGAGACTCTGTCAGACCTGCAGACGGTCCGATCCCTCTTCTCTGATCTGCGTCTCTACGTGGATTACTACTGTAAGTTTCCATTCATTCATTACTTATTCGTATACCCCACCCCTGTGGGGCCTATACTTCCCAGAATCCTTTGGGGGATGTAAACAGGAAGTATATTGGTGCAATTCCTGAATGCTGCCCCTTTTCTTAAATCTATAATATGTCAAACTGAACACATGCAAAGAAAGGCCACAAACACAGACACAGACACACATACTCACACACACACACAAACAAATGTACACACACACACAGAGACACATACACACACACATACACACACACGAACAAACAGACAAACAGACTCAGTGACTCAGATGATGATGAGTCATCTCTAAAATCCTCCGACAGGTTTTCCGAACAAAGAGAAGAAGAAGCTACTTTACCTGGCCGGGACACTTCCTGTTTCCTACGACGGTGAGACTCTTCTTCTGTGGTTATAATATGGGAAAGCTCATTTAACGCCGGGTCGTAAAAACCTAGTATAGAGTATGGAAAAATACTATATATAATACTGCTATATATAATACTATAATATCGAGTCATTCAATCCCTGAAGAGTAAATCTCATCAGCATGAGTGTGTGTGTGTGTGTGTGTGTGTGTGTGTGTCTCTCTCTCTCTCTCTCTCTCTCTCTCTCTCTCTCTCTCTGTGTGTGTGTGCGTGCATGTGTACGTTTTTGTGTGTGTGTGTGTGTATGTGTGTGTGTGTGTGTGTGTGTGTGTGTGTGTGTGTGTGTGTATGTATGTGTGTGTGTAATGTGTGTGTGTGTGTGTGTGTGTGTGTGTTAACTCTACTACTCTGCTCTGGTTCTGTGTGTTTACAGGAAGTGATTATAATATCCCAGTGTGCATCTGGCTGCATGAGACCCACCCGGCGTCCCGTCCTCGCTGCTTCGTCTGTCCCTCCGTCTCCATGGTGATCAACCCGTCCTGCTCCTGCGTGGACGCCTCCGGGAACATCAGTCTAGACGCACTCAGCACCTGGACACACGTGAGCATGTTTCCACACCTGCAGCTCGTTGGCTTTGGTCTGTCAGCTGATGAGGAATCCCAGCAGACTAAAACGAGTGACCAGCCAATCGGTGTTTAGAAAGGAGTAACAGCCAATCAGTGTTTAGATGGGATCAACAACCAATCAGTGTTTAGATGGGATCAACAACCAATCAGTGTTTAGATGGGATCAACAACCAATCAGTGTTTAGATGGGATCAACAACCAATCAGTGCTTAGAAAGGAGTAACAGCCAATCGGTGTTTAGAAAGGAGCAACAGCCAATCAGTGTTTAGAGAGGAGCAACAGCCAATCAGTGTTTAGAGAGGAGCAACAGCCAATCAGTGTTTAGAAGGGAGCAACAGCCAATCAGTGTTTAGAAAGAAGTTTTCTTTGGACCCTGGTAACTGATATCTCTGTTGTAGTGTTGATGGAGCAGAGCTCTGATAGAACCAGACTCCATCCTGAAAACAAACATTTAAGAGTTGTTTTGTTTATCCATTTAGCGCAATTAAAAAACGGCACAATCTGTTCTTCAAGTGGTGCTGGATGTGGCAGACATCAGACCTAACGTTTCCGTCCTGTTTGATATCCTCTTACAAAAAACTTTTGGGGTGTCGCTCTGAGACTGTCGGGTATGAAATCACAGTATACTCACTCCGACAAACTAGACTACTGGAACTCTGGTCACCGATTGATTAAATTGAACTTCCTGTCAGGGCGTCTCCAACCTGTTGCTGCTGGTGTCAGAGATGAGGCTGGTCTTCCAGAAGGACCCGCCCCTTTTTGCCAGGTCACCGGCCAACGCGACACACCCTGCACTGGCCCCGCCTCCTGCC
Organism: Gymnocephalus cernua; assembly: GCA_023631565.1. Lineage (NCBI taxonomy): Eukaryota > Metazoa > Chordata > Actinopteri > Perciformes > Percidae > Gymnocephalus > Gymnocephalus cernua. The sequence continues at coordinate 377,498 of CM042436.1, forward strand.
GGTGTGCCACCGTCTGGACAGAAAGGTAAACTTCTTGTTCAACCTCAGAGATATAAACGTTAAGTTTAGCCTACTCGCTAGGTATGTTAGCTGTTGTGTCTCTAAGTGCCCTGCTGAAGCCCCTCCCCCTCTGTTGCAGCCAGCCAATGGGAGCAGAGCAGCGAGACGAGGCGGTCGTACACCGAGGAGCTGCTGGGGATCGACTTCAGTTCTTCATCTTCCTCCAACCCCTTCCTCTCCTCCTCCTCCTCCTCCTCCTCAGGTCAGATACACAGGTCACATGGCACACATGTCACATGATACACAGGTAACATGGTACACAGGTCACATGGCACACAGGTCACATGCCACACAGGTCAGGTCACATGGTACACAGGTCAGAAAGTTGAGTTTTGTCTTTGTTTGGTTATAGAAAGTTCAGATCCTCTCAGCAGCAGGATGGGAGCTCTGACGCTGAGAGCAGACTCACCTGTACGCACGGTCCAATCAGGAGTAGCCTCAGACAGACAGATGATCGTCCAATCAGGAGCAGCCTCAGACAGACAGATGACCGTCCAATCAGGAGCAGCCTCAGATAGACAGATGGCCGTCCAATCAGGAGCAGCCTCAGACAGACAGATGACAGCAGCTAGAGCGGATCTCATGAAGGTGAGGAGGTTTCACTACGTCACCTGTCGGGGGTCTCTAACCCTTATTCTCCAGCAGGTGCGTCTGCATTAAAATATGTCTCCTCTACAACACCATGGCAACGAGAGATTTGGAGAGGACGAATTATCTAGCTGATAAACAGCTGCAGCTGCTGAGACGGTGCGATGTGGTACGGTGCAGTGTGGTACGGTTGTGGTATGGTGCGGTGTGGTACGGTGTGGTTTGGTACAGTGTGGTGCGGTGTGGTACGGTACGGTGTGGTACGGTGTGGTACGGTGTGGTTTGGTACAGTGTGGTGTGGTTTGGTACAGTGCGGTGTGGTGCGGTGTGGTACGGTGCGATACAGTGCGGTGTGGTGCGGTGTGGTACGGTACGGTGTGGTACGGTGTGATTTGGTACGGTGTGGTACGGTGTGATTTGGTGCGGTATGGGGTGGTACGGGGTAGTGCGGTACGGTACGGTGTGGTACGGTGCGGTATGGTACGGTGTGGTGCGGTGTGGTACGGGGTGGTACAGTATGGTGCGTGGCACGATGCGGTATGGGTGGTACAGGGTAGTACGGTGCTTGACGGTATGGTGTAGTACGGTGCGTGGCACAGTGCGGTATGGTGCGATGTGGTGTGGTACGGTGTGGTGCGTGGCACGGTGCGGTATGGGGTGGTACGGGGTGGTACGGTGCGTGGTGTGGTATGGGGTGATACGGTGCGGTATGGGGTGGTGCGGGATGGTACGGTGCGGTATGGGGTGGTGCGGGACGGTGCGTGGCACGGTGCGTGGCACGGTGCGTGGCACGGTATGGTGTGTGGCACGGTGCGGTATGGGGTAGTACGGTGCGTGGCACGGTGCGGTATGGGGTGGTACAGGGTGGTACGGTGCGTGGCACGGTGCGTGGCACGGTGCGTGGCACGGTATGGTGTGTGGCACGGTGCGTGGCACGGTATGGTGTGTGGCACGTTGCGTGGCACGGTATGGTGTGTGGCACGTTGCGTGGCACGGTATGGTGTGTGGCACGGTATGGTGTGTGGCACAGTGCGGTATGGGGTGGTACGGTGCGGTATGGGGTGGTACAGGGTGGTACGGTGCGGTACGGTGCGTGGCACGGTGCGTGGAACGGTATGGTGCGTGGCACGGTATGGTGTGTGGCACGGTGCGGTATGGGGTGGTACGGTGCTGTACGGTGCTGGCACGGTGTCCGTCTGACCCCGTTATGGATCTGACATGAAGACAGATTTAGCAGCTGAAGATTATTTCTCGTCTTTGTCCTCTTCCTCCCTCAGATGGCGGCGAGTCTTCCTCCGGACAAGGCGGCCATCTTCCTGTCTCTGGTCACCCTGGAGGGGCGGGACTTCAGCCCCGCTGACGTCATGGAGGCCGTCAGACTCAGCAGAGATTTCCCATCAGCCCTCAGGTTCCTGTCTCACTGCTGCCCGCTCTGCCAGGACCAGGTGTCCTTCAGTAAGGTCTGTCTGACTGTCTGACTGTCATCACCATGTGTTTCTCCTTCTCTAGCTGTATTTCCTGCAGATCATCACCATGTGTTTCTTCTTCTCTGGCTGTATTTCCTGCAGATCATCACCATGACTCACTGCTCCTGCTTCCTGTGTCAGACGTGTTTTAAGACGTTCTTCTCTGCGGCCATTAAAGAGCGCAGCATCGATCAGCTGGTCTGTCCTCAGTGTGGCCGGCCAGAGGTCAAAGGTCCTGCAGGGATGGAGTACTTCAACCTGCTGGACACTCAGGTACGCTCACCTGCTCAGTGTGTGTGTCTGTGTGTGTGTGTGTGTGTGTGTGTGTGTGTGTGTGTGTGTGTGTGTGTGTGTGTGTGTGTGTGTGTGTGTGTGACTGTGACTGTGTCTGTGTATGAGTGTGTGTGTGTGCGTATGTGTGTTTGACTGTGTATGAGTGTGTGTGTGTGTGTGTGTGTGTGTGTTTGACTGTGTGTGTGTGTGTGTGTGTGTGTGTGTGTGTGTGTGTATGAGTGAGTGTGTGTGTGTGTGTGTGTGTGTGTGTGTGTTTGACTGTGTGTGTGTGTGTGTGTTTGACTGTGTGTGTGTGTGTGTGTGTGTATGAGTGTGTGTGTGTTTGACTGTGTGTGTGTGTGTTTGACTGTGTATGAGTGTGTGTGTGTGTGTGTGTGTGTTTGACTGTGTATGTGTGTGTGTGTGTGTGTGTGTGTGTGTGTGTGTGTATGAGTGTGTGTGTGTGTGTGTGTGTGTTTGACTGTGTCTGTGTGTGTGCGTGTAGATCCGTCACTTCCTGTCTCCTGAGATCCATGAACTGTTCCAGAGGAAACTCCGAGACCGAGCGCTGCAGGAGATGCCTAACTTCCGCTGGTGTGCTCACGTAAGAATCCCTCAGGGTCACATTTTATACCTACGGGGCTGGACATCAACATACCGTAAAACTTCAAATAATAGCCCGGGCTTCTATTTACCCAAATCGCCGAAATGGACCGGCTTGTATTTGAGACAGGCGTCTATAAGAGACAGGCCTTTAATTGACAATAGGAGGTTACCACATTATATATATATTTTTTAATTCGTATGATGTAAGGGATAATGTAGAGCGAGGCGGTTGTTATAGCGAATACAACCCCGACAGGGTGATCGCGTCGGGGTCTTGAATCAGCCTGAAGTCCATGCGTCCATAGCAACGTAAACTCTGTATCTGTTAAGCTAATGCAACCCTTCATCTATTACTCTCCACCACCTTACGGGCTGTGGTAGGAGCCGTATACATTATGGGGTGCTGCCGTGGTGGACAAATGACCCAGCTGCTGTTTTAATCACTGCAGGACTTGACGTGACATTAGCTGACGCGTTGTAGTGAGCTAGCGGGCTTTCGGCTGCTCGTATTTATATTAAACTGAACATTTCTGTTGACGGTGAAGTGAGACGAGGTAAATGGCTACATGTCCTCATTCATCTCGTTTCCTTTTTGCACAGCCGTTGCATGTTGACACACCTAAACGTGCAATGTAAGCTAACTAATTAGCGTTGTTGTCCCTGCGTAGCGATCATAGACCGTATATAAATATGTAGCGATATGCGCTCACCAGATCTGCTGTCATTGCTTGAGGACAGAAGTTGCTCGACGGCGTTTCTCCACTTTTTGCCACCGCTGATAAATTATCCGACTTCTTCGAAAAACTGAAGACTAAAAGAAAGTTCGTTAACCTGTTTGTTATGTTGCCATAGTGATGAGTCGTTTATGAACGGTTGCGTCTGTCACGTGAAATCAAATCAAAACATAGAACAAACGATCTGACGGGTTTTAAAAGATCAAATACAACCCGACACGAAGAAAAAAAAAACAAAAAAAAAAACAGACCAGGCCTCTATTTGAGACCGGCCTTTATTTACCCAAATCTGTTGTCACACCAGGCGTTTAAAAGAGACAGGGGTCTATTTGGGACTCGGCTATTATTGGAAGTTTTACGGTATATAATATACATTAGTGCTGTCAAAATAATGCGTTCATTTCGACTATTTAATCTGAGAAAAAATAGCGCGTTAAATAAATGACGCAGATTAATCCGTTCCATATTGACCTTTCACCTGGAGCCGTTCTAGCCGCCATTCAACTGTAAAATGAAGGAGGGAGACGAGAGAATGCGTTGCCACAGGCAACAGAAACATGGCTGCACGTGACGCTAGTTTCTTTAACTGTCTCTAGTTAACACTCCACTCAACAGCAGGTAACGTTAGCCTTCTGCTAGCTAGCAGCTGATTAAACACGCTGACAGCTAACGCTAAACGCTGTAAAGTTTGACTGAGTTTCTGCCGCTGTCGGAAAAACACAGACGGAGACGGTGCGTTCATTGACACTGGTAATCTACAGCCTCACGGTGCATTCAAAGTTATTGTAAAATACCCTCTTGAATTTATTTCCTCAGCATATATAAAAGAGTTTTTTAACTTTAATGTCACTAATGCTGATTATTCATTGATTCATTTGAATTGAAATATTTAAAATACTTTCACAGCAAAAATTATGTATGCGATTAATTTAGATTAATTATTAATTATATATGTATATATACACACACTGTATTCTGTATATAATAATATAACTGTGTTATTGTAACATAGTAAGAATTTACACATCAAGTTAATTAATCATTAGGAGTTGTTCCAAATATTCCAATATTCATTCAATGGGTAGGTATTTCATTTAATATTTTGGGATAGAAATATGGGTTTGGTTTTGGGAATCCGTGCTGAAACTCACTCTGGTGTTCTCGGGGTGGAAGCCGCTAACGTTCACTAAATGTCTGCAACGACCTTGCTCAGCTGTACTGTCAGGCAGCCAGTTACTACCCAAGCATGGTCAACTCGGGCTTATCTGCCCCCCCCCCCCCCCCCCCCCCCCTCTGTGTGTGTGTGTGTGTGTGTGTTTCAGTGTTCGTTCGGCATGCTTCATGAAGCGGACCGATTGAGAATGGACTGTCCCAGCTGCAACAAGAGTACCTGCTGTCAGTGCAGATCAGCAGTAAGACACACAGACACACACACACACACACACACAGTCAAACACACACAGACACACACACACACACACACAAACACACACAGGCACACACACACACACAGACACACACACACACACACACAGTGTGTCTCTGCAGGTACAGACCAGTTGTGACTGTGTCCCGTGTGTCTTCAGTGGTCTCCTGAACATCAGGGAGTTTCCTGTCAGCAGTTCAGAGTCTGGCAGCAGCAGAACCATCCGGACCTCCAGAACCCGGCCCTGCTCAGCTACGGCAGCATCGGTACGGACATCTACCTGTCTGTCCTCAGAGTGTCTTCAGTCTGTGTGTGTCTGTCTGTCCTCAGAGTGTCCCCTTTGTCATAGTGTCTTCAGTTTGTGTGTGTGTGTGTGTGTGTGTGTGTGTGTGTGTGTGTGTGTGTGTGTGTGTGTGTGTGTGTGTGTGTGTGTGTGTGTGTGTGTGTGTGTGTGTGTGTGTGTGTGTGTGTGTGTGTCCTCAGAGTGTCCCCAGTGTCAGAGTGTCTTCAGTCTGTCCCGAGGAGGCTGTCTCCACTTCACCTGCAGCCAGTGTCAGCATCAGTTCTGTGGCGGCTGCAGCCAGCCCTTCTATCCCGGATCTGTGAGTCTCTACTATCATCATATTATATCTACTCTGTGATCACCAAACCCTCCAGACTCCATGTAAATAATCAGGACTTTAATCATTGTAAACTCCACCAGAATCCTTGTAAATAATCAGGACTTTTATCATTGTAAAACACACTTCATTCAAAGTGGACAGAAACTAAATAAAACTACCAAAAGCCGTCTTGGTTCATCTTTCCACTGTTCCAACAATCACCACTCTGGTCTGGTTGAAATAAACTCTTAATTCACCCATTTACATGTGGAGATATGCTGGCTCTATACACGCTAAAAGTCCTGATTATTTACATGGAGTCTGGCTCTATACACGTTAAAAGTAGTGATTATTTACATGGAGTCTGGCTCTATACACGCTAAAAGTCCTGATTATTTACATGGAGTCTGGCTCTATATACGCTAAAAGTCCTGATTATTTACATGGAGTCTGGTTCTATACACGCTAAAAGTCCTGATTATTTACATGGAGTCTGGTTCTATACACGCTAAAAGTCCTGATTATTTACATGGAGTCTGGCTCTATACATGCTAAAAGTCCTGATTATTTACATGGAGTCTGGCTCTATACACGCTAAAAGTCCTGATTATTTACATGGAGTCTGGCTCTATACACACTAAAAGTAGTGATTATTTACATGGAGTCTGGTTCTATACATGCTAAAAGTCCTGATTATTTACATGGAGTCTGGCTCTATACACGCTAAAAGTAGTGATTATTTACATGGAGTCTGGTGGGTTTGGTGATGGTGATTTTGGGGGATTTCAGGGGTTGTGAGTCTCTCATCTACAGGCTGGGTATCCTTCAAACATTTTGCATGCAGATACTACTTCCTCATGTTTTATAAATCCATTTTAACAAAAATAAATTACAGATGTCTCTGTATGACTCCGTGACTGTAGATTTGAATGTATTTCAGGCCTGCAGTTTCTCTGCTGACTGTGGATCTAAAGGTCTTCACGCCCACCACCCCCGAGACTGTTTGTACCACCTGAGAGACTGGAGTGTGACCCGCCTCCACCTGCTGCTGCAGGTAAAGTCCCTTACACACACACACACACACACACACACACACACACACACACACACACACACACACACACACACACACACACAAAAGTCCCTGGTACCTGCCAACAGGTACACACACACACACACAGACACACACACACACACACACACACACACACACACACACACACACACACACACAAAGTCCCTGGTACCTAACAGGTACTATTTTTAGTACCACCTCTGTCGAGGTTCCCAGTGAGCTGAGGCGATACCAGAAGTTGGCGTGAAAGTGACAGACGGGGGTCTTCATCTGAAACTAAATGTGTCTTCTGGCAACAACAACACACCTTCACGTTCTGGGTGTGTGTCGCGTTAGGTCACGGCAGTTTACTGCGGCTCCGCTATACGACCAGCCACGCTGAGGCGGTACTAAAATCTGCAATGGAAAACGGACGCACAGTGCGGCGAGGCGAGCAGGTACCATGTGATGGAAAAGCGCCATTAAACTTCTCTCTGCTTCAGAGGATGAAACGGGGACTACCAAAAGCAACCTGACCAGGTTTTCCACTTGCCCCAATAGTCTACGTACCTCTACGAATGATCCCTGCAGACTCTGCACTGTTGCTAAATGAGTAGTTCAGGCAAAACATAGAAAGCTGCACTGAAAGTTCAACTGGGGCTGTGTCTCAAACCGCCTACTTGCCCACTTCAAACACTTAGTTTTAATATATCATGGAGATAACGCAAAAAGCCAGAGCACTGAAAGTACCCGGATGACCCCCTAAAAACGGTCCAAAAGTTCAGTGTGGAACGATGGACACTACGCGCACTAAAGAGCTTTTTGAGAACATTTGACGGAGAAATAGGCCAGTTGCTGAATCTGTCTTCATTTCAGATCAACAAAGGTCAGTTTAAAAGATTTTTGTCAGATTTTGAGAGGCGGCGAGCCGAGCCGACCGCTCATCATTTCCGGTAAGTGTTTTAACATCAGTGTTTCTTTGGGACAATGCTAACCATTAAAAGTGGGACTACGGCAGGAAGTGGTCAGTGACCATTAGCAGTGGACTGACCGAAGAATGAGACACAGCCTGGGTATTTCTCAGTGACTGCAGCATCAATCTCTCCACTCAGAAGTGTCTCTTCCAACTTTTGCCAAGTCAGCAAGTCATGCTGGTTAAATAGCTCACTGGCTCTTTGAGTACGGTCCTAACAACTTTGACAGCAGCCCTCATGATAATATTTTGTCACAAGCAACCTACATCCATCCTCTGTCAAATCCAGTTGCATCAATTATATAATGTTTCTATAGTACAAATGTTATTTTACGCTGTTCTTATGTCGGTAAGGCCACCGCACATCCAAATAAGAGCCCCAACATGACCCACAGACATTTTACTTACCGCACTCAAATTGGGTTCGCGGGTCTAACTTTGTACCAGCATGATGTCATGACGCCAAATTTCCCGGGTCTGGTAGATGCGTACGTGCTGACGAAATTTGACATTTGCAACGTGTATGGATGATTCGTCCCGGTTGTACCCTAGATGCAGTATTCGAGGCATCGCAATCTCCTGCAAGCTAGCCAGCACTGACCCATACTGTGACACAACAGCTGTGATGGCTTTGCCCCGTATTGTCCGTCTCGTGGGACTCAGGGTTTTTATTGCAGTGCATGATGGATTCTCTGGATGTGCTATTGCTGCATGGATCACCTTAAACTTTGCTGAATGAGACAAAAGGACTCCAAGCTGGTCGACCCGATCCAATGAGTCTCTGATCAGAACAGAGGCTAAGCAAGCTTTCTGTGTGATTAAATTAGCATGCTTGGTGATGTAGTCTTTCTGGGACCTCTGCAACCGTTTGGCTAAAAGGACATCATCCTCGGTCAGGGTACTAAAGTATAATCCGTTTTTTCTTTCAAACCAAAAACGAAAAAACGGGTTGATAAAACGAAAATATGAGCTCTGTTTTCTCGTTTTTCCAATGTCCATACAAATTAAAAAATAACTGGAAAACTGCTCATTTTTCAACTGTTGTTTTTTTTATGTTATGTGTTTTGTTGCCATGTTTCCGTTTCAACTAAAGCTGAAGTATCTCGTTCCTCTGGCAGTTATTACAGTTCTCCTACTTTTATTTTGACACATTAATGTTACTTCCGGTCCAGCGCCGCATTGATATGAGCCACTTCTGATCTTCAACACGTAAGCCCATCAAAACAAAAAGGAGACCTTTGTTCCGTTGGATTTTCAATGATAATGCACATTACAAAAAATGAGCCTGTATTCTCGCTGATGAACAGAAACAACAGATGAAAAACGAGCAGTTTTCCAGTTCATTTTTAATTTGTATGGACATTGGAAAAATGGGAAAACAGAGCTCATATACTTTAGTTTTTTCGTTTTTGGTTTGAAACAAAAAACGAATTATACTTTAGTACCCTGACCATCCTCTGCCTTGTCTTTCAAGAGTTGATCAAAATAACAGTTTCCATCCTCATGTCTTCTCAAGGCCGGTCCCTGTCGTGCCACAATTTTCCTCAGACAGAGCCTGTTGTCTGCTTGTTGATTTGCCAAAGCACTGGACAACTGTGCATTTTACAGGATGATTTCCTTGTGCAGTCACAGAGACAGCGTGACGTTGTGTATGACTACTTTCATGTGCTTTACATTTTTCAATATTTGAATGCAGAAGTGATAAAGGCGGGCTCTGATTTTACAGCAAATGGTGCATCGTAATGTAGCCAGCTCCACCGCTCTTGCAAGGAGAGAGTTCTGCTAGGCGCAGTGTGATGTGTGATGGCGCAGTGGATGTGACCCATGCCTTTGGTGTGGGAGATCAGGGTTTGATTCCCACTGCGGTACATCAACCAATGTGTCCCTGAGCAAGGCATTTAACCCCTAGTTGCTCCAGAGGCTCTGACATATATAGCAACTGGAAGTCGCTTTCGATAGAACGTGTAATTTTGGGTGTGGTAGAGTGTGTAATTTTGGGCGTGGCTGTATGACTCTGTCCTCTGTCCCCTGACTTCAGTGTGTCTCAGCTGTCTGTCCCTGCTCTGAACACCCTAAAAGGAAAACAGTCACCATGTCACACAATGCGACGAGACGGCAGTTACTACAAGCACCCTAACCCTAACGCCGCCTTCACATTGGCAGTTGAAACCAGCCTCGTAATACGCAATACGCCCCCAACGGACGTCGTACTACAACCGTTGAAAAGTGTCAGAATAGTAGAAATCGGGAGTAGAAAAGAAAGAGCAGCTAGCTGACGTTAGCTAACGCTAACTAGCTAGCATGCAGTCTGCGAATCTCCAGAGGAAATGAATGGTCGTACACAGACTAACTCCTTTCTTTGTGTGTGTGTGTGTGTGTGTGTGTGTATCTGTGTGTGTGTGTGTGTGTGTATCTGTGGTTGTGTCTCTGTGTGTGTGTGTGTGTGTGTCTCTGTGTGTGTGTGTGTGTGTGTGTGTGTGTGTGTGTGTGTGTGTGTGTGTGTGTGTCAGCATTACAGAGTGTCTCCTTCCTGGGTGGAAGCAGCCAATGGCAGCTCAGCTCACATCAGTCAGACAGGTGAGGTGTGTCTGTTATACTGACCTCCATCTGTTTGTTTATTTCCTGTTATTATTTACCTTTGTCTCCTTTTTCAACACTTTGGTCATTTTTTGCAGTGTGTTTGGTTCTGGAGCTGAGAGACGACAGCAGCCGGCCGGAGGAACCCTGCGGACGCCCGGCGCCGCCCGAGTACCGAGGACACTGCCAGTAAGTTAGTCTCCACCCGTCTGCTGTCAGTATATATTATTATTACACATTATATTTGAGTACAACGGTCAGTATTGATCTCTGTCAGGGTGCACTATAAGGAGCGATTGGTGGAGCTGATCAACCGTTGCCATGCCGACCCGGCAGTCCTGTTCAGCGCGGCGGAGATGAAGGCGGAGCTTCAGCGCTGGAACATCGCCATGCCAACCAGGAAACCAGAGGAACCGGAGCCTCTGTACGCACACCGCCTACGCATGGTACATATATACATATAAATATATATATATATATATATATATATATATATATATATAAATATATACTTACATATATATATATATATATATATATATATATATATATATATATACTTACATATATATACTATATATAACACACAATATACACCGCCTACGCATGGTATATATATATATATATATATATATATATATATATATAATATATATACTTACTACGGCTGTCAAAGTAACGCGTTAATTTTGATTAATTAATCTGAGAAAAAATAGCGCGTTAAATAAATGACGCAGATTAATCCGTTCCATATTGACCTTTCACCTGGAGCCGTTCTAGCCGCCATTCAACTGTAAAATGAAGGAGGAAGACGAGAGAATGTGTTGCCACAGGCAACAGAAACATGGCTGCACGTGACGCTAGTTTCTTTAACTGTCTCTAGTTAACACTCCACTCAACAGCAGGTAACGTTAGCCTTCTGCTAGCTAGCAGCTGATTAAACACGCTGACAGCTAACGCTAAACGCTGTAAAGTTTGACTGAGTTTCTGCCGCTGTCGGAAAAACACAGACGGAGACGGTGCGTTCATTGACACTGGTAATCTACAGCCTCACGGTGCATTCAGAGTTATTGTAAAATACCCTTTTTAATTTATTTCCTCAGCATATTAGGTCATATTGTTGATTGTTATGGTCATTTGAACAGTAAAAATAATAATATTTATATAATAATAATATAATTTTTTTAACTTTAATGTCACTAATGCTGATTATTCATTGATTCATTTGAATTGAAATAAAAATTATGTATGTGATTAATTTAGATTAATTAATCACAGAGTCTGTAATTAATTTGATTACATTATTTAATCGATTGACAGCCCTATATATATATATATATATATATATATATATATATATATATATATATATTATATATATATATAACATACTATATACACCGCCTACGCATGGTACATATATACATATATATAAATTGTACATCCTGTCTCTGTGTCCTCAGACTCTGACCAACAGCGTTCCTCTCAGGAAGCAGCCACGCTCTGACATCTGAGACCCTCCCTCTCAGACTGGGCCCGCCCCCTGGAGACCCTCCCTCTCAGACTGGGCCGGGCCCGCCCCCTGGAGACCCTCCCCCTCAGACTGGGCCCGCCCCCTGGAGACCCTCCCTCTCAGACTGGGCCGGGCCCGCCCCCTGGAGACCCTCCCCCTCAGACTGGGCCCGCCCCCTGGAGACCCTCCCCCTCAGACTGGGCCCGCCCCCTGGAGACCCTCCCTCTCAGACTGGGCCGGGCCCTTCCCCTGGAGACCCTCCCCCTCAGACTGGGCCCGCCCCCTGGAGACCCTCCCTCTCAGACTGGGCCGGGCCCGCCCCCTGGAGACCCTCCCCCTCAGACTGGGCCCGCCCCCTGGAGACCCTCCCTCTCAGACTGGGCCGGGCCCGCCCCCTGGAGACCCTCCCCCTCAGACTGGGCCCGCCCCCTGGAGACCCTCCCTCTCAGACTGGCCCCGTCCCCTGGAGACCCTCCCCCTCAGACTGACTGAGCCCCTCCCACCCACTCCCAACTTGCCGACCAATCGGACGGCAGCACTCTGCATCAACCACTAACTTTAATTTAACCGGAGACAAAGAGCTTCTGCTGTGACTTCACCAGACGTAACTGTAGCGTTCATGTTTCATCCTCTCGGTTAACAGTATTAATCAGTCCCGTTGGAACCTGGTCACTGTAGTTTTTAGGTACTTTTGCTGAGTCATTCCACTGCTACATGTAGCTACATGCTAACGTCAGGGAAACCTGTCATCTTGGTTAGAAATATTGTTCAAGACACGATGCGAGAAAACCTGATATAGATATATATATATATATATATATATATATATATATATATATATATATATATATATATAATCAGGGTTTTCTCGCCTGTATAATGTTTCGGTGTAGCATCCGAGCCTAAAAGACTTCTCAGATCTAATGATCTACTGATGTTTATAGACGGCAGAAATGTTTGGTGAATAACGGACAAACTTTATTTTTTTCAACATACTATACTATGACTTTTTATGGCTTTTTATGAATATATTATACATATATTTTTTTCCTTTTATTTGTTATGGGCCGTTGGTAGTTTGAGTTTAGCTGCCAACAGGTGACTGTGAGCCGGTACAGCTCAGTCCCTGAACGCACCGCCAGATGAAGGTGCGTTCAGGAACCATGGTGGTTGAGTTTAGCCAGAGAAAGTGAGCGTTGCTGGGCTCCGACCGGTTCAGTTTAAGAGATGGAGGTTTAGAGGAACCATCAGCGTTTCTTTAGTTTGTCCGAGTGGTGTAGCCGTAGCTCGCTGTCAGAGACGCCCGCCGCTCTGCACATGCTCACACCGTGTCTTCACACCCACAATCCTTCTCACATTTACCCACAATGCATCTGTGTGGAGTCTCTGAGTTTGTCATAAGTCTTTGTCACAACGGTCACATGTCCGTCACAAGATGGCATGATTTTTTTGATGTTTTTGACACTTTGTTCAATGTTTTTTTGGTGCACTTTTCATTGTGTGTTGATTTGTTCTGGAGATTTAAAGATAGGAAGTGCTGCTAAACTCTGTTACAGTCTTTAGCTGTCATGTCGGACAGGAAGTGATGACGCTGCGCAGGAAGCTGTGTGCTGAACAAAACTCCCAGTGACATCATCGCGTACTTCAGCCGGTGCCTTCTGATTGGCTCGTTAGTTGCCGTATATATACAGCCAGCCAGAGAAACAAACACACGTTAGTAGAAGAAGAATGAAAATGGGACCAAAGACGCAGCCAATCAGAGTTCATTACGGATGATGCTAACTGATGCTAATGATGCTAACAACTGTCTCCTCATTCTGTTTCAGCACCAGTTATCATGTGTTAGCATTTTAGGAAACGTAAGCTAACACATTTATGCTATCACATGATAACTGGCGCTTACACTGACTAGCATGTGTTAGAGTGTTAGCATATTTTAGCATTTTAGTGTATATTAGCATGTGATAGCATATATGTGTAAGTTAACATATGCTAACACATGTTTAAATATGCTAAAATGCTAACATATGCTAACACTGCTAACATATAATATGATGATATGTTATAACATGCTAATATATGCTAACACTGCTAACACATGCCTACATATGATTATATTACGAAACATGTGTTAGCAATGTTAGCATGTGTTAGCATATTTTATATTGTGTATGCTATGTTAGCAGTGTGAGCATATGTTAGCATGTGTTATTGCAGGTAAATGAGGTGTTCAACCTACTTGAGTTATTTCTGCACTTTAACTGTTTGAAGAAATTTATTTAATAAATAAATAAATGTTAATACTTAATTTTTGCTTCCTCCCTTCTCTTTCCATAACGACCTCCTGATGTTTATAGACGGCATAAATGTTTTTAGATCAAATGTTTTGTGAATAACGACATACTATACTATGACTTTTTATACTTTTTCGAGATACTATACTATGACTTTTTATGACTTTTTTTGACATACTTTTTACTATGACTTTCTGACATACTTTACTATGACTTTTTTTTCGACTTCTTTTGACATACTATACTATGACTTTTTATACTTTTTTGGCATACTTATACTATGACTTTTTTTGACAAATATACTATGACTTTTTGACTTGTTTTGACATACTATACTATGACTTTATACTTTTTCAACATACTATACTATGACTTTTTATGACTATGACTTTTTATACTTTTTCGATGACTTTTTATGATTTATTTTCGACATACTATACTATGACTTTTTTGACATACTATACTATGACTTTTTTGACATACTATACTATGACTTTTTATGACGTTTGACATACTATACTATGACTTTTGTTTACATACTTTACTATGACTTTTTATGATTTTTTTTCGAAATACTATGCTATGACTTTTACAACATACTATACTATGATTTTTTATGACTTTTTATGACTGACAACATACTATACTATGACTTTTTATAGTTTTTCGACATACTATACTATGACTTTTTTGACATACTATACTGACTTTTTATGACATTTCGTGACATAATATACTATGAATTTTTGACTTTGACATACTATACTATGACTTTTTGACTTTTTTCAACATACTATACTATAACTTTTTGTGACTTTTTTGACATACAGTACTATGCTATGACTTTTTTCAACATACCAATATGACTTTTTTCAACTTAATATACTATGCTTTTTTATGAAATTTTTTGACATACAACCCCAAATCAGAAAAAGGTGGGACAGTATGGAAAACGCAAATAACAAAAGAAAGTAGTGATTTCTAAATGTACTTTGACTTGTATTTCATTGCAGACAATACAACAGCACATCATTTAATGTGTTCCTCATGATTTTTATTGTTTTTGTTTCAAAAAAACAAAATTCCTATTTTGGTTCCTGCAACACATTTCAAAAAAAGTTGGAACAGTAAAGCATTTACCACTTTGTAATGTTGCCATTCCTTTTCACAACACTTAAAAGACGTTTAGGGACTGAAGACACCAAGTGATGAAGTGTTTCAGCTGTAATTTTGTCCCATTCTTGCTCCAAACGAGGTGTCTTAAGGTGGGCAACAGTACGGGGCCTTCGTTGTCGCATTTTGCACTTCAAAATGCGCCACACATTCTCTATTGGAGACAGGTCGGGACTGCAGGCAGGCCAGTCAAGTACCCGTATCCTCTTCCTCCGCAGCCAGGACTTTGTAATGTGTGCAGAATGTGGTTTTGCATTATCTTGTTGAAATATGCATGGACGTCCCTGGAAAAGATGTCTTCTTGAAGGCAGCATATTGTGCTCCAAAATCTCTATGTACTTTTCAGCATTAATGGTGCCATCACAGAAGTGCAAGTTACCTTTGCTAAGGGCACTGACACAACCCCATACCATGACAGACCCTGGCTTTTGGACTTGTTGCTGGTAACAGTCTGGATGATCCTTTTCTTCTTTGGTCCGGAGCACACGGCGTCCATTTCTCCCAAAAAATACCTGAAATACTGATTCATCTGACCACAGTTCACGTTTACACTGTGTGATGGTCCATCCCAGATGCCTCCGAGCCCAGAGAAGTCGACGGCGCTTCTGGACACTGTTAACATAGGGCTTCCTTTTGGCACAGTACAGTTTTTACTGGCATTTGTGGCTGTAACTACGTATTGTGGTACTTGACAAAGGTTTGCCAAAGTAGTCCTGAGCCCATGTGGTAATATCACTTATAGATGAATGACGATTCTTGATGCAGTGCCGCCTGAGGGATCGGAGATCACGGTTGTTCAGCTTAGGCTTGCGCCCTTGTCCTTTACGCACTGAAATTCCACATTCCTTGAATCTTTTAATTATGTTATGCACTGTTGAAGGTGAAATAAGCAAATGTCTTCCTATCTTTCTTTGAGGAACATTGTTTTTAAACATTTCAATAATTTTCTCACGTATTTGTTGTGAAACTGGCGATCCTCGGCCCATCTTTGCTCCTAAAGGACTAGACCTTTCTTGGATGCTGCTTTTGTACCAAATCATAATTACAATCACCTGTTGACATCACCTGTTTCAAATCACATCATTATTTAACCAATTTACCTGATTACTAGCCCTAAATTGCTCCTGTCCCAACCTTTTTTGGAATGTGTTGCAGGTCTGAATGACAGGAAAGGATGTATATTTACAAATGAAATTACGTTGACCAGACAAAACATGACATATTTTGTGTTCACGTTGTCTGCAATGAAATACATTTCAAAGTACATTTAGAAATCACTACTTTCTTTTTTTATTTGTGTTTTTCATACTGTCCCAACTTTTTCTGATTTGGGGTTGTACTATACTATGAATCTTTGACTTTTTGGACATACTATACAATGACTTTTTTCAACAAACTATGCTATGACTTTTTATATTTTTTTCGACATACTATACAATAATGTTTTACAACCTACCTTATCCTACCTCAATTGTTTCCATGACAACCTGCTGTTTATAGATGACATAATATGTTTTTTAGGGAAATTTACACAACAAATTGAAGACTATGTTCTTTCGGTGAAGTCATGACACAAAATCACTTCATTAAAAGTAGTTTTCCAAACAAACTTTATTCATTACATACAGTTTACTACACCATCAAATCGTTTGTGTGACCCACAATGCACTGCTCCTCTTCACGGTTTGGGCGGTGGAGCGTCATCTCTGGGCGGACTGAAGGCATCGATCTCAGTGACGATCCTCTTGGCGACGGTTCTGCAGTTGGCGGCGACGATTCGTCTGGACATCAGGTCCACGTCTCCTCCTGAACACAGAAACTCTCAGAGTCAGTCTCTGTTTCAACCACTCTTTTTCCACTTTTCTACATACTGTAATATGACTTTTATGACTTATTTCTACATACTATAATATGACTTTTATGACTTATTTCTACATACTATAATATGACTTTTATGACTTATTTCTACATACTATAATATGACTTTTATGACTTATTTCTACATACTATACTATGACTTTTATGACTTATTTCTACTAACTTTTTGCCGTGGTTGCACTGGTGCGCCTAACTTTTTTATTTAGGTGCACCAGCACAAAATTTAGGTGCACCCAGTTTCAAGGTTACCTTTTTATCACGCTCCATATACATTCATTTATATTATGTAAATGATTTTAAACAACAATAAGGTGTAGGTAAATACTTTTTAGTTGAAGCACAATCATATTGCATATATATAAAAAAAATGTTCAAAGTGCTTCACCGAGCTGCCAAACTAAAACATTTAAGTAAAACATTTCAAAATAGAAAGTTCTACTGTTTCAAAGTGCTTCCCTGAACTGAGATCTATCATTTCATGGCTCAAAGTCTTATGGCGCCCCACCCCCCCGTCTGTCCTCTGCCCCTCAGATGGCCAGCACCTGTAATTTGGCCTTCTTCCCCTTTGGCCTTGGCTAAACCAGCTTGCCACACTCCCTAGCATCAAAATCCTCCAAATTTTCCTATCAAAATAAAGGGGGGAGAGAGAGAGAGAGAGAGAGAGAGAGAGAGAGAGAGAGAGAGAGAGAGAGAGAGAGAGAGAGAGATGGACTGAGGCGTATGCTACTCAGAGTGACGGCTGACTCACTATGAACGGGTTCAGCACGGGTCGAACGCTTTGGCGGGTCAGCGGCGTTACACACGTCTTGTATATGAAATGTCTGTATCGTCATTTTTATGAACTATGATATTCGCCGTGCGGCGGCCGCAGTAACAGAGTTAGCAGCGGAAACACTGGTACAAATACAGGTTTCCCTCTCATGCTTAACAATATAGAGCTGTGTTAATAACAATTACAACTGTAGACAAATGTCTCAGTGTGGACCGACGCCGTGTCTCTTCATGTTGCACGGTGGCCGTGTGTGTGAATGGGGGCGGGGCTGCGCGGATGGGTCATGTAACGCAGCGGAGAGGACGATAGGTGCACCGGTGTGACCTAGGAAAAATGTTAGTCGCACCCTTACAAAATGTTGGCGCATGTGCGACCAAATTGGTCGCACTCTGGAGCCCTGTTGTTATGACTTATTTCTACATACTATACTATGACTTTTTTCTACATACTATAATATGACTTTTTATGACTTTGTGTTTAGCTTTTTTTAATGTTTCATGTCATGATTTTGTCCGTGATTCTGGTATCCAGAAACTATTGAGCTCTACATTAATGGTGCCATCAGTCTGTGTCTGGCCCTCGCCACCGGGTTGAACAACGTTCCATCTTTACCGTCCACATCCATCAGGACTCCCCCGGCCTCGGAGACAATCAGCGAGCCAGCAGCCACATCCCAAACGTGGATCCCCATCTCGTAATACGCCTCCACACAGCCAGACGCCACCAGACACATGTTGACCGCCGCCGAGCCGGCACCGCGCACACTGGAAACGCAGGAACACGGTTACCGATACAGTTTCACTGCCAAATCACCCTGCAAACACACAACTATGGTTACTGCAGTATGAGAGACAGACAGACAGACAGGTCAGAGAGAGAGACAGGCTCAGTGACCACCAACTGGCCCTAGAGACAGGAAGACTCAGACAGACAGGTCAGAGAGAGAGAGACAGGAAGACTCAGACAGACAGGTCAGAGAGAGAGAGAGAGAGAGAGAGAGAGGAAGACTCAGACAGACAGGTCAGAGAGAGAGAGAGAGAGGAAGACTCAGACAGACAGGTCAGAGAGAGAGAGACAGGAAGACTCAGACAGACAGGTCAGAGAGAGAGAGACAGGAAGACTCAGACAGACAGGTCAGAGAGAGAGAGACAGGAAGACTCAGACAGACAGGTCAGAGAGAGAGACAGGAAGACTCAGACAGACAGACAGGTCAGAGAGAGAGAGAGAGAGAGACAGGAAGACTCAGACAGACAGGTCAGAGAGAGAGAGAGAGAGAGACAGAAAGACTCAGACAGACAGGTCAGAGAGAGAGAGAGAGAGGAAGACTCAGACAGACAGGTCAGAGAGAGAGAGAGAGAGACAGGAAGACTCAGACAGACAGGTCAGAGAGAGAGAGAGAGAGAGAGAGAGAGACAGGAAGACTCTGACAGACAGGTCAGAGAGAGAGAGAGAGAGAGAGAGAGAGACAGGAAGACTCTGACAGACAGGTCAGAGAGAGAGAGAGAGAGAGAGAGAGACAGGAAGACTCTGACAGACAGGTCAGAGAGAGAGAGAGAGAGAGAGAGAGAGACAGGAAGACTCTGACAGACAGGTCAGAGAGAGAGAGAGAGAGAGAGAGAGACAGGAAGACTCTGACAGACAGGTCAGAGAGAGAGAGAGAGAGAGAGAGAGAGACAGGAAGACTCTGACAGACAGGTCAGAGAGAGAGAGAGAGAGAGAGGAGAGAGAGAGAGAGAGAGAGAGAGAGAGAGAGAGAGAGAGACAGGGAAGACTCAGACAGACAGGTCAGAGAGAGAGAGAGAGAGAGAGAGAGACAGGAAGACTCTGACAGACAGGTCAGAGAGAGAGAGAGAGAGAGAGAGAGAGAGAGAGAGACAGACAGGAAGACTCAGACAGACAGGTCAGAGAGAGAGAGAGAGAGAGAGAGAGAGAGAGAGAGAGAGAGAGACAGGAAGACTCAGACAGAAAGGTCAGAGAGAGAGAGAGAGAGAGAGAGAGAGAGGAAGACTCAGACAGACAGGTCAGAGAGAGAGAGAGAGAGACAGGAAGACTCAGACAGACAGGTCAGAGAGAGAGAGAGAGAGAGAGAGAGAGAGAGAGAGAGAGAGAGAGAGAGAGAGAGAGACAGACAGGAAGACTCTGACAGACAGGTCAGAGAGAGAGAGAGAGAGAGAGAGAGACAGACAGGAAGACTCTGACAGACAGGTCAGAGAGAGAGAGAGAGAGAGAGAGAGACAGGAAGACTCTGACAGACAGGTCAGAGAGAGAGAGAGAGAGAGAGAGAGACAGACAGGAAGACTCTGACAGACAGGTCAGAGAGAGAGAGAGAGAGAGAGAGAGAGAGAGAGGAAGACTCAGACAGACAGGTCAGAGAGAGAGAGAGAGAGACAGGAAGACTCAGACAGACAGGTCAGAGAGAGAGAGAGAGAGAGAGAGAGAGAGAGAGAGAGAGAGAGAGAGAGAGAGAGACAGACAGGAAGACTCTGACAGACAGGTCAGAGAGAGAGAGAGAGAGGAAGACTCAGACAGACAGGTCAGAGAGAGAGAGAGAGACAGGAAGACTCAGACAGACAGGTCAGAGAGAGAGAGAGAGGAAGACTCAGACAGACAGGTCAGAGAGAGAGAGAGAGAGGAAGACTCAGACAGACAGGTCAGAGAGAGAGAGACAGGAAGACTCAGACAGACAGGTCAGAGAGAGAGAGAGAGAGGAAGACTCAGACAGACAGGTCAGAGAGAGAGAGAGAGAGGAAGACTCAGACAGACAGGTCAGAGAGAGAGAGAGAGAGGAAGACTCAGACAGACAGGTCAGAGAGAGAGAGAGAGGAAGACTCAGACAGACAGGTCAGAGAGAGAGAGACAGGAAGACTCAGACAGACATGGCTGCCCAGAGAGGAGCGTATATGTGCTCACTGCTCAACAGGTGAGATAGAAACAGAGATACACTTCCTCCTCCACTGTGAAAAATTCTCTTCACTCAGAGATTTGCATTTTGGAAAAATAGCAAAAAAAAATATCAAATTTCCCGATGTTACCATGAGAAGCTGGCAGTTCTCCTGCCAGCAGCTCCACTGGCAGCTAAATATGGATCTGAGGGACTCACCACCATAAGATCCCAACATTATATTGTACAAACTGTTAAAGGGATACTTCACCGATTTAGCATTCAGCTTTGTATCAGTAGAAACCCGGTAGTATTTCTGAATGACCGTGCGTCCCTCCCTCATATCCCCCTGAGACAGGAGATATCTGCATTGGGGGGTCCGGAAAAAATCTTCCGATGACGTAAAATGACGATTTTTGCGTCATCGGAAGATTTTTTGGCCAGAGCAAAAGACTACAACCAGTAGTAGGAGCTACTTCCGCATGTTTTAAACCCGCCCATCGCCCGAAGCGAGGCGATCTCGGCCGAAAAAAAACGAAATGTCAGCCATCTTGAATCCTCGCTAAACAGGGCTCTGCTCTATCTTCTCAG
The DNA here is from genome assembly GCA_023631565.1 of Gymnocephalus cernua. NCBI lineage: Eukaryota > Metazoa > Chordata > Actinopteri > Perciformes > Percidae > Gymnocephalus > Gymnocephalus cernua. The sequence goes on from CM042436.1 coordinate 398,959, forward strand.
CAGCAAACTTTTACAACAATTATGTGCATTCAAACTACCGCACGTGTACCACCGGGATACATCGCTACACAGCAGAGAATATGCAGGAAACGTTATTACAGACGGAATAATCGGCCCACTACGAGAGCTTCACCTGCACGGAGAACAGCACGGAGACCGCGGGCTCGCTCCTACCCCGAGCCGGGGTAGGGGGCATTCACGTCGGATAGGTGGGAAGCTAACGCTAGCCGGGGGAAAGGCACATCCAGAGCGAGCTAACGCTAGCCGGCCACCTGTCCCATCAATCCTGCTTGCAAGTGTCCGTTCATTTAACAACAAACTGGACTACATCCAACTTCAACGATGTTCCCAACGCGAGTTCAGAGACTGTGTTTTTTGCTCAACAGTGAACCGGACTGTCCAGCTACCAGGACTGCTAGCCCTCCGACAATCCGAGCTTCTTTTACTGTCTATGGCTCTCTCTCATGGGAGAACTTCTCAGCAGCAAACTTTTACAACAATTATGTGCATTCAAACTACCGCACGTGTACCACCGGGATACATCGATACAGAGCAGAGAATATGCAGGAAACGTTATTAGAGACGGAATAATCGGCCCACTACGAGAGCTTCGCCTGCACGGAGACCAGCACGGAGACCGCGGGCTCGCTCCTACCCCGAGCCGGGTAGGGGACATTCACGTCGGATAGGTGGGAAGCTAAAGCTAGCCGGGGGAAAGGCACATCCAGAGCGAGCTAACGCTAGCCTGCCACCTGTCCCATCAATCCTGCTTGCAAGTGTCCGTTCATTAAACAACAAACTGGACTACATCCAACTACAACGATGCTCCCAACGCGAGTTCAGAGACTGTGTTTTTTGTCTTCGTGGAAACATGGCTGAACAACAGTGAACCGGACTGTCCAGCTACCAGGCCTGCTAGCCCTCCGACGATCCGAGCTAGAGATGCTCTGTATGAAGGTGGGCTGTGTTAACACGGACTGGTGCAGAAATGGGGTGATTTGTATCCAACTAACTGCTAACCGCTGGAGTTTGTGACTGTTACATGGCGACCATTCGACATCCCACGCTAATTCACGGCTGTGTTTATACTCGGTGTTTACAGCCCACCAAGCCTAATGCTGGTATGCTTAGCTGAACTTTACGGAACCTATAATGTCTGTGTGCACTAAATGTAGCCTGTTTCGTATGTCGTTATTATATAATGTAGTTTTTATATATTTTAAATGTGTAACGCCACTTGAGCCACGATGAAACGTTGTTTTGTGTATATGGTTGAAATAACAATAAAACACATTGAGTTGAGTCGACTGCCACACTGTCTGTCTGTCAAGCGGTAGGCGTGGCTTGGGAGTGGACTCAAAGCAGCGAAGCGAAGTGCATTCTGGGATTTGGTGTCTTTCATCCATATGAGCCAAAAACACATTTTCTGGCTTTTCTCGGCCTAGAAGGCACCAATTAAAATTTTTTTTTCACATTTCTGCTACATAAGTGACCCAATTTAAAGATATATTCAGCTTTCCAGCGGTGAAGTATCCCTTTAAGTATTATATTGTGTTATGTAATTGTTTTGTAACATAGTGTGTTGTATAACTATCAGTGCAGTATATAATGTGACATCTACTGTGTGTGTTTAATATGCGATATGTACTATATATGCATTTTCTGTAAACTGCTTTGGCAACAACATGTTTTCTTTGTTCATGCCAATAAAGCAAAATTGAATTGAATTGACAGACAGACAGACAGTATTTATACAGAGACAGTATTTCTGCAGTATCAGCAGTACTACTGCAGTATCAGCAGTATTACTGCAGTCTTACCCGTGGACGGGGATGCAGAGGACGTTCCTCAGGCTGGAGAAGATCTTCTCTACAACTTCAGGGTCTCTGCTGGATCCAAACTCTGTGGCGACCATCGACTGCTTCACGTCTGACACCAAACAAACACGGCACACTGAGAACCCTTCACCATGTTGAATGAAATATGGCGACTGGTCTTCACCGTTGTGGTTATTGATGAGTGAACTGACCTTCCTGCTGAGAAACCTGCAGTGGTGCTCCGTTACAGAAGGCTCCGTTTCCTCTCCTCGCCGTGTACATCTTATCCTCCAGACAGCTGTAGACCACGCCAAACTCCATCTGGAGACCACAGACCACCTCGTCATACTGGAGCCTTTTACACACTATACTAGGACTTTATATCACTTTATATACACACTATACTAGGACTTTATATCACTTTATATACACACTATACTAGGACTTTATATCACTTCATATACACACTATACTAGGACTTTATATCACTTCATATACATACTATACTAGGACTTTATATACATACTATACTAGGACTTTATATCACTTCATATACATACTATACTAGGACTTTATATCACTTTATATACACACTATACTAGGACTTTATATCACTTCATATACATACTATACTAGGACTTTATATACACACTATACTAGGACTTTATATCACTTTATATACATACTATACTTTATTAGACGTAGACTGGCAGTGAACTCACTTGTTTGTTGACTGAAAATCCGATGGAAACAGCAACAAAAGGAAATCTGTTGAAGAGTAAAATCTGTTTTTATGGTTAATTATTAATAATAAGAGTGAAAACAAAGATCAATAAAACATGTTAAGTAATTGAAAGTGATCTCTGATGATGTCATGATGATGTCATGTTTAATAATAATAAAAACTGACGCGTGAACGAAGTTGGTGGTCCCATCGATGGGGTCGATGATCCAGGTAGGACTGTCAGTCAGAACGCACGCTTCACCTGCTGCTACAGACTCCTCCCCTATGAACCTACACACGCACACACACACACACACACACACACACACACACACACACACACACACACACACACACAATTTAAAATGGAAAGTAAAAACTTTTCTGTAATTATTGTATAAATATATATTAATAGACACTCACACAGACTTGGGGGGGCGGGGCCTCTGACCTGTGAGTGGGGAACTTCTCCTTCACTGATTGGATGATGAGCGTCTCCACCTTCTGGTCCGTTTGTGTCACCAGATCCACCGAGCAGCTCTTCGTCATCACCTTCCTGTCGTGCTGCAGAGCCTCACGCACCATCTGACCAAAATACACCAATCAGAACACACCTGACCAAAATACACCAATCAGAACACACCTGACCAAAATACACCAATCAGAACACACCTGACCAAAATACAGCAATCAGAACACACCTGATCACAATACACCAATCAGAACACACCTGATCACAATACACCAATCAGAACACCAATCAGAACACACCTGATCACAATACAGCAATCAGAACACACCTGATCACAATACACCAATCAGAACACCAATCAGAACACACCTGATCACAATACAGCAATCAGAACACACCTGATCACAATACACCAATCAGAACACACCTGATCACAAGGCAGACAGACAGACAGACAAGCAGACAGACAGACCTCTCCAGCTCTGCGTGCGAGGGCGACAGCGTGGTCCATGGCGTTCTGCCAGATGTCAGCCATGTTGGAACAGCTGTAGTTCCTTATAAAGAAGAAAATCATCTTCAGAAACATGGAAACATCACATTTATATCACATACTGTATTTCATGTATTTTATGGCTCTAAGATGGCCGAAAGCCTACACACATTCCGCCGAAGGCTAAAAACACATCTCTTCCGACTACACCTCGGATAAAAAATAAAACATAAATAAAAAAATAACCTTGAACCTGCACTTTCATATGTCTCTTTGTAGCTTTAATTATTTAAAGCTAATGTACTTGCACTTACTACTTGTTGTCTTGAGTTTGTACCTTCACAGTTGAAAGCACTTAATTGTAAGTCACTTTGGATAAAAGCGTCAGCTAAATGACATGTAATGTAATGTAATGTAATGTAAGATTGAATTAACCTAAATTACATGCACCCCTTTGTTCTTTTCTGTATGTTTGCATTTAATATTTTCATTTAATTGTTGTAGCTTTACTTAAATTATGAAGTTTTCTGAAGACAAAAAAAAAATAACAGCACATCACTGATTCCTAGGATGGAGAAGATAAGTCCCGCCCTACTCTGCCTCTGATTGGCTGGTCCTCGGTATCTTCGGTGGTTGGATTGGTTAGAGTAGCGCGGACATGCCAAACTCTCTTTTCCTGTTTACATACCTTCTTAATAAATACAAATAAAGATACATTTATTGACCCGTATTAACCGACAGGACGTGACGACGTGAAAGACGGCCGTAACCTGTGCGCGCGCTCCCGCTGTGTGTCTGTGTGTGTGTGTTTACGTTAAAACAGCCGATTTGTGAACGGAGTCTGGTGTGACGGAGTCAAACATAGAAGCTGAACACCGCGGAGTTTCTGTCAGAGGTTTAATGTGAAGGAAGAGCCGCTTTTACCGGAACAAACACGTTAACGACACAATAAAACAACATTACAGTCTTCAAAATTCAAATAAATCTCACCGGATAATCCTCCGCTGCTGCTGGCTGCTATGGATCAGCGGCTCCGCGCACTTCCGGGTTTCTCCTCGTCCCTCTCAGGCATGCGCAGAGTGCTGCTGCCTCCTGCTGGTGGACTACAGACACTGCAGCTTCCTGCTGCTACAACCCAGAGCCATAGAAAGAGAGTTGCGACCACTGACCTAGGTTGCGACCAAGGGGTCAGCCCAGCCCATGGATGTATTAAAGGGATACTTCACCGCTGGAAAGCTGAATATATCTTTAAATTGGGTCACTTATGTAGCAGAAATGTGAAAAAAAAATTTAATTGGTGCCTTCTAGGCCGAGAAAAGCCAGAAAATGTGTTTTTGGCTCATATGGATGAAAGACACCAAATCCCAGAATGCACTTTGCTTTGCTGCTTTGAGTCCACTCCCAAGCCACGCCTACCGCTTGACAGACAGACAGTGAGGCATTCGACTCAACTCAATGTGTTTTATTGTTATTTCAACCATATACACAAAACAACGTTTCATCGTGGCTCAAGTGGTGTTACACATTTAAAATATATAAAAACTACATTATATAATAACGACATACAAAACAGGCTACATTGAGTGCACACACATTATAGGCTCCGTAAAGTTCAGCTAACGCATACCAGCATTAGGCTTGGTGGGCTGTAAACACCGAGTATAAACACAGCCGTGAATTAGCGTGGGATGTCGAATGGTCGCCATGTAACAGTCACAAACTCCAGCGGTTAGCAGTTAGTTGGATGCAAATCACCCCATTTCTGCACCAGTCCGTGTTAACACAGCCCACCTTCATACAGAGCATCTCTAGCTCGGATCGTCGGAAGGCTAGCAGGCCTGGTAGCTGGACAGTCCGGTTCACTGTTGTTCAGCCATGTTTCCCACGAAAGCAAAAAACACAGTCTCTGAATTTGCGTTGGGAGCATCGTTGTAGTTGGATGTAGTCCAGTTTGTTGTTTAATGAACGGACACTTGCAAGCAGGATTGATGGGACAGGTGGCAGGCTAGCGTTAGCTCGCTCTGGATGTGCCTTTCCCCCGGCTAGCGTTAGCTTTCCACCTATCCGACGTGGATGTCCCCTACCCGGCTCGGGGTACGAGCATGTCCGCAAGTCTCCGTGCTGGTCTCCGTGGCAGGTGAAGCTCTCGTAGTGTGCCGATTATTCAGTCTGTAATAACGTTCCCTGCATATTCTCCGATCTGTATCGATGTATCCCGGTGGTACACGTGCAGTAGTTTGAATGCACATAATTGTTGTAAAAGTTTGCTGCTGAGAAGTTCTCTTAATACATCCATGAGAGAGAGCCATAGACAGTAAAAGAAGCTCGGATTGTCGGAGGGCTAGCAGTCCTGGTAGCTGGACAGTCCGGTTCACTGTTGAGCAAAAAACACAGTCTCTGAACTCGCGTTGGGAACATCGTTGAAGTTGGATGTAGTCCAGTTTGTTGTTAAATGAACGGACACTTGCAAGCAGGATTGATGGGACAGGTGGCCGGCTAGCGTTAGCTCGCTCTGGATGTGCCTTTTCCCCGGCTAGCGTTAGCTTCCCACCTAGCCGACGAAGATGTCCCCTACCCCGGCTCAGGGTACGACGAGTCCGCTGGAGTTCGCTGGTCTCGGTGCTGGTCTCCGTGGCAGGCGAAGCTCTCGTAGTGTGCCGATTATTTCGTCTGTAATAACGTTTCCTGCATATTCTCTGCTCTGTAGCGATGTATCCCGGTGGTACACGTGCGGTAGTTTGAATGCACATAATTGTTGTAAAAGTTTGCTGCTGAGAAGATAGAGCAGAGCCTATGAGCAGAGCCCTGTTTAGCGAGGATTCAAGATGGCTGACATTTCGTTTTTTTTCGGCCGAGATCGGCTCGCTTCGGGCGATGGGCGGGTTTAAAACATGCGGAAGTAGGTCCTACTACTGGTTGTAGTCTTTTGCTCTGGCCAAAAAATCTTCCGGACTTTTTCCGGACCCCCCAATGCAGATATCTCCTGTCTCAGGGGGACATGAGGGAGGGATGCACGGTCATTCAGAAATACTACCGGGTTTCTACTGATACAAAGCTGAATGCTAAATCGGTGAAGTATCCCTTTAAGAGAACTGGATACAGTGTTCGGCGGGAAGCCCCGTACGTTCCAATGAGAGCAAGCCCCCAGGAGGAGCGCCAAGTCTATATGCCACCATGGGCTTAGCGGATAGCGGTGGTACTGCACTCCATGGCCCAGAAAGACTTTTCACATAGACTTTACATGGTGAAAGAAACGTCTATATTTCAGCGAATAATTAGTTTCAGGGTACATAAACTTACCAGTCCGAACACTTAAAGGTTCCTTGTTTAAAATGTCATGTTTTTAACATTTTTAACATCCACTAGTAGCGAATACAGAATTATTAAATTAGAAATGATGAACGCGCATAATGGACGCGAGCAGACCCGCGGGACTGCGCCGCCCACTCACATGACTGTTCTCCCGAGGTCACGTAGCGAGCTGTTATAAATAATAGCGCTAGCTGATGGTTGTAATTCACCATGTGTTATATTAATACGTCCATGGTATTATCTTATTAAGTTATGATGCATCCGAGGGATGTGTGTGTTTGTAAAGCCTGTTATGTGGATGTAACGTCATTAGCGTTTCCCAAACTGGCGGGGCTATCGGCTAGCTAGCTAGTTGCTAACATCAGGGGTGCTAGCTATATGCCTACACAACGTTACTACAGACGTAGTGATTACATTGCCTTGGTTCTCTCTTATGATACACCCGAGGGCTGTATGCTGTAAAGCTTGTAACGTGGATGAAGGATGAAGCCGTGGATGAGCCTTGTTCACTAAACTGCAGGCTAACTGCTAGCGCTAGTTAGTAGCTAGCTAGCTAGCTAGTAGCACGACGTAATTATTAAATCTCCTTGGTTGTCTAGCTAAATATATCCATCATTTATTTAGTTAAGCATGTAAACGATCGGGAACAACGAAAACACAATGTTTAACGTTACAGAATGTTTTAGACAATAAAAACGGCGAGTTCGTGAGTTCGCCAGAGACACGCTCATGAACGAGCATGTTGTTACCGGTTGCTAAGACAACGCAAACAAATTGTTGCTAGTGCGCGTGTCCATCGTGACGTCATGGGCCAAGAATGCGGAAAATCCGAGCTCCATGTTGTCTTAATGCGCTTTTGAGCTATATAGGCTAAATGTATGGATTTATTTAAACAAGTTTACATAACTTTAGTGCATAAGCTATTCAAAAAATCATGTTTTGATTTTAAACATACATGTGGCACAGTGAATTTGTGCCATGTAACTATCTATGGATGGCCTAAGCGACTAATTTACATATAGGCTGGTATCAATATTGTTTATTTTTTTCCACAAATAAGCTGATTTATATTTGCTAATATGTTGGAGTCATGTTAAGAAAAAAAAATTCATTCATTCATCAAAACTATTCATTTTAACAATAATTTGGTGCTCAAACAGATGCAAAACAGTCACTCAGTGAGTGTGTGTGTGTGTGTGTGTGTGTGACAGAGACAGGGGGAACAGCTTCAGTCCCCTCTCTGTCTGGATGCTGCTACATCATGTTTTGCAGCCCAGTTTGTTATCATTAAAAACGAGCCAGCTGTTCGTGGAGCAAAAATACATAATTTGGTCCTTTGACCAACAGTCAGGCCATCCGTGTGTTTCGTTACTCACGTTACTGTTGACGTCGGTGTAACGTTAAGGTTGGTAGCGGCAGACTCCTCATTAACGCCAGCTGTTCCGCTCACATCAGCGCTAGCTTGAAGCTCGTGAACCGTACTAGCTACCTCCTGATGTTTCTGGTTGGACTTGGACCTCTGTTGACGTGTCTGGCTCTGGCACACGCGTTCTTTTAGTACCTTTCTGAAGCCAGGCGGCTAACATAACGACTTACAAACTAGATTATTTTTTTATATTTATAACTTATTTTTAGTTTCTAGGTTTTCAGCAGTGAAAAATCTGTTACGGTCAGGCTGACAGCTTTTTCAAACTAGCGTCCGTGGAGAAGCTAACTTCTGATAGGGTGGGCCGACTGCTTGCCTTTACGTGATTCGTCAAGATCTAAAATGTAAACACGTAGTGCCCTCTGGGTAGTGTAGTTTATGTAACGTTAGGGTTATCTCTCTGACACTGACGCTTTCTCTGTCAGTGGTAGCGTACCGGCTGCATGCGAGAAGTAGCGGTACGCAAGAAAAAGTGCAGGTACCAGGGCTCTCAAGTGTCACGCATTGAGCGTGACAGTCACTCATTTCGGTCTGTTGTCACGCACTCCCGCCACACATTGTATTTCTCACGCAGAAAAACTATTTATAATATATTTAATATACCGCAGCGCCCAAAATGTCTCTGGCCGCGCCGCTCTCACTATGGAACCGGCAGAAACCAAGAGGCTCCCCTGGAGATCTTGGTCAGTCAGTAGCCTAGTCTTATCAGCCAATCAAAAAAAAAAAAGAAAGGGGCTACATCAGACGCGGCGTCAGCTGATTTTGCCGAGGCTTCGGCTCCAATGTTTTGAGTATAGCCCTGAATGTATTTTGAAAAGTTGACTGACAAATATGAAACGTGGCTTAGTGTCCACTCTCGCTGTAAAAAGCTGCAGCTTCAGGTTTATGGACGCGGTCTGCTGTGGAGATGCTGCGGCAGATGTGACGCGTTTGAGCTCCGTTAATTCTGTTTTCCACCTCCGACGTAGAGCAGCGTTCAGCCACTTCACTAAACGTATAGTCTCATTCAGAGACCCAGACGGGGATCTATGGTCAGTCAGAAGGTCTGAGGTCTACCGTATCAGCAGAGATATCACATAATGCACAGCAGACTATTGTGCAGGTGGATTATTTTCTGAAATATTGTGACTGTATTCTTGTAATAGCCTATTATCACTTTATTTTTCACAAAATATCACGACTCCTCCACATCTCAGAGAGCATGGGATGAGTTATATTTTGAATGTGCAAAAGTTTTGGACATGAGCAGAAATCTTGCTCAAACACATCTAAAAAATTAAAGTCCAGGGGTTTATTAATCCATTAAAATTAATAATGTATAATTGAGGTGAATAATTGTCAAATGCACATTTAAGGAGGTTACTTCCCCAACAAAAGATGCAAAAGAGAAGGTAAGAGTAAATGATGCCTAAGCTACATGTGTGCTGACTCAGATATAATTAGAAAAGTTGATCCAAAGGAGAATAAATAGTTGAAAGCAATGCAGAATACCTGAGAGCCTTACTGCAATATATTCCATTATGTTTTTATATTTGAATTGTAATTTGTGTCCCTTTACATAAAGATATTTCCAGCATATTGATTCAGAAATGGGTACTAATAGGTGCATAGAAATTCACCACAATGCAGGAAATGAAGTGTTTAATGCTCAACATTTTCTGGGGGTGGACCCCCAGAACCCCCCCATCATAAGACACCAAACAAATCTGGAACCAGAACCCTGTCCTTTGGGCTGCCAGGCCAGTTATGATTATTGGTGCCATCTAACTAACATCTACAAACTGGAAGCTATAATGAACACACACTGGCTATTAACAAGCTGGGCGGGGGGGGGGGGGGGGGGGGGATGTCACTCTTGCCTGTCTTCAAAACTTGAGAGCCCTGAGGTACGCTTAAGAGTAAAATGTAGAAGTGCCGGTACTGCGTACCGGTGCGTACCGGCCCACTTCGAGCACTGTGCTTAGCTAAATAAACAATAGATGTATTTAGCTAGACAACCAAGGAGATTTAATAATTACGTCGTGCTACTAGCTAGCTACTAACTAGCGCTAGCAGTTAGCCTGCAGTTTAGTGAACAAAGCTCATCCATGGCTTCATCCTTCATCCACGTTACAAGCTTTACAGCATACAGCCCTCGGGTGTATCATAAGAGAGAACCAAGGCAATGTAATCACTATGTCTGTAGTAATGAAAAGGAGGTTTGAGAGGGCTGTTTAGGTGGCTGGCTTGAGACCAGTGGAGGTGTCGGTAAGAACAGTTCATCCAGTCACTTTCAATTCCACAATTCTTTTATTCCAGGCATTATCAAGTAGACAGGTTACAGGTTTGTATGTGTGTGTGTGTGGTTTTTAGCTTAATAACGCACACCAGGCAGGATACACAGTATTTCCAGCATCAAACACCCTCCATGTGGTATGAACAAAGGAAGGGGCTGTGTGCACAGGTGCTGTCTAATATAGTATGTAGCTGATTGAGGCTAATTGATTTCAGGTGTGGTGAACTACAGGGAGAACTAAGTGGCAAAGAACAGGGGGTGTAGCAACTGCAGGACAGAGCTGAAATCTTCCAAACAAGTAACGTTGTGTAGGCATATAGCTAGCTACCCCTGATGTTAGCAACTAGCTAGCTAGCCGATAGCCCCGCCAGTTTGGGAAACGCTAATGACGTTACATCCATGTAACAAGCTTTACAGCACACACACATCCCTCGGATGTATCATAACTTAATAAGATAATACCATGGATGTATTAATATAACACATGGTGAATTACAACCATCAGCTAGCGCTATTATTTATTACAGCTAGCTACATCCTCGGGAGAACAGCATGTGAGCGGGTGGGCGCAGTCCCGCGGGTCTGCTCGCGTCCATTATGCGCGTTCATCATTTCTAATTTAATAATTCTGTATTCGCTACTAGTGGATGTTAAAAATGTTAAAAACATGACATTTTAAACAAGGAACCTTTAAGTGTTCGGACTGGTAAGTTTATGTACCCTGAAACTAATTATTCGCTGAAATATAGACGTTTCTTTCACCATGTAAAGTCTATGTGAAAAGTCTTTCTGGGCCATGGGGGGCAGTACCACCCCTATCCGCTAAGCCCATGGTGGCATATAGACTCGGCGCTCCTCCTGGGGGCTTGGGTCAGCCTGCCTCCTCAGAGCAAAGCCGCTATGGCGCCATTTTATGCTACCCACGCCATCACCCCCCGTTAGAATTCCATTGACTGCCATTCATTTTGGCGTCACTTTGACAGCCAATAACTTTACATCTGAAGAAGCACGTAATGTATGAAAGGCTCCATTACCTTGTACCTCACGTTATGGCTCCGTAGCAGACGTTTTTATATAAATAGGCTAACGATTGTGTCATAACCAAGCGACTTACTGTCTCATAGTAGAGGAATTATGGTGTGTTCTTTTTGCCTCGCAACTCGTATTTTACGAGGTCAAAGTCGTAAACATGCCCCCTGACCTCGTATTTACGAGCTCGGAACTCGTACAACCAGCGAGTACCCCGAGTTCAAAATCCAACATGGCTGCTCCCTGTATCGACAGTTGTGAAAGCTGTAGTAACATAGTTATAAGCACTTCTGTGTTATTTGTGTCACACTAAATCAGCCGTACACGCAGCGCTGTCTTCTATCTGTGTTGTCACGCGGTTTTGTATGCACAAAAAAACTGCGTATACGTTGATTAAACTGGCATTGCTAACAATGGCTAACCTGGCTAGAGCTAATGAAAACAATGAAAATCAGACTTGCAAAAAGAACGCATTCAACTCGTGTGTGACGTCATTCCCAGTTGTGACCTCCGACTTCCGAGGCAAAAAGAACGCACCATTACCGTACAGTACGCCTTTGCGATACAGCTACAGTTGGCTTCTTTCAATCTGTGAGTAGTTGTTAGCAGAGTAATTTACACGGACAACAAGGAATACTGTTTCACATCCACCAACCAGTCTCTCTCTGACTGGCGCACTTTATTTAAACATAATCACGTGCATTCATTTAGTCACTGATTAGTCATTGATTGGGTCACATGACATACACTTTGCAATGTGATTGCCTGGCTCAAAAACAAAAATACAGATTAAACAAATCAAATATAAATGAGAGCACAATACTAATAAATCTCAACAGTAGTACAATATATCATAGGATAAATACACCACAGGTGTTCTTGTAGCCTAAATGTTATTGTTTATCATTTATGTTATATATTATTTAACGTTTAAACTATATGTGTAGGCTGTGATCTACTTTACAATTTGCAATAGCTATTGCCAACATTATTACCAGTGATACAACTAACATCTACGGCACACAGTTGTACCAAGGGGCCAGGCTTCTCTCCTCAGAGTGAAGCCTCCTATGGCGCCATTTTAATGCTAATAAGCTATCACCCCCCGTTAGCATCCCATTGACTGCCATTCATTTTGGCGTCACTCTGACAGCCAATAACTTTACATCTGAAGCGTTTAAAGACTTTATTTGTCCGTTGTTTATTTCTAAAGAAACACGACAATGTATAAAAGGCTCCGTTACCTTGTACCTCACGTTATGGCTCCGTAGCAGACGTTTTTATAAAAATAGGCTAACGGTTGGGTCATAACCACGAGACTTACTGTCTCATAGTAGAGGAATTACCGTACAGTACAGGAGAAGCTCGCAGGCAGTTTGGACTTACATTAGCTGTTTAGTTTAATTACTAATGTTAACTAGCATTTTAGTTATCAATAATTAGCCTGTGCCTATGTTATCTCCTTACATATACCTACGCTCTCCGTCTCTGATAGATTGGGAATGATTGAGATTTCTCTCGGCACAGCTACCAGAAGACTTACAACGTTCAGACATGTTGCTCACGTCACATCTACGTCATCAAGCTCAGTTTGAGGTTGCGCAGTAACGCTCAGCCGTCACCGGGAAAGTGACTTCTAATAGACTACACTGGTCTCCGTCCAGAGTAACGGGATCTGTCGGTCCATTTCTTCTATGTCAGTGGTTGCAACACTCTATGATCTCGCTAGCGGGGTGGTCACGTGGTTGATGTACACAAAGTATCAAATATATTAAAGAATAACAACTCATTACGCTTGGATGAATGAATTACATTTTTTTGTTAAACAATGAGTGAGACAACAACAACACGTGAACATGAGATAAAACATCCGGAAAAGTTACAAAAACATTTAAAAAACCAACATAACAAACTTTGGAAAAGAAGGAAAGAAGAAGTTAAACAAGAAAGAAGACGTTTTGCCGCCTTTTTCAACCCTTTTTAGACATTTTTGTCACGGTTTTTGTTACACTTTCGTCTCCTTTTTTGACCATTTGTTGACCTTGAAGAAGATGGTAGAAAGACAACCTTGTGACCTCCATCAGCTGTTATACCGACAACTCTTCACCACCTCGTTATGTTGGGCCTCCTGATTGGATGGACTATATTTTAATATTTATAATATGTTTATTAATAAAGACAGAAAGCCTTTCACTTCATTTAGACTCAGATTTATTTAAACAGCCAAACATCCCAGACAGGAAGCAGTGTGACTTCCTGTCAGCTGACAAGAAACAGTGTGACATCCTGTCAGCTGACCTACACTCCGCTGCCGGCGGTCTCCTCGTCGTCACGGTGACAGGGAAATGGCCGGATGACCTCAGCGATGCGTCGGGCCACGGCGGCCGAGCTGGCGGCGATCACTCTGCGGGACATCATGTCAAACACCGAGCCTGAGGACCAATCAGAGGAGAGACACGGACCAATCAGAGGACCAATCAGAGGACCAATCAGAGGAGAGACACGGACCAATCAGAGGACCAATCAGAGGAGAGACACTCGGCCCTGTGAGATACATACCGTCTGTATCCATGACGACGCCTCCGGCCTCCTGCACGATGATGGCGGCAGCAGCAATGTCCCAGCAGTGCATCCCGATGTGATAGTAGGCATCAGCGCCACCCGTCGCCACCTGACACATATCCACCGCCGCCGTCCCCAACGCACGCACCCTGCAACACATTACACATAACATTATTTACACACACAGGACACACATTTACACATAACTTTATTTAACTTCATTTACAGACACAGTGTGTGTGTGTGTGTGTGTGTGTGTGTGTGTGTGTGTGTGTGTGTGTGTGTGTGTGTGTGTATGTCTGTGTGTATATGTGTGTGTGTGTGTCTGTGTGTGTGTGTGTGTGTGTGTCTGTGTGTATGTGTGTGTGTGTTCTGACCCGTGAACAGGGAGTTGCAGCAGTCTGCAGATGTTGGAGGTTAGGGTGGAGAGAGCGAGGTCATCACGCTCCGCCCCGATCTCCGTCACCACCACACACTTGCTGACGTCTGATTGGACGAGACACAACAGTTACAACAAATCTTACAGAGAGGGGAAATCCTGCCCCTTCCTGTGTCCACCATTGGACTATCTTTCAGTAAAAATGTGTGTGTGTGTGTGTGTGTGTGTCTCTGTGTCTCTGTGTCTGTGGTATGAGGGGCCGTCAGGGACATTATTCAGAATTACCTCTCACAAACACATGTGAAATGCTCTTACATACACTAATGAAACACTCTCACATAAACAACTGGAAGATTATTCGCTCGCACACACTACTGAAAAGCTCTCACACATACAAGTGAAACGCTCTTATATACACTACTGAAATGCTCTCATACATACAAATGAAATGCTCTTATATACACTACTGAAACGCTCTTATATATACTCTACTGAAATGCTCTCACGCATACAAGTGAAATGCTCTCATAAACGCTACTGAAACCCTCTCACGCGCAATACTATATCACTCTCATACACACAACTAAAACGGGAATTCACTTTCAATTGTGTATATGAGAACGTTTCATTATAGCACGTGTTTCATTGGTGTTCATAAAAGCGTTTCAGTGGTGTTTATGAACATGTTTCAGTATTGTGTGTGAGAGGATTTCAGTTGAACAGGAAGGCGATTTGGTGAAACAGTAAGGTGGCTGGAAAACAATCCCTGTGCAGGATTTGAACCTGCACCGTAAAAAATGTGACCAATGGTTACTTAAAAAATGTATGGCAACAAAGTGACACGTAATATAATTGAATAGATTTTAAGTTCTTCAACTTTGATTAACAAGTATTGAATAAATTAACTAAATATAAACAAAACAAATGAGTACATGTTCATAAAAGCAACACTTAAAATGTGTTGGATTTAGTAATAGCATACAAAATTGTGAACTATATAGCCAAACATTTTTGAGTAAATCCAAATCAGTTTCACAAAGAAAACTGATTTATGTTTTATAAGTATCTGAGCAAAAGTAATTTAGATTTACTAAATATCTGGGATAAATTAATTCAGATTTACTAAATATCTGAGAGAAATTAATTTAGATTTACTAAATATCTGGGAGAAATTAATTCAGATTTACTAAATATCTGGGAGAAATTAATTTAGATTTACTAAATATCTGGATAAAAATAAGTTGTATTCACTAACATAAAATAAATTATATTAACTAATATTTTAGCACATTGTTGCCTAATTTAACACATTTACACTGCATTTGTTATTTATCCGTACCTAAATTTATTGTTTACATTGAAGTTTTAATTGGTATCACATTACTTTAAATCTATTCAATTATATTGCATGTCACTTTGTTGCCATCCTTTTTCTATGTATAATACACTTAATATCATGCCTTCTTGGTGCCACAGGTAACTTAAATTGGGTTAATAAATCATCATGCATAATAAGGACAGCAGGTAAACATTTATTCGTCCATTTTTTTCTAAACATGTTTATCTAACATTTTTCAAGTTGTTTAGTGCAAAATGCCAAAATACAACAATAAAACACAGAGAGAGGCTATAAGAAAACAAAGGCAGACTGAACTCATCACAAATTCCAAAAGATCTCCTTCAGTATCGGTTTGCAGTTCCTTCACAGTGAGTGAGTAACCATATGACAGTTTTGACAGTGAGTTAATTGTTCCCTGTCATTCTGCGAGGGTCCCTTTTCTTAAGCTAGTAGCTTATTCTTGAGGCTGTTCACTTTTGGGGACAGCTTTGAACAATCCAGCTCAAGGAGGAGTTTCTGGAAGACTTCAAGTGTGTACCTGAGCTCCTTGGGATAGGCAAGATTCACTGCATATGCCAAGCCAATGACCATGGAGCAAGCCCTTGGAAAGTTACCCAGAGCAGTCAGAACTTTCACGCCTTCTACTACAATACCGATGTAATCAGGACCCTCTGGCGTAGTAGTCTTGATGTTGTAGATTTTAATCCTTTGTACAGCAAGGTCCTGCGACACACTGTCTTCATCAGCGTCCTGAAATAGCAACAACATTGGGTATTTCAGACTGTACCACCGAAGGAGAAGGTTCCAATTGAACAACTCCCAAATTGGCTGTTGCACATGATGCACTTCCGTTACATAATAAAATCTGAGTTAATGTACTTCCATAAGCATATTTTCATGCCAGGTAAGTTAAAAATAATCTAATCAGCTCACCACCACATGAAAACAATTCAATGACACCAGAGATGATGGTCTGAATTTAGTCACAGTTGTAAATATTTGTAAAATTAAATCAATTTGCTACAGAAATTAATTTCTTCATGGCACTTGTCTGTGCACTTTGTGATCCGTTCCACACTTGTTATTCTACATTCACTAACACAGGCTGGTCACCTAGTGAGCCTCGAGATTTACTCCTTATTTATCGAATTTGGTACCGATTGACCAGGTACTTTTCAATACTTGTCAGTATCGAAGCAATCTGGCTGTCGATACCAAGCCCTAGAGATGAGACAGATTACCTTCTTTATATTTTAAAGTGTTCTTGAACTTACATCATACTCCTTTAAGAGTTGATCTGTGGATTCCCCAAGTTACACCATCAAACACCGAATGACAACATCTCTGGTCATGCTGATGCTATTGTTGCTTGGAGCCTGAAATTAAAAACATAAACATAATTCAAGTTCATGGTGTAAAACTCATTTAATGACAAAACTTCGTAAACAGGGCTCCAGACAAATTTTTTTCACCTCCGTCCCTGAATCATCCTGAAAAACAATTTTAACCGTCCTGAAGTTAATGTAAAGCGTCCAAAAATCAAAATGTTATTTCTTTACTTTATTATCCTCTATAGTTGTTAGTAACATAATAATTGATTATAAATTGATTGATTGACGTATTAAGTGTACAGCATGTGTAACAGTGTAAATGTGCTGTCCCCTCAAACTAACTCAACACAGCCATTAATGTCTAAACCGCTGGTAACTAAAGTGAGTACACCCTTATATTAAATTCCCATAGAGGCAGCAGGCAGGTTTTTATTTTGAAAGTTTTTTCATGGATCCAGGATACTATGCATCCTGATAAAGTTCCCATGGCCTTTGGAATTAAAATAGCCCCACATCATCACATACCCTTCACCATACCTACAGATTGGCATGGGGTGCTTTCCATAAAATCATATCTCAATGCAAATCACACCAGCTATTAGGCTAACTGACATAAAACCATGCTAATCTCTAGATATGGTGAAGGGTATGTGATGATGTGAGGCTATTTTAATTCCAAAGGCCAAGGGAACTTAATCAGGATGCATAGTATCCTGGATCCATGAAATAACTGGCCTTTCAAAAATAAAAATCTGCCTGCTGCCTCTATGGGAATTTAACATAGGGCTGTACTGACTTTAGTTGCCAACGGTTTAGACATTAATGGCTGTGTGTTTAGTTATTTTGAGGGGACAGCACATTTACACTGTTATACAAACTGTACACTTAATACTTTACACTGTTATACAAACTGTACACTTACTACTTTACATTGTAGCAAAGTGTAATTTATTCAGTGTTGTCCCATTAAAAGATATAATGAAATATTTACTAAAATGTGAGAGGTGTACTCACTTTTGTGAGATACTGTAAATATGCAGTACAAAGAATTACAAACACACTTCAGTACAATGCTGGCCAGTATAGCACCGCTTTTAACTATGACCTCAATAATAAACATATAATTGAATGTACACCTTTCTGACAATGTCAACAAAAACTGAACAATATAAACTTGAATAATTATGTATCTAATAAAGTGACCACTGAGTGTATACAAACTATTTTTTTTAAATGTTAGCTATTATTTAATTCTCTTTATCAGGGAGAATCACAGGCTAACATTATCTCCTGTAGATTTAAGTAATACGTGCATTATATTCCAGCAGTTTGATTACAAAATAATACACAAACATAATGGTCATTTAAGGTTACCTTGAGTAGGATGGCCTGCAACCTCAACCCCATGGTTCCACCTTTGGAGTGGAAGATGTTCAGAAGCTTCAGAGTGTATTCATCCAGCTTAGACATGAACTTTGATTCAAGATGCAGCATTGTGATTCTGTGAAACTCATCCTGGATCTGAAAGATAAATAATACATACATTACATATTGTACATATTGTTCTTGCAACTCTAGCAAGAAGCAATCTTATTCTGATGATATTATGAACTTCATATACATTCTGGGTTAAATCATCTGACTGTGCAGCATGTTAATATATTTTGGCTAGCATACTACAATCTTCCGTGTAAATATTATGTTAAAATTTAGTTTTTGTCTGACATCTAATTTTTGCAATAAGTTTATTACTTTTAAGAAAATTTGCTTAATTAGTGTCAACGTAATACAATTCCCGTAAATGGTAACTAGGTTGTGAAAAAGTATGTACAAACAATGTGTTATCTTCACTTAATTGTATGTCTATGAGAATTATTTTATCAGTATTTCTATATTTTCTGCTGTTTAAATTTCAAATTTAAGTTGGAACTACAGGTTTTGATCATTGAAAATCCAAACTGCAGCAAATCTGCTTTTTAACCAGCAAACGTTGATGCAAGACATAGTAATAATCAAATATTGTATTGCGAAACAAACAGTGTATAAACCTTTAAAAACATGTACTCTATGTGAAATGTGGTATCACAGCATTTTGTGTTTTGCATACAAGTCAAATACATACCTGTTGACACATTTCAGTCAAAGACTCTTCATGCACCTGGAAAGAAATTCAAATGAGCTTAAATTCAATTGGAAAAGTTTATATTTTACACATACATAAGAAGTAACATATAAGGAGTAACTAAACAAACACCAACAGTTCACACTTGTTTGTCCAGAGATGACGAAAATCATAGTCACTGAGGTAACACTTTTTTTTATCATAATCATTATCACATTTCTGTCAGGAACATACAAAACACACAAGCAACAAAGTGAAAATATGTAACCACAAGGTGCTGAACCTGGCATACTAGAAAAGGTGGCACACCTCTGTCTTGTACTTTATGTGGATTTATAGTACCAGAATTGTTTCAACCACAGGTGATCTTTCTCAGGTAAAGAGTAGTTAGTCTGTGACAGACCACCACACCACGATAACACCTACCTATATAATTAACTATACTTAAGAGTAAGTACAGAACTGCATTAAAATAACCCAGTAGCCTCTGACACACAGTCAAACTAGTCAGACACACTTACAGGACTTCCATAAAATATGGCAAATCATAACAAACTGTGGTTTGCAACAGTAATTATTAAAGCTTAGGAACACTGAAACATGTAGTATGCAAATACAAATGAAGAGTGAACCTGACAAAGAAAATTTATCAGGCAAATCATTTATAAAAGGTATTATGATCCTTTTTTTTCGTGTGAATACGGTCTGTCTTTCTGGTATTTATTTTTGGTGTTATTCTATAAGAAGGTCCATCGCCTAAATTAGATTTATTTTGTTTTGTGGAGACACGTTGTTGACATAATTTGGATATACTGAGCATGACATGCTAACATATTGTGCTAGTGTTAAATCTGTTGTTGCAAACAGACGGACGAAGCCTCTCTCTGACAGCGCAAAGTCCGCACCATATGCTCTAATTTACTGACCTCAGACGCAGCTCGCTGGTGTAATCTGTCAACACGTGCTGAAACCAGTTTCTTCTCGTTGTATGTTACCGTGAATTGAGACATGAAACTGCGTGGCTAACATTACTTAACATGGAGCCTCTGTGAACTTGTGATTAGCACACCCTCCATAGCGTCCACAAAACACAGTAACAGACTAACGTTAGCTAACTTAGCTTGTTACGGCAGAGGAGAGGTGGAGGCGCAGGCCGATGCCAGGAAAACTGTCAAAAGTAGAATATGTTAGCTGGTATCTTAAAGGTCATTATCTATAACGTTATACTTGCAAAAGTCACATGAAATTGTGATATTTAACTGACTACTTTTTCAGTCATTCATTGCTAGCTACGCTACATTAGGCAGTATTTAGGCTATCTTTATTCACTTTCAGCCAGTAAAGTTGGACTGTTGGGTAACTTGGAGCAATTCAAAACAATGTTCAACTGCTAACTGTTACAGCAACTCGTTGTAAAATGTTACCACTTACAGTAATTAAACAAGACTTACCTTTGGAAATGTTCGATGACGATGTCCATGTGGCTGAAAATAGCTGGAGCGGAAGTGTTAGGTGATTAAATCCAAAGACCTCCCGATGAGTAAAATGTATTAATTTTCTGCATCTTTGACTTTCCCGATAAAATGTAATTAAATTCTTCTTAATGATTCACAGCTGATTTTATTCAAACAAAACTGAGTAAAATGCAATTGATAAATAAATAAAATTTGTTGAATTCAGCTTAATGTGATTCCAAACTGCAAATAGTTATTTGTATTATGTATATGTTACTAATGTTTGATTACTAAATATTAATTAACACCATTCTCAGTTTTTACAGTGTGGACATCCCGCATTAAAGTCTATGATATTACCCAATGAGCTATTCAGATGTTATAAGATGCAGGCGATCTTGCAATTTATGTATCTAAACAGGCCCTGTCTTTCTGCATTAAAGAGTCATTGGCTTATTAAAATAGGGAGCTCTGTTTTTCTGAATTAAGGATGAATTCAAAAACAAGCAAAACAGTTTCTTAAGTGGCTGTATTACCTCAAAAACTTTCAATTATTGCACGTGAGAGGGTTTCAGTAGCGTTTATGAGAGTGTTTCAGTGTTGTGTGTGAGAGCGTTTCAGTAGTGTATATAAGAGCGTTTCACTTGTATGTATGAGAGCATTTCAGTAGTGTATATTAGAGCTTTTCAGTAGTGTGAGAGCTTTTCAGTAGTGTATATAAGAGCATTTCATTTGTATGTATGAGAGTGTTTCAGTAGTGTATATGAGAGCATTTCACTTGTATGTATGAGAGCGTTTCAGTAGTGTATGAGAGCATTTCACTTGTATGTGTGAGAGCTTTTCAGTAGTGTATATAAGAGCATTTCATTTGTATGTATGAGAGCGTTTCAGTAGTTTATATGAGAGCATTTCACTTGTATGTATGAGAGGGTTTCAGTAGCGTTTATGAGAGCATTTCACTTGTATGTATGAGAGCGTTTCAGTAGTGTGTGCGAGCAAATAATCTTCCAATTGTTTATGTGAGAGTGTTTCAGTAGTGTATGTAAGAGCATTTCACATGTGTTTGTGAGAGGTAATTCTGAATAATGTCCCTGACGGCCCCTCATACATGTGTGCGCGCGCGTGTGAGTGTGTGTGCTTGCGTGTAGGCGCGCATGTGTGTGTGTGTGTGTGTGCGTGCGTCTGTGTGTGCCTGTGTCTGCATGTGTGTGTGTCTGTGTGTGTGTGCATGTGTGTGCATGTATGTGTGTGTGTGTGTGCTTGTATGTGTGTGTGTGTTTGTGTGTGCGTGTGTGTTCGTGCGTGATG
Organism: Gymnocephalus cernua; assembly: GCA_023631565.1. Taxonomy (NCBI): domain Eukaryota; kingdom Metazoa; phylum Chordata; class Actinopteri; order Perciformes; family Percidae; genus Gymnocephalus; species Gymnocephalus cernua. Next base: position 420,999 of record CM042436.1, read on the forward strand.
TCACCTTCCTGTCCAGAGGCGTGCAGCGGCGCTCCGTTGAGGAACGCTCCTCTTCCTCTTTGAGCCGTGAATAGTTTGTCCTCCACACAGCTGTACACGATCCCAAACTCTGTCTGACAACAACAACAACAACACACCAGGGGTCCGTTTCAGGTAGGAGGTTTAGTGGAAACTCTGAGTTTGTTAACCCTGAGATGAGGGAAACTCTGGGTTTTCTGTTTCAGAAAGAGAGGAAACTTAACCTCAGAGTCAGTTACTATGGTAACTTAACCTCAGAGTCAGTTACTATGGTAACTTAACCTCAGAGTCAGTTACTATGGTAACTTAACCTCAGAGTCAGTTACTATGGGAACTTAACCTCAGAGTCAGTTACTATGGTAACTTCACCTCAGAGTCAGTTACTATGGTAACTTAACCTCAGAGTCAGTTACTATGGTAACTGAGCCTATGAACCTAACCTGGTCGGGAGCAAGTTTTCTTCCAGAAACCTCGAGTTTCTCTCAGACTCCTCCCCATGGATGTATGAAGAGAATTAACGCTCCTCCCTCTGACACAGAGCTCTTCATTTCCTCATTCATTCATTCAGTCTGGATCAGGAGCATTTCAGCAGTTTGTTATATCGGCATGAATAAAAAAACTTGTTGGTTTATTAACTGTTAGGCAGACATTAAAACATTGTTTTTTCTCAAAACATGACATTTCCTTTTATCGACGATCCCGTTGATGAAGACGCTGTATGGCAGGGAGTTAAACACACGTCGGAAAATGATATTGACGCATTTTAATTTACTTCCTATTTGAGCGGTATGGTTTTTCTTCCCAGTCTATCAGTTATGTATCCTACATAACCTTATCCGTCCTCATATCATTAACGTCACCCATCGTGGACATGCTCTACATCCCAGCACATTCTATGTGTTGCATTACAGTTTTCTTCACAACGTTGGTGATGCGGAGCATTTTAATAAAGCGCTGTCAGAAGAGATCGCTCTGAAACGTTGTATAACTGCTATACATCATCTCATGCTTTGTGTTTGGGCTTAATTCAATCCTGACAGTCTAAGCTTTCAACCGATGTGCTGCATGACCATATATTTTGAAGATTTAATGAGTCAAATTTATAACAAAGTTTAAGCAGCGTCCACTTTGAGCGTGAGTGTCCCGTATACGGGTCAGTGAAAGTAAAGAGTTTAAACATGTGTAGTGTTCCCTGGACACAGACCAGTCAGAGACATTAAAAAGGAGTTCCACAGGATTGCAGGTGAATGATGTAAACCCTTTGAAATAAAAGATTATGAATTATAATTCTGTTAATGATGGTGCTGCAGCCTCAGAATGGGATTAGTAGCCTAGGACTTTTTCACCTGCAGTATTGCACCTAAAAGAAATAGATTTTCAGTAATATTAGCTATACTTATGATTAAATATGATATAGGCTACATTACATTGGAATATACGCATTTACTCTAGCAGCAATTTTCTCCAACACAATTTCTCTCTCTTTTACAGCAGCCGCTGTGTTGCTTTTTTAATGAAATACATGTTCAACCTACTCCGAGTTGATTGAACCAACTCGAATCAGCTGTTGTGAAACCGAAAACTCAGAGTTTCCATCTCAGGATAAATCAACTCAGAGGTCAGGCTCAGACTCAGAGTTTGTTGAACCTCCTACCTGAAACGGACCCCTGGGCCCTATTTCAGAAAGCAGGTTTAGTGAAAACTCTGAGTTTGTTAAGCCTGAGATGAGGGAAACTCTGGGTTTTCTGTTTCAGAAAGAGGTAACTTAACCTCAGAGTCAGTTACTATGGTAACTTAACCTCAGAGTCAGTTACTATGGTAACTGATCCTGTGAACCTAACCTGGTCTGGAGCAGGTTTTCTTCAAGAAACCTCGAGTTTCTCTCAGACTCCTCCCCATGGATGTATGAAGAGAATTAACGCTCCTCCCTCTGACACAGAGCTCTTCATTTCCTCATTCATTCATTCAGTCTGGATCAGGAGCATTTCAGCGCAGTTTGTTATATTGGCGTGAATAAAACATAATTATGATGGTTTATTAACCATGTTAGGCAGACTAGGCCTATAAAAAGTTTTATTTCTCAAAACATGGCATTTCCTTTTGTCGACGATCCCGTTGATGAAGAAGCTGCTTTACTTCGCAGGGTGTTATATGTCGGGAGATGATATTGAACCCCGACATTTTAATTTCCAGATAACTTCCTATTTGAGCGGTATTGTTCCCAGTCGATCAGTTATGTAGCCTAGGCTATAACCTTATCCGTCCTCATATCACTAACGTCCCCCATCTATGCTCTTACATCCCAGCAGATTATTTGTGTCGCATTATGTTTTTTTGCAAACAGCACTTTCTTTACAACCTTGGTGATGCGGAGCATTTTAGTAAAGCCTGTGGCAAAGTGCCGTCAGAAGACTGACCCGCTCTGAAACGTGTTTTAAAATGTTTAAAACACGTTTCAGAGCGAGTTCCACAGTAGGCTATTGCAGGTGAATGATGTAAACCCTTTGAAATAAAAGATTATGAATTATAATTCTGTTAATGATGGTGCTGCAGCCTCAGAATGGGATTAGTAGACCTAGGACTTTTTTGTCCACACCTAAATGAAATAGATTATAGGTACCATTTCAAATACTGGTGAAATGACATTTCACCAGTAATATTAGCTATAGCCTACTTATGATTAAAGATGATATACACTATATTGGAATATACGCATTTGCTTTAGCAATTTTCTCCCACGCAAATTCTCTCTTGCAGTAGCCGCTGTGTTGATTTTTAAAACTCACTGTATGTGCGCATGAGTATTTCCGCCGACCCGTTTGTTTGTGGTTGTTGCCATGGTGAATCGTAGTATCATGGCTACATTCATGCTGCCTTTTTATTGTGGTGGTGAACCTACTCCGAGTTGATTGAACCAACTCATATCAGCTGTTCTGAAACCGAAAACTCAGTTTCCCATCTCAGGGTAAATCAACTCAGAGGTCAGGCTCAGACTCAGAGTTTGTTAAACCTTCTACCTGAAATAGGGCCCAGCTGTTAGAAACCGTTCCCTATATAGTGTGTTCACAATTTCGTAGCGGTGTTTCAATTCTCCACAGCAAATTTCATTCACTATATAGTTCACTATAAAACACCCACAACGCATTGTTAATCTGAGTGTAACCTGTAGTGGGAATTGTCCAAAAAGGCCATGAAGCTGGTCAAATTTTATTGGACTTACTGTACGTTGACCATACATAGGGACCAATCAGAGACGATGAGTTCAGTCAACCAAGTTTACTGAGTCCAGAATATGAGTTACAACACACAGACTAAGTTTCTCTAGCTACAGACATGAAGTCAGAGCTGGTCCACCAAGATCTCGTCTGAAGTGAGCCCCGATCTAAGCTTTCCCTCACAGGGGGCTGTCGTCTTGTTTCTAGGCAGAAACTATCTTCACACACACACACACACACACACACACACACACACACACACACACACACACACACACACACACACACACACACACACACACACACACACACACACACACACACACACACACACACCAGGGTCGGGCCTCTGTATGGTGCAACTTCCTCTTCCATTCTCGTAACTTTAACTGTTTCCTGTTTTTCTGCTCGTCTGTCTGGTACACGACGCACTCTTATGCCAAACTAACCTCTTCCTCTTCCTCTTCCTCAATGACAGCTCTGTTGCCGTGAGCACAAATACAACTTTAACTGCTAATATTCTACAAACACTACATTTTACTCCCATATCCCACAATGCAATGGAAATGTAACATATATAATATACAACTTTTAACTCTCCTCCTCGGTGGTCGGTTTGTTTCAGGGACGGATTAGAAGTATTTTAGTTTGGGTTTGTTTACATGACGCTGGGCACCGCTCGCCTCCGTCACACAAACAACGGGTTTGTTTACATGACGCTGGGTGCCACTCGCCTCTGTTACACAAACAACGGGCGCATCTCCTGACGCAACGATGTGGTAGTTATATAGTTCACTTTTTAATAAACACTATATAGGGAACAGTGAGTGAATGAATGAGGGAACGGTTTCAAGCACAGCTACAGAGTCAGTCACTTCCTGTCTGAGTCACTTCCTGTCTGAGTCACTTCCTGTCTGAGTCACTCCTGTCTGAGTCACTTCCTGTCTGAGTCACTCCCCCCCACCTGACAGGTGAGTTTACCTGCTTGTTGACGGTGAAGGCGATGGAGATCGCCACAAATGGAAACCTGGTAGAGAAACAAGTTACAGTTACAGTTACTCATCATAACTACAAATCTATGAGTAGTTTTAGACGTTTTTAATGTTTTTTTTGTTGCTTTTTCTACGTATTGGGTTATAAATATATAATATATGTATATAACAATGTAATATATATATATATATATATATATATATATATATATATATATTACTGTATATAATATAAAGGGACGATGCATCAGTTGTATTCAAACCGTTTTCCTCGTTGCTTTCAAACTAAAAGCTTTTGATGCACTGGCAGACTTTTATTGTGAAACATCAGGTGGAAATGAGAGTTCAGCCCCAACAACCCGTTTATTTAAACTGTAACTGAACATGCCCCAGGTGTGTCTGTGGCGGAGCCTCTCACTCACCTCTGGAATCACGATGTGGGTGGAGCCTCTCACTCACCTGTGGAATCACAATGTGGGCGGAGCCTCTCACTCACCTGTGGAATCACAATGTGGGCGGAGCCTCTCACCTGTGTACGAAGTTGACGGTGCCGTCGATGGGGTCGATGATCCAGGTGGGGCTGTCAGTCAGCTGCAGACGCTCGCCGGCCGCCACAGACTCCTCGCCGATGAACCTGGGGTCAGAGGTCACCGGTCACACACACACCTGTCTGCTGACTGAACATTAGCGTTAGCTTGACTTTAGGTTAAAGGTAGGTAACAGCGTCTTTGAATTAGCCAGCTAGCCTCGTCGAACATTAAACAATGTGATGCCAGGGTTAGCTTAGCATTGTAGCACCTGTGCTTTGGGTTAGCTTAGCATGGTAGCACCTGTGCTGTGGATTAGCTTAGCATCATAGCACCTGTGCTGTGGGAATCTGTTCCTGATGGCAGAGATCAAGATCTTCTCCACTCGTTGGTCAGTTTCTGTCACCAGATCAGCCGGAGAACTTTTTAACGTTACTTCTTTCTGCTGCTGGAACGCAGACAGGATGACCTGAGAGACAGACAGACAGACATATATATATATATATATATATATATATATATATAGAGCGAGAGAGAGAGAGAGAGAGAGAGAGAGAGAGAGAGAGAGAGAGAGACAGAGAGACAGACAGGCAGCCAGACAAGCAGAAATGCAGGCAGACAGACAGACAGACAGACAGGCAGATGAGTATGTTTAAATTCAGGAGATTTCTGCCAGATACAGCCCTCCAAAGAGGTGAAAAGGTGAGCAGCATTCCTGCAGGTTGTTATCAGCTGATCGTGACATCGTTATGACACCACAGCGTCTCTTACCTCACCGGTCTGTTTGCAGAGCGACACACCAAAGTTCAGACACTCAGTCCACTCAGACATGATGAAGAGGAGGAGGAAGACTTTCTGTCAGAGGAAAGGAATAACGACGTCAGAGGAGTGAAAGAACAGACAAAAACAAGACAAAGGTAGAAGAAGACAGAATAAATAGAGAGAAACCTGGAACACATACCTGAGTTTGGTGACTTTCTGAAGAAGAAGAAAACTGAACTCTTCAGAAACTTTTTTCTCTTTTTGTTCATCAAACGCCCAATCAGAGCTCAGCTCCTGCCTCCCTGCAATACAACCGGCCAATGGCAGCAATGCTGAGGTCAGCAGGCCCCTCCCCCTTACACTATTATCATCACTTTCATCTCTGCTCTGATAACAGAAGCTCAGTGTTTCCATTCAGAACCTCATAGAGAAAAGTCTTGATTTTAGAAACATTGGTTTCTGACTGCTGCTGTAGTGTGTGTGTGTGTGTGTGTGTGTGTGTGTGTGTGTGTGTGTGTGTGTGGGGGGGGGCAGAGGTCATCAGGTCACGAGAAAGTGGTGCCGTGTGGTCAGTCAGCTGACTGCAAACAAACATCCTGTTCAGACACTTTTTCTCACTGCTGATTCTATTGGAGATGGTCAGTGTCTGTGTGTGTGTGTGTGTGTGTGTGTGTGTGTGTGTGTGTGTGTGTGTGTGTGTGTGTGTGTGTGTGTGTGTGCGTGACCTGCAGTAACAGATTACAGTATATCAGATTAGAGAATGAGTCCGTCCTTGTTCATCTTCAGTCTCAGAAATGAACAAAAACTAAATGGAGTCTGGATGAGAGAATCAGAGCAGCTTTGAAAAGGGCCTGAAATTATCACTTGACCGCGCGACCCCCAACAAATGTAGATAAACGTGAACACAAAATCAACCACACAACACTAAAATCAAGATAACATAACACTTCAACTAGGACAGGAACAGTTCAGAACACGTTCCCATGATGCTTTGCACTGCTTCAGTTCAGAAGAGTCAACATAATGGTGTCCTGCCGACTGTTACATTATCACCTGTAACACCTGAACACTACATGTTGCAGTTATGTTATGGCGCTTACCCACTGCTAGTACCAGCTCTACTCAGCTCGACTTGACGCTGCTCGACTCGGCTCGGCCGCGGTGCCCCATCCTTTTTCCATTGCAGATTTAGTACCGCCTCATGTGTGAGGCGAGCGCGGCTCGCCGGCATAGCGACGCTGCAGGAAACTGCCGTGACCTAACGCGACACACACACAGAACGTCGAAGGTGTGTTGTATGTCTGATTCTCAGCATGTGGCTGTTTGACACATTTAGTTTCTAAAGAAAAAAAAACACCTCTGGCTAAACTACTTAAAAATGGCGGCTTTGTTCAGGACACCCCTGTCTGTCGCTAGCAATGATGATGCAGTGATTAGTGACGATTCTCTCTGACCAATCATAGTCTACAGGTTTTCACGTCAAAAAAGGCGAGGTGAGTCGAGCATGTACCATGTAATGGAAAAACGACCATTAGAGCATGTGAAAACTGGTTAGCAAGCTTGCACAGAAGTTTAGCTAAAAGTAATGGAGAAAAGGTTAAAGTAGCTAACGGTTGAAATAGTTAGCTTAAAGTAATGCCTTAAATTAACGTTAATGGATAAATGGTTGAAACATTCAGCTTCTCTCCAAGTAGAAGTAGCCTAGAACGCTTGTAGCAGTTTGATTACTGACCAAACCAACCTTTTAACTCAAGTACTAACATTTGATATTGAATTACGAGGCATTTTTAAATACTCTTTACTATGGAGGCAATTCAATCAGTGGCTGAAAGTATATAAGTTCAGTACCGAGCCCTATTAAAGATATATTTGATAATCAAAGGGAAGCCGCTCCCACCACCAAAATCTGAAACATGGACTTCTTCTATTCCTGTTCTACAGTCACACAGACCTTCACTGGGGAAACCTTCAGTTTACCCCAAGTGTTAAAGTATGGAAACATCCTCTCAGTGAAAGTGTGTGTGAAGGTGTGTATGTGTTTGTTAGTATCAGGATCAGAGAACAACAGATTTCCTCTGTTCCAGTCCAGAGTCACTCTGATCCTCTGGAGCTGCTTCTCAAATGGAAGAGCAGTGTCTGGATCTGATGGAGAGGATGCTCTATACTGACCAAACAAGAACCATATTCTTCATATTCCAGATCGTATGTCTCCCTTCCTCTGGACAGACTCTCCTAAAACACCCAGTGACCACACTGTACTGTCTCCAACCTCGACATCCCAGCTGTGAGTGCCTGAGTTAAAGCCCTCAGAGCCCAGGACAGAGGGGTAATATTTTTTAAACCTCTCTGGATTATCAGGAAGCTGCTGTTTCTCTCCACGTATCACACTGGTCAGATCTTCAGACAGGATGAGTTCTGTACCAGCAGTGTTTGGATCCAGAATCAGAGGAGAGTAGGAGACCATGTCCTTCATCTTGTTCCAGATGTTGAAGCTCAGGTTGCCCAGGTGTTTGGCCTCGTCTATCAGAGCTCCTGAGAGCAGCTGTGGATCCTCCAGCAGGGGGGGCTGCTGGACTCTTTCCACTGCAGCCTTGTAGTTGATCAGGAATGAGACGTCTTCAGCTCTCAGCTGCTCCTCTGTGGCTCTGACTGTGTCTGAAAGAGCTGCTATCTCTCTGCTCAGAGCCGCCATCTTCTCCTTCATCCTCTGACTCTTCTGCTCCTCTTCCTCCCTCAGTGCAGCCATCCTGGCCTCCTCTTCCTCTTTTAGAAACTGGTGAAGCTTCTTAAACTGATCCTTAATCTGCGTCTCTGTGCGTTGGGCCTGGACCTTCATGTGTTCTGCTATTTGATCAAACTCCACTTTAACTTGTTCAAAAACCTTTAACTTATCCTTTAAGGGCTCCAGAGTTTCCTGAAGATTCTTCTTGTGTTGTCGTGCAGCTTCATCGATGGGTCTGATTATGTGGTTGGAGTGTTTTTCTGAATCTCTGCAGACGAGACACACTAGCTGCTGATGGTCCAGACAGAAGAGTTTGAGTTTCTCAGAGTGCAGACTGCAGAGAGCCTCTGAAGATCTCTGATCTCTCTCTTGTGAAAAGGCCTCACATGCGTTCCTTAAAGCAAAGTTAGGAAATATCTCCTTTGAATGTCTTCTCTTACAAACTGGACACTCTTTGACTGGTTTATCTGTCCACCAGCTCTGCAGACAGTCTCTGCAGAAGCTGTGGCTACATGACAGGATGACAGGATCTTTAAAGACTTCATGGCAGACAGGACAGCAGAGATCTTCCTCTAATCTGGAAGCCATTTAGACTGAGTGAAGCAGACAACACAGCAGGCAGACAGCTCAGCCACTCCCTGTTCCCTGAAACTTACTTTCACTTTGAGTCTTTGTTTTTGTAAATCACTCGTTCAGTTTGTCCATTCAGCAGCTGGATGAAGTGGTAGTGTCCCACTATTCCCAGAACTCCCTCCTTCTCAAAGGAAGTGCTGGTCTGAAGGGGATTCTTATCCTCCGTATCTCAGAGTGTGTGTATGTGTGTGTCGTCTCAGTGAGGAAGAATAACAACCTGTTTCCTTGTTCATCTCAGAGGAGTCATGTGACGGGAAAAGGTTCTTCATTCTAGTTTAACAGGTAGAGTTTTATTCCAGACTGATTTATCATTTCTTGGGTTCCCATCAGAAACTGTAAACTACTTCTGTCTTCGTCTTAAGTCTGTAGTTCATTCACACAACTGTTCAAGTAAAAACTCAGATAATCTCAGCATGCAAACTAAAAGTGATGTGAAATGTTATAAACCTGTAGCTCAGATGGTATTGTCATGTGATCTGTGGCTGAGACACGCTGCGGGTTGCCTAACAGTATTCTTACGTAGGAGAAAACTAAAACAAGCAGACAAACCTGCACACTCCTTTAAATCAGTCTGACCCAGAAGTATGAGGAGCCATCAGGGACATTATTCACAATTACTAAACACTTAAAGACATACAAGTAAATGGCTCCCATACACACCACTGAAACACTTTCATATACACTACTGAAGTACTCTTTCATACACTATGTAATAGGGGTGGAATGGTACACAGAAGTCACGGTTGGGTTCATACCTCGGTTAAAACATCACGGTTCATTTCGGTACAATAGAGGGAAAAGCTAACAAAAATGCAGAAGGCAAATTTTTTTTATTGTGCATGTCTCAGGCTGTACCACCTAGTGTCATCCAGTCTCTCCCCTGAGCTAGCTGTCTCAGGCTGTTTAAGATGTAAACAGTTAACAATAAGTACCCCACATCATCTCCTGACTCCATCTGTAACTTGTAAATAAAATAAAACAATCAGCTATAAAACTGAAAATACAGCATTTCTTATTTATGAAAGTGCAAATTGCATAGAATAACAACACACAAACAATATGTGGACGGGATGGCATGTTGTGAGGTTCGAGTACATACAGCAAATACGAGCAAATACGGGCGCATCGAAGATGACATGTAAATTCTGATTGCTTCAGTGATTTTTTTGGCCCTATTTGTATGTGTATCTAAAGGCTGGTTAAGCACTGTAGGGAGGAGAAGTTGGACAGTTTTTTTGCCTCGTTCCAGTGATTGGCACATCTGGGTGATGGTGTTGGATATGCGTTAGCATGTTAGATGTATTTGCACGCAAGTTTTATTTATTTTTATACCGTGTATTCTCCGTGTAAATTCATGTACCGAACCGAGACGCCCGTACCATTTCGGTTCAATATAAATACATGTACCGTTCCACCCCTACTACGTAAACACTGTCTTATACACTACTGAAACACTCATATACACTACTGAAACACTCTCATATACACTACTGTATGAGAGCATTTCACTTGTATGTGTATGAGGTAATTGTAATAATTCAGTGTGCCGATGTGCTGCAATAGCAGCAATCGGCAGAATGACTATTATCCTTCATACTTATTATTATTCCGCCACATTTTTGCCCCGCTACTAGTCCTGAAGTGTTGCCAACACATACACATAAATACATCAAAACATGTGTAATGATCAGGAAAGGTGTGCTATGACTTTTCTAAGAGATTCGCCACGCGGTTTATGGGTTTGGTGTTTGGTCTTATTTTGGTAGTCTGTTGTTTGGTGTTTGGTCTTATTTTGGTAGTCTGTTTTTCTGTTTTGTATTTTGTACTATTTCCTGTTTTATTTTGAATTCTTTTTTCTCCCTAGTATTGCCTAGTTTTATTTCCTGTCTGTTGTTTTTTTTCCCGCCTATTTTCCCATAGACTTTAATGGGAAATCTTCGTGAAATCGCTTAACAACGCTCAAAACAACGAAACAACGAAATGTTGTGCCGGTTGCAGACATGTAACTATGGAATCCACCGGATCTAAACTTTTGGCTCTGTTCATACCAACTGCCGATAGAAACAATGAAAAAAATATATCTGGAAGTACACAGACGGTTCCCTGTTTGTTGCCTGCTCTTTGTCTCATATATTTGACATCACAAACATAAAAACCACATCAGTGCGTTCGCCAGACTTTTATCTTTATTGTGATAATATTTTTCTTTGAATTATAGAACAAACTTAAAAGGTATAATTATCATTAAATGGACATGTTTGACCCATGGAAGACAGTCTCCCCCTCCCCCCTCTACTCCCTCACTGTGGAACTCACCATAGCAACAACTTCTGACACACACTATCATGGAGACTCTTTACTGTAGGCCGTGTTGTCCTCTCTTTTCAGGACATGTCAACAGGGGCGGATTGGCCATCTGGCAATTCTGGCAAATGCCAGAGGGGCCAGACCATTTTTTTTAATGTGGGCCGGTCAGATTGGGTCGACCGACCCAATCAGAGGTTACACAAATTGGGACGTTCAGTCAAAATCAAGCACGTCACAGTTCAAGCTGTACGGGGGCCTCCCGGTGATCATGCTGCTCTGGGGGACTGGCTGCGCAGCGAGAAGCCGCTGCTGACAGGCGCAGCTTCGCCGGAGCTCCGACTGCTGTCTGTCCGCACGGCCGTCTGACGGCATCAGTATTAAAGTGACACAGTTCACAAAACAATTCAGTGTTTTGGTCCAGTTGGTTTAACACCTGATGTGAAGTGTAGGCCTACAGGAGAACACATGACAACCTGAACAAGCAGCATCGTTCTGCTCCGTCTTTCTGCTGCGCCCCATTCACGTAGTGTTTACTTTTACACTATGAAGGTTAAACTCTGCAATTAATCCGCGGTTCACATGTATGCATGGACTGTGGTGGTCCATTACACTTTAGGCTTTTTACATTACATGTCATTTAGCTGACGCTTTTATCCAAAGCGACTTACAATTAAGTGCTTTCAACTGTGAAGGTACAAACTCCAGACAAGTAGTAAATGCGAGTACATTAGCTTTAAATAAGTAAAGCTACAGAGAGACAAATGAAAGTGCAAGTACATTGCACTTTGCAAGTACATTGCACATTTCTACTTTGGCTCTCAACAAAGGCAGTCGCATTTCTCTCCCTCTCCCACCAGACCTCCCCTGCTTCGCTCCTCTTGTCTCGTCTTGTGTCGTCTTTGTCTAACTCTAAGAGACTCTCTCAGCACTGCTCTCCAAACCCTAAAACCATGGATTTGATCAACTGGTCTCTCAACGCAATTGACACCATCTTCTCGAGGAGAAGCTTGGGTTCGGGGGAACCTGCTCGCCCTGCCGGAACGTTTGCAGCTGGCTACACGATGGACGCGTGGGAGAAGTGGCGGGTAGTGTGTCTGGCGGCTCTGTCCGTGGAGGATGTTGAGAATATCTACCTATTCGGAACCATGATAACAGGCCTTTTGCTGACCGGATTAGGCATTGCCCTGGTTTATCGAAAAAATTATCATGACTATGACAGCTGTTCAAAGCCCCAAAAAGCTACTCGGAATGATTGAAGCGGTGGGCAGAGCGGTCAGCATTCAAGCTGGGACTATTAACCACATTATGGATAACAACATGGAGATGAGCCGCAATTTGGATTCTATCTTGGATAAGATCACCGCTTTGCAGAGGAAGATTGACCAGTAATGGACATGAGAGAAGCTGTGAAAAGGAATGCAGCTACTCGCCCAAGACAAAACAACCTTATCAACTTTCGGCCCCCTTATCCAGCACTGGCCTCGGCCAAGGCCGCTGCTGGAACATCAACTCCCCTGAAGATTACTGCTTAGAGACGCTCTTGTGTTTCCTCCCCCAAGCTCCCTCAAAACACCTGCTGATTGTTGACTCTGCTTGGGACTTATTCAAGGCTGTCTCCATGGCAATTTGCTGTGTTAACGCGATGACATCCTGCGGACTTGAGGCGCAAAGATTAGGTGCCTGTCAAAGTTGACTCTCTCCAGGCCCCCCCTCCACCCCAATACCCCGTCCCACGCCTTCGCAGCTTTTTACCCCCAGTCTGACAAGCGGGTCTGTGACCAGCGCCTGCCTGCCGTGACAAGTGGGCGTCGGCTGCAGGTCCAAATTGGCCGCTTGACGTACTGGATCATTTTCCACCTCCCCTTGCCCTGCCCCCCCCCCCCCCCAATTGCAAGTGATGTCCTGTTGTTGTGTCTATGTTGTGTTTATGCATGCATAGAAGTTTTTTTTTCCAGTTCCTAATGTGTACTCTAATCGAGGAGCATAGGATAGGAGTCGCCCTTTTTTCCCTCTCCCCCCACCCTTTCCTCTTGTTATGCTGTATTCTTCCTGTGTTGTGTGTATTATCTTAGTCCCTGGGCGCTGCTCATAGCTGCCCACTGCTCCCTGGAGAAGGAGGGATGGGTTAAATGCAGAGATGAATTTCGCTACATGTACTTGTATGTGACAATAAAGTTTGATTTGATTTGATTAGCTTTAAATAAGTAAAGCTACAAAGAGAAATATGAAAGTGCAGGTTCAAGATTTTTTCTTTTTCTTTTTTATCCGAGGTGTAGTCGGAAGAGATGTGTTTTTAGCCTTCGGCGGAATGTGTGTAGGCTTTCAGCCATCCTGATGTCGGTGGGGAGCTCGTTCCACCATTTGGGAGCCAGGACAGTGAACAGTCGGGATGTCGTTGAGTGTTTAGTTCTCCCTCGCTGTGAAGGAGCAGCAAGCAGTTTGGCTGATGCAGAGCGAAGTGGGCGGGTTGGGGTATATGGTTTGACCATGTCCTGGATGTAAGCTGGGGCTGATCCAGTAGTGGCCCTGTATGTAAGTACTAGTGTCTTGAAGCGGATGCGGGCAGCAACTGGTAACCAGTGAAGAGAGCGGAGGAGCGGTGTAGTGTGAGAGAACTTGGGGAGGTTGAAGACAAGCCGAGCTGCTGCGTTCTGAATGAGCTGCAGGGGTCGGATGGCACATGCCGGCAAGCCAATCAGGAGGGAGTTGCAGTAGTCTAGACGTGAGATGACTAGAGCCTGAACCAGAACCTGGGCCGCCTTCTGCGTTAGAAGGGGACGTATCCTTCTGATGTTATGCAGCATGTATCTACAAGATCGGGTGGTTGCAGCAATGTTAGCAGTGAAAGAGAGTTGGTCGTCAAGTGTCACACCCAGGTTTCTAGCAGTCTGGGTGGGGACTACCACAGAGTTGTTGATTGTTATAGTCAGGTCTTGGGTAGGAGAGCCTTTCCCTGGAAGGAAAAGGAGCTCAGTCTTGTCAAGGTTGAGTTTCAGATGGTGTGTGGACATCCAAGAGGAGATGTCAGTTAGACAGGCCGAGATACGTGCTGCTACATGAGTTTCAGACTCAGGAAAGGAGAGTATTAGTTGGGTGTCATCTGCGTAGCTGTGATAAGAAAAGCCGTGGGACTGAATGACAGACCAGAGAGAGTTGGTATACAGAGAAAAGAGAAGGGGACCCAGGACTGATCCCTGAGGAACCCCAGTTTTGAGTGGGCAAGGATCTGAGCTAGATCCTCTCCAAGTTACCCGGTAGGCTATATTCAATATCACTGATAATTTGAGACCACCAGACCCCCCCCCCCCTTTATCTGTTCCCCCAAAGGCCAATTCTGGGGCACAGACAGCCATGAATATATATATTTAAATTGCAGAGTTAGAGTTAAAAAGAAGAGATGGAGAAAAAGACAGACATATATGTGCAAAGTCAACAGAGAGAAACACGGACAATAGAACAGACAGAGACAACAAAGAACAACATCCTGTAGAGAATGACAGTAACAGCATACAGACGGGTTAAACAGGCAGTAAGTGTACATTTGTTATAAACGTGTGCTCTTTAAAAAGTAGTAAGCATTGCTTGCCAGTTACTTACATTAAATATTTAGAAATATGTTACATAAGGTACTGCTTATATTATTTCACCATCTCTACACAAATGTAATTAGTGAATGCACGGTGGGGCTGCATGGGCGTGGTAATGTGGGCTGGTGTGGCTACAGTTCCAGGGCTGAAGTTTTGTCCCAGTCCGCCCCTGCATGTCGAACAGCAGATTTACGGTTAGCCAGTGTTATTTGGATGTGCGCCAAGTAGTAGGCACACTGTCAAAACTTCTTGCGGAATTTTCTAGTTAATAATAGTTATTAACAGTAATAGTATAAGTAGTGATTGTCTGTGAAAAATGTCCCTGATGGCCCATCATACTGACATGTTTAAACAGAGACTTGCATAAACTTCTGTTGTAATCAGAAAAGGCGGAAGCTTGGCTGGTGGCCAAAGAAGTTCACATCAGGCCCTGCAGAAACATACTTCCCACATCTACAACGTGAGACAGGAGCGTCGGAGGGAGACAAGCAGGTCAAACATAGCAAAGAAACTCCCGCACACTGTCTAACTTAAAATATACAATAATAATAATAATAATAATATGATAATATATAATATATAAGTCTAAAAGTAGGGACCGATTGGGTACTAGACCATCTTCAGGCAAATGTTGTTACATCCTGACAACATATATTTTGTAGGAGGTCACTGTTTTTGTTTGTTGCGTTTTGTTTGTAATGCAGCCTGCAGGAGGCGCTGGCACACGTACACACCTACATCTGATAGTAATAAACATCTGTTTTAAATGCTGACGAGAGAACTCAACATGATATTACACACACACACACACACACACACACACACACACACACACACACACACACACACACACACACACACACACACACACACACACACACACACACACACACACACACACACACACACACACACACACACGTTACCTGCAGTAACAGATTACAGTATATCAGATTAGAGAATCCGTCCGTACTTGTTCGTCTTCAGTCTCAGAAATGAACAAAAACAAAATGGAGTCTGGATGAGAGAATCGGAGCAGCTTTGAGAAGGGCCTGAAATGATCACTCAACGGTCAACGGTCGAGTGATAATAAATAGTTTATTAAAGTTTGATAATTGGGCCTGTCATGACATATTTATGACACGGTATGTTGTCTAGTTTAATGTCAAGTTGTCATGACAAAGACATCTCGGACTGTTGTGGTTGTGTATGTTTCTGTTGCTGTTTCCTGTTTTTTGTTGTTTATTTTGAATCGTGTATGTTAGTCCTGTGTTCTCTTTTCTCTCTTGTGTTGTATAGTGTTGTCAAGTTTCTGTGTTTTGGTTGTTTCATGTTTTCTGTTATTTTTTTCCCATTTCCTGTTATTTGAAGGTTGTCTGTTTCCCCTTGTGATGTCTAGTTTTACTTCCTGTTTTTTCCCACTCTGGTGATTGCCTGTTGTTTCTCACCTATTTCCCAGCCCTTGTGTCACCTGCCTCTTGTTGTTACCTAGTTTACTTAGCCCCTGTGTTTCCTGTGTCTTGTGTCAGATCATTTTGTGTCCGTGCCGTGCCCTGTCTGTTTGTGTTCGCTCCAGTCAGTTTGTGTCTGTGCCCAATGTGTTTGCTGTAAGTTTGTTCCTTGAGTTTTCTTTATTTTTGGACTTGAGTTTTTGCCTGCTTCCTTTGGACTCCCTTTGTTGTTTTTGCCTGCCTCCTGTTTTGGATCTCCTGTTTTTTTAGGGCTGTCAATTGATTAAAATAATGTAATCGAATTAATTACAGACTCTGTGATTAATTAATCTAAATTAATCACATACATAATTTTTGCTGTGAAAGTATTTTAAATATTCAATTCAAATGAATAATCATCATTAGTGACATTAAAGTTAAAAAAAAACTATTTTTATTATTATTTTCACTGTTCAAATATACAACCCCAAATCAGAAAAAGTTGGGACAGTATGAAAAACACAAATAAAAAAAATAAAGTAGTGATTTCTAAATGTACTTTGACTTGTATTTCATTGCAGACAATGTGAACACAAAATATTTCATGTTTTGTCTGGTCAACTTAATTTCATTTGTAAATATACATCCTTTCCTGTCATTCAGACCTGCAACACATTCCAAAAAAGGTTGGGACAGGAGCAATTTAGGGCTAGTAATCAGGTAAATTGGTTAAATAATGATGTGATTTGAAACAGGTGATGTCAACAGGTGATTGTAATTATGATTTGGTACAAAAGCAGCATCCAAGAAAGGTCTAGTCCTTTAGGAGCAAAGATCGGCCGAGGATCGCCAGTTTGCCAACAAATACGTGAGAAAATTATTGAAATGTTTAAAAACAATGTTCCTCAAAGAAAGATAGGAAGACATTTTCTTATTTCACCTTCAACAGTGCATTGCATAATTAAAAGATTCAAGGAATGAGGAGGAATTTCAGTGCGTAAAGGACAAGGGCGCAAGCCTAAGCTGAACAACCGTGATCTCCGATCCCTCAGGCGGCACTGCATCAAGAATCGTCATTCATCTATAAGCGATATGACCACATGGGCTCAGGACTACTTTGGCAAACCTTCGTCAAGTACCACAATACGTAGTTACAGCCACAAATGCCAGTTAAAACTGTACTGTGCCAAAAGGAAGCCCTATGTTAACAGTGTCCAGAAGCGCCGTCGACTTCTCTGGGCTCGGAGGCATCTGGGATGGACCATCACACAGTGGAAACGTGTACTGTGGTCAGATGAATCAGTATTTCAGGTATTTTTCGGGAGAAATGGACGCCGTGTGCTCCGGACCAAAGAAGAAAAGGATCATCCAGACTGTTACCAGCAACAAGCCAGGGTCTGTCATGGTATGGGGTTGTGTCAGTGCCCTTGGCAAAGGTAACTTGCACTTCTGTGATGGCACCATTAATGCTGAAAAGTACATAGAGATTTTGGAGCACAATATGCTGCCTTCAAGAAGACATCTTTTCCAGGGACGTCCATGCATATTTCAACAAGATAATGCAAAACCACATTCTGCACACATTACAAAGTCCTGGCTGCGGAGGAAGAGGATACGGGTACTTGACTGGCCTGCCTGCAGTCCCCACCTGTCTCCAATAGAGAATGTGTGGCGCATTTTGAAGCGCAAAATGCGACAACGAAGGCCCCGTACTGTTGCCCACCTTAAGACTTGTTTGCAGCAAGAATGGGACAAAATTACACCTGAAACACTTCATCACTTGGTGTCTTCAGTCCCTAAACGTCTTTTAAGTGTTGTGAAAAGGAATGGCAACATTACAAAGTGGTAAATGCTTCACTGTTCCAACTTTTTTTGAAATGTGTTGCAAGAACCAAAATAGGAATTTTGTTTTTTTGAAACAAAAACAATAAAAATCATGAGGAACACATTGAATTATGTGCTGTTGTATTGTCTGCAATGAAATACAAGTCAAAGTACATTTATAAATCACTACTTTCTTTTTTTATTTGTGTTTTCCATACTGTCCCAACTTTTTCTGATTTGGGGTTGTACAAAAATAATTAAAAGTTTAAAGCGAAGACAAGACTTTGGCGTTTATTGGGGTGAATGGGCATTTGGAAATCAAGCACGGTTTCTACCAAATCACAGTTTATGTATCGTCCAGTTTTTAGACTGTTTCTGATTTTCCAATGCGTGTGTATGGGTCTGGAAGTCAGAGGGGGGAGCTGCAGTATGATTCTCTGACTTTTTTCCAAACAAATGTCTCTCTCCCCTACAGTTTTCACTCGTCATACATCACTGTTGGTCAAAATGTAGGAAATGTTGTGCCGGTCGCAGACATGTAATTATGGAATCCACCGGATCTAAACTTTTGGCTCTGTTCATACAAACCGCCGATAGAAACAATGAAAAAAATATATCTGGAAGTACACAGACGGTTCCCTGTTTATTGCCTGCTCTTTGTCTCATATATTTGACATCCAGAGATGGGAAAAGTACTCACTTCTCATACTTAAGTAGAAGTACAGATACTTATGTTAAAAAATACTCTGGTAAAAGTAGAAGTACTGATTTAACTTATTTACTCAAGTAAAAGTAACAAAGTACAGGCTTGGAAATGTACTTAAAGTATAAAAGTAAAAGTAGCCTTGCAAATGACAGCCATTTTTTATGCAAAGCTACCTGGACCACAAATGTTACTAGAGTGCAAGCTGAGAAACTTCAGTAGACATGGAGACACGGCTCTTTATGTATGTATGTATATATATATATGTATATATATATATATATATATATATATATATATATGCCATTGTCTACATTTTAAATTGATGTCTGCCAAAAGGCCTAAAACATCACATATATGATTATTGTGACAGAGACTGGGACTCCAGGTTAATAAGATTCTGACTGAGTAACAAGATATGAATTCAATTGTGATTCTGTAATAATTCACAGATCCATTTCCATTTTTAATCAACATTTAAAGGAATCTACATGTAAGTTCTGCATACTTTTAGAGTACAACTAACCAGTGGTGTAGTAGTGAGTATACTGTGATTACTGTCCCAGAGCGACCCCCCAGACAGTCGGTACTGTGACGTTTCTGAATACCAACTGTACACGGGCAACAGACGTTTAAGTATTGATGGCGTTAATTTAAAGTCCTGGAAAAACAACACTTAGAGTTGAGAAAAGATAAGACAGATTTAACTTTTAGAGAAACGCAACCGAACCTGAACGCAACAGGACATCACATCACACAAATAAGCCGTTTAACCGACACCCCCCCCCACTGCCACACAAAACCATGACTAATAATTAGCATCATCATACAACTTTTGTATCGATTAGCAGTAAAATCTGCTGATAAGGGCCTACATTTACTCAAAAGTATTTAATAAACTGTTTACAATCTCAAAATCATAAAAAGCAGACGAAAGGAGAAAAAAGCTCCACTCTTTCTATTTTAGTTAATTATCTGACCATTGCTAACTAACATTACCATATAGTCATTTAATTGTGTAAAGCAATGCATATTTAAGATTTAAGAATTTACTCTAATATTGCATAGTCATTGACCTTATGAAGGAGTTCTCACTGTCTCTCTCATCATCTGAAACAAGGAAATATAAACATTGTATTCTGTTTACTGCAGTACTCAGACACACAGGTACACACACACATAGACACACAGACCCCCCCCCACACACACACACACACACACACACGCGGTATCATATAAGCTAGGCTACTCTCACTTACCAGGTAACAGTAGGCTAACGTTGGTGGCAGCTGCAGTATCACCCGACGTGTCAGCAGCTTCAGGGACAGACTTCAGAAAACACTGAAGTAGTGTTATTTAGGTCTGTTTAGTAACGTTTCATATCTCATTACTTATAAAACTTTGTTCAAACTCTAGGTAACTAACTAGTTGCGAGAAAGGAAAGACTGTGCAAAGAATGCAACTTGTTGTTGCTTAGTAACGTTAAGTGACTTCACGTCAGATCCAGGGACACGGAAACCCCCAAGGTCCAAATGTCAGAGCTTCCCAACACAGACGGGGTGAATTTATGAATGAAAATGAGAACGTTCTGTCACAAACAATGTTGTTACGTCGCGCTTTTGTAAGTGGGTAAGTAACGAGCCACTTTTGTAAAACGTAAGGAGTAGAAAGTACCGGTATTTATGTTAAAAATGTAAGGAGTAAAAGTAAAAAGTCGGCACAAAAATAAATAGTAAAGTAAAGTAAAAATACCTGAAAAATCTACT
Source organism: Gymnocephalus cernua (assembly GCA_023631565.1). NCBI lineage: Eukaryota > Metazoa > Chordata > Actinopteri > Perciformes > Percidae > Gymnocephalus > Gymnocephalus cernua. The sequence continues at coordinate 441,485 of CM042436.1, forward strand.
TAAGTACAGTAACGAAGTATTTGTACTTCGTTACTTCCCATCTCTGTTGACATCACAAACATAAAAACCACATCAGTGCGTTCGCCAGACTTTTATCTTTATTGGGGATGATAATGTTATTTATTTATTATTATTTATATTATTTTCGTTTGGACCCACGGTTTTTGAATTACAGTACAAACTTAAGAGGTATAATTATCATTAAATGGACATGTATGACCCATGGAAGATACTGTCTCCCCCTTCTCCCTCACTGTGTAAATCACCATAGCAACCACTTCTTACACACACACCTCCTATCATGGAGACTCTTTACTGTAGGTTGCATTGTCCTCTCTTTGCAGGACAAACAGCAGATTTACTGTTAGCCAGTGTTATTCGGACGAGCGCCAAGTAGTAGGCACACTGTCAAAATTACTTGTGAAATTTTCTAGTTAATAATAGTTATTGTATAAGTAGTGATTGTCTGTGAAAAATGTCCCTGATGGCCCATCATACTGATTTGTTAGAACAGAGACTTACGTAAACTTCTGTTGTAATCAGAAAAGGCGGAAGCTTGGCTGGTGGCCAAAGAAGTTCACATCAGGCCCTGCAGAAACATACTTCCCACATCTACAACGTGAGACAGGAGCGTCGGTATCAACATGGCGCCCAGCGTGGCAGACGTGTTAGCGAAGTGCTCCCAACACCGGTTTTTCTTAGTACTTATTTTAGTGTTACTGAGTACAGTTAATGTAAGGTGCTGGTACGGAAGGATTGTGTACAGCAGAGAAGCACTTTTGAGCATTAAATAGCTCACCATGAGCTTAATTCGGAACTTTTTAACATCCAACCATAACATGACACCTATTACATCCGGCCAGCACGAACACGGCGAAGACGAGGCAAGAGAGGCGGGCTACATGCCAGGCTAAAGGCCAGAGCTACACGTCCACCGCTACCGAGTCTGCTGCTAGCTAATGTCCGCTCCCTTGAAAATAAAATGGAGGAGTTGAGAACCAGGATAACAACACCGCGTGAGATCAGAGAGTGCTGTACTTTGATTTTCACGGAAACCTGGACCACAGACAACACGCCATATTCAGCCGTCCAGCTTCAGACCCACTCCGTACACCGCGGAGACCGCACATCGGCCTCGGGGAAGAACAAAGGTGGAGCCGTCTGTGTCTACATCAACAATAGATGGTGTTCAGACACTCAGGTGGTGGAGAAACATTGTTCAGTGGACATAGAGGTGCTGATGGTTAAGTGCAGACCCTTTTATTTACCGAGGGAGTTCAGTGCTGTGTTTATTCTGGCTGTTTACATCCCACCGCGGGCGAACCGGACCGCAGCACTCGGACTACTGCATGACACTATTGGCAAGCATGAGACTACGCACCCCGACGCTGTTTGTTGTGGCAGGGGATTTTAACCACTGTAACCTTCGGACTGTCCTCCCCAAGTACCAAAAGAACGTGAGCTTCCCGACGAGGGATAACCACATTCTGGACCACGTCTACAGCAACGTAAAGGGCGCCTACAAGGCAGCCCCCACTTCGGACAATCCGATCACATCTCCGTGTTCCTCTACCCATCTTACATACAGCTTCTCAAACAGGCCCCCCCAGTAAGTAAAACTGTTAAAGTATGGAACGAAGAAACTGATCTTGTGCTGCAGGACTGCTTTAACAGTACGGACTGGGATGTGTTTAAGACTGCTGCTGAGAGAGAGGACTGTACTGTGGACTTAGAAGAATATGCTTCAGTGGTTACTAGCTACATCAGCACATGCATAGATAACATTGTCCCCACCAAATGCTACAAAATATTCCCAAACCAAAAACCCTGGATAAACTGTGATGTAAGGTCCATGCTGCGTGCCCGCTCCACTGCATTTGCCTCTGGTGACGCTGAGGGCTACAAAAAGGCCAGATACGATCTACGCAGATCCATCAGAGAAGCCAAGAGACAGTACAGAGTGAAGCTGGAGGGATACTACACCACCGTGGATCCCCGGCACATGTGGCAGGGCCTGCAACACATCACAGACTATCGGCAGAGGAGCAGGGAGGTCACAACTAGCCAAAGCACACTGCCAGATGAGCTGAATAAGTTCTACGCTCGCTTCGACACCCTCAACACCAGCAGAGGGGCTCTACCAACAGAGGCAGCACAGAGCTCTTCACTCACGGTGACAACAGCTGAGGTGCGCAGGGCGCTGAGGAGAACGAATCCCCGGAAGGCAGCAGGCCCTGATAACATCCCGGGCCGTGCACTGAAGGTCTGCTCAGCGGAGCTGGCTGAGGTACTAACGGATATTTACAATCTGTCCCTCTCACTATCTTCTGTGCCCACCTGCTTCAAGACTACAACCGTTGTGCCCCTCCCTAAGAAAAACACCATAACTTGCTTAAATGACTACCGTCCCATCGCACTCACCTCAATTGTGATGAAGTGTTTTGAGAGGATAATCATGACCCACATTAAAAAGACCATCCCGGACACACTGGACCCCCTACAGTTTGCGTATCGTCGGAACCGCTCCACTGATGATGCAGTAAACACCGCCATCCACACAGCTCTCACACATCTGGAGAACAAGGACACGTATGTTCGAATGTTGTTTATTGATTACAGCTCAGCATTCAACACGGTCCTCCCAACCAAACTGGCTGAGAAGCTCCTCATCCTTGGACTGACACCTTCCCTCTGTAGCTGGGTCCTGGACTTCCTCACAGACAGACCCCAGACAGTCAGGGTTGGTACCCAGACATCAGGCACAAGGACGGTGAGCACAGGGACACCCCAGGGCTGTGTGCTGAGTCCTCTTCTGTACACCCTCTTCACTTATGACTGTGCCCCCACCCAGCGCAACACCACCATCATCAAGTTTGTGGATGACACAACAGTCATCGGCCTGATCACTGGTGGGGCTGAGACAGACTATAGGGAGGAGGTGGCTCAGCTGGTGTCCTGGTGCCACACAAATAATCTCTCCTTAAATGCAGAGAAAACTAAGGAGATGATTATCGACCCGAGGAGAGACCAGCACAGCCCACTTTACATCGGTGAGGCACAGGTAGAGAGGGTGAAAACCTTTAAATTCCTCGGCACCGACATCAGTGAGGACCTCTCCTGGTCTCACAACACCCAGCACATTGCCAGGAAGTCCCAGCAGCGGCTGTACTTCCTAAGAAAGCTGAGGAAATTTGGTCTGCCCACCAAACTCCTTAGCAACTTCTATAGATGTACAGTGGAGAGCATCCTGACCAACTCCATCACAGTGTGGTTTGGAAACTGCACAGTACAGGAAAGCTCTCCAACGTGTGATTAAAACTGCACAATACATCTGTGGAACAGCCTTCCCATCACTTCAGGACATTTACAAAACCCGGGTCACAAAGAGGGCACACAACATCACCAAAGACACTACACACCCCCAGCATACACTGTTCACACTGCTACCCTCTGGCAGACGCTATAGGAGCATGAAAGCCAGAACATCCACACTTAAAAACAGTTTTTTCCCACAGGCCATCAGACTGTTGAATGACTCGGTCTCATGACAACTCAGTATATTTGCACTATAATCACTATTTGCACTATACTGTGAATAATTGCACTTTCCAATGTCTATATTCTATCTCTTATGCCATTCAGTGCTTCTTTACGAATGCAAACTTTACACATGCATCTTGTAAGTATATTTTTAAGTATATTGTGTGTATATTTTATATTTATATTTTTCTGTTTTTATACTTGAGTGTCGGAAACTTTGCAATTTAAGAATTTCATTGCCTGGTGTAAACTGTGTGCATATGACAATAAACATCTTGAATCTTGGAGGGAGACAAGCACGTCAAACATAGCAAAGAAACTCCCGCACACTGTCTAACTTAAAATATATAAAGTTTAAAAGTAGGGAACGTTTGGGTACTAGACCATCTTCAGGCAAATGGTGTTACATCCTGATAAGATACCTATTGTAGGAGGTCACAGTTTTTGTGCAGCAAATGTACATGAAATCGGGCAAACTGTAGATTCATAACATTAATTCACACATAAAAATCAGTCTCAGAATGTGTTGATGTATTAAGTTTGTAATGTGTAATGCAGCCTGCAGGAGGCGCAGGCACACGTACACACCTACATCTGATATTAATAAACATCTGTTTTAAATGTTGAGAGAACTCAACATATTACATACACACACACAGACACATGATTAGGACCTTTCCGACGGTTGTCCCTTTAATATGTGCGTCTCGGATGTTTACCAAATGAACGGTGCGGCGAGTGGTGCCGCAGTGTGAGGACGGAAGGAGGAACGAGTCCCAACCTTCCAGTCTGGCGGATCATCACTAGATGTAGAGTCAGACAGCTCTGAAAGAGAACGATCAGGTTCCCCGGGGCGGTGACACTTCCTACAACTAAAGGGAACTAGCTGGTTCCCCGGTGCGGTAACTCTAAAGATAAAGATGATGTAAAGAAACGTTATCTCACGCTAGTTCATGAAATCAGATTCCACCAAGAAAAAGAAAAAGATGATCTGAAGAGGATTAGACGTTTATTAAAAGTTTCCCTGCAAACTCAATCAAAACATTTGTTTGTTTCGGTTTGATGAGATTGGGTTCAGACAGGAAGTCCTTGAGACAAAAATGAAGTCCTTAGAGACAAACAGGAAGTCCTCATTTGCCTTTCTTCATCTTGGACACCCTCTCTTTCCTCTTCTTCACATGTTTGGGTACTTTGGTTTTTCTCTTCTCTCTCTGAGCTTCTTTCACCATCTTCTTCTTCTCCTGAAACAATAAAACAATAAAATATCTTTCCGTTACTGTGGGAGACAAACTAACTCTTCAGCGTGCTGACAGGCGGCTACATGGCAGCATAAGAACTATGGCGTTATATATGCGTCTCATTCCTGAGCGAGTAATTGTATGTTTTGAGCACAGAGAACTATATTTTGCAAGCACATTACATTGCATTTTGAACAGAAATGATCACTCGCAAAAAATAATTTTGTTTGAGCAAACAAAAGCCTATTCTGTGCGCAATAAATGTATTTGCATGTCTATCTCTGCTCACAGGTAGACACTGCTGCGCTCCGGTCACGTCTCCCTTGCTCTCAACCTCTTCACTCTGCACGCTCAACTCTAGACACGCTCGCTCACATTTTCACAGCGTTATAAGTGTGCCACAAAACCAACCAATCGGAGAATCAAAGGTCAATTCTGATTGGCTGTTCGTCTCCAATTAGATCGCAAGTAGCAGGAAACACATATCTACAGGGAAACAGTCTTTGACACAACACCTGCAGTGATTCCCCAGCAAGGGGTATTTCTGCTGTTGCCAGGGGGTATTTGGAAAGATTGTGGAGCAGCTTAACTAATCAAAATAATAATTTATGATTTATTTAAAACAATATATCAGCTAAAACAGCTCAACACAGATGTTTAACCATATAGTGAAGTAATCAATGATAGAAATAAATAGCTAAAAGTGGCCTACTGACTTAACAGTTCAAATGATTAGCTAAATAACGGATGACTGTTGAAACATTAACCACATTTCAAGTAGTGGGCCTAGCTAGTAGAATTTCTGACCAAACCAACCTAAATGTTTACAGTTCAATTGCATGAAAATGTAAGAATATTCACTTTAATATGATAGTGTGAATGTGAACACATTGGGAATTGCTAGGGCAGGGTATATGAGTTAATATGACAGGACTGTGGGGAGACCAGATGGTTTCATTTTAAATACATTAAAAAAATAAATAAGGATATAGGCTACTATACACAGTGCAAACACATGACAACACTTGACGAGTCTCCAACACCTGTCTGGTCTCCAGGGAAACCATATGTTGGCAGTAGTTAGGTAACGTTTCTGCTTTTTGAGATAAATTAGCGTTAGCAATGGCTAGCTAGAGAGTAGCGTATCGTCTGCAGAGCGGACAGAGAGCAGCGTAACGTCTGCAGAGTGGACAGAGAGCAGTGTAATGTCTGCAGAGCGGACAGAGAACAGCGTAACGTCTGCAGAGCAGATACGTTGCAGCATAACGTCTGCAGAGCGGACAGAGAGTAGCGTTATGTCTGCAGAGCGGACAGAGAGCAGCGTAATGTCTGCAGAGTGGACAGAGAGTAGCGTAACGTCTGCAGAGCGGACAGAGAGCAGCGTAATGTCTGCAGAGTGGACAGAGAGTAGCGTAACGTCTGCAGAGCGGACAGAGAGCAGCGTAATGTCTGCAGAGTGGACAGAGAGTAGCGTAACGTCTGCAGAGTGGACAGAGAGCAGCGTAATGTCTGCAGAGTGGACAGAGAGTAGCGTAACGTCTGCAGAGCGGACAGAGAGCAGCATAATGTCTGCAGAGCGGACAGAGCAGCGTAATGTCTGCAGAGCAGACAGAGAGTAGCGTAACGTCTGCAGAGCGGACAGAGAGCAGCGTAACGTCTGCAGAGTGGACAGAGAGCAGTGTAATGTCTGCAGAGCGGACAGAGAACAGCTTAACATCTGCAGAGCAGATACGTTGCAGCATAACGTCTGCAGAGCGGACAGAGAGTAGCGTAACGTCTGCAGAGCGGACAGAGAGCAGCGTAACGTCTGCAGAGCAGATACGTTGCAGCATAACGTCTGCAGAGCGGACAGAGTGTAGCGTAACGTCTGCAGAGCGGACAGAGAGTAGCGTAACGTCTGCAGAGCGGACAGAGAGCAGCGTAACGTCTACAGAGCAGATACGTTGCAGCATAACGTCTGCAGAGCGGACAGAGAGTAGCGTAACGTCTGCAGAGCGGACAGAGAACAGCGTAACGTCTGCAGAGCGGACAGAGCAGATACGTTGCAGCATAACGTCTGCAGAGCGGACAGAGAGTAGCGTAACGTCTGCAGAGCGGACAGAGAGCAGCGTAATGTCTGCAGAGTGGACAGAGAGCAGTGTAATGTCTGCAGAGCGGACAGAGAACAGCGTAACGTCTGCAGAGCAGATACGTTGCAGCATAACGTCTGCAGAGCGGACAGAGAGTAGCGTAACGTCTGCAGAGCGGACAGAGAGTAGCGTAACGTCTGCAGAGCAGATACGTTGCAGCATAACGTCTGCAGAGTGGACAGAGTGTAGCGTAACGTCTGCAGAGCGGACAGAGAGTAGCGTAACGTCTGCAGAGCGGACAGAGAGCAGCGTAACGTCTGCAGAGCAGATACGTTGCAGCATAACGTCTGCAGAGCGGACAGAGAGTAGTATAACGTCTGCAGAGCGGACAGACAGTAGCGTAACGTCTGCAGAGCAGACAGAGTAGCGTAACGTCTGCAGAGCGGACAGAGAGCAGTGTAATGTCTGCAGAGCGGAGAGCAGCGTAACGTCAGCAGAGCGGACAGAGAACAGCGTAACGTCTGCAGATCAGATACGTTGCAGCATAACTTCTGCAGAGCGGACAGAGAGCAGCGTAACGTCTGCAGAGCGGACAGAGAACAGCGTAACGTCTGCAGAGCAGATACGTTGCAGTATAACGTCTGCAGAGCGGACAGAGAGCAGCGTAACGTCTGCAGAGCGGACAGAGAGTAGCGTAACGTCTGCAGAGCAGATACGTTGCAGCATAACGTCTGCAGAGCGGACAGAGAGTAGCGTAACGTCTGCAGAGCGGACAGCGAGTAGCGTAACGTCTGCAGAGCGGACAGAAAGCAGCGTAATGTCTGCATAGCGGATACGTTGCAGCATAACGTCTGCAGAGCGGACAGAGAGTAGCGTAACGTCTGCAGAGCGGACAGAGAGCAGCGTAACGTCTGCAGAGCAGATACATTGCAGTATAACGTCTGCAGAGCGGACAGAGAGTAGCGTAACGTCTGCAGAGCGGACAGAGCAGCGTAATGTCTACAGAGCGGACAGAGCAGCGTAATGTCTGCAGAGCGGACAGAGAGTAGCGTAACGTCTGGTAGAGCGGACAGAGAGCAGCGTAATGTCTGCAGAGTGGACAGAGAGCAGTGTAATGTCTGCAGAGCGGACAGAGAACAGCGTAACGTCTGCAGAGCGGACAGAGAGTAGCGTAACGTCTGCAGAGCGGACAGAGAGCAGCGTAACGTCTGCAGAGCGGACAGAGAGCAGCGTAACGTCTGCAGAGCAGATACGTTGCAGCATAACGTCTGCAGAGCGGACAGAGTGTAGCGTAACGTCTGCAGAGCGGACAGAGAGTAGCGTAACGTCTGCAGAGCGGACAGAGAGCAGCGTAACGTCTGCAGAGCAGATACGTTGCAGCATAACGTCTGCAGAGCGGACAGAGTGTAGCGTAACGTCTGCAGAGCGGACAGAGAGCAGCGTAACGTCTGCAGAGCAGATACGTTGCAGCATAACGTCTGCAGAGCGGACAGAGAGTAGTGTAACGTCTGCAGAGAGCGGACAGACAGTAGCGTAACGTCTGCAGAGCAGACAGAGTAGCGTAACGTCTGCAGAGCGGACAGAGAGCAGTGTAATGTCTGCAGAGCGGACAGAGAGTAGGGTAACGTCTGCAGAGCGGACAGAGAGCAGCGTAACGTCTGCAGAGCGGAGAGCAGCGTAACGTCTGCAGAGCGGACAGAGAACAGCGTAACGTCTGCAGAGCAGATACGTTGCAGTATAACGTCTGCAGAGCGGACAGAGAGCAGCGTAACGTCTGCAGAGCGGACAGAGTAGCGTAACGTCTGCAGAGCAGATACGTTGCAGCATACCGTCTGCAGAGCGGACAGAGAGTAGCGTAACGTCTGCAGAGCGGACAGAGAGTAGCGTAACGTCTGCAGAGCGGACAGAAAGCAGCGTAACGTCTGCAGAGCGGACAGAAAGCAGCGTAACGTCTGCAGAGCGGATACGTTGCAGCATAACGTCTGCAGAGCGGACAGAGAGTAGCGTAACGTCTGCAGAGCGGACAGAGAGCAGCGTAACGTCTGCAGAGCAGATACATTGCAGTATAACGTCTGCAGAGCGGACAGAGAGTAGCGTAACGTCTGCAGAGCGGACAGAGCAGCGTAATGTCTACAGAGCGGACAGAGCAGCGTAATGTCTGCAGAGCGGACAGAGAGTAGCGTAACGTCTGCAGAGCGGACAGAGAGCAGCGTAATGTCTGCAGAGCGGACAGAGAGCAGCGTAATGTCTGCAGAGCGGACAGAGAACAGCGTAACGTCTGCAGAGCGGACAGAGAGTAGCGTAACGTCTGCAGAGCGGACAGAGAGTAGCGTAACGTCTGCAGAGCGGACAGAGAGCAGCGTAACGTCTGCAGAGCAGATACGTTGCAGCATAACGTCTGCAGAGCGGACAGAGTGTAGCGTAACGTCTGCAGAGCGGACAGAGAGTAGCGTAACGTCTGCAGAGCGGACAGAGAGCAGCGTAACGTCTGCAGAGCAGATACGTTGCAGCATAACTTCTGCAGAGCGGACAGAGAGCAGCGTAACGTCTGCAGAGTGGACAGAGAACAGCGTAACGTCTGCAGAGCAGATACGTTGCAGTATAACGTCTGCAGAGCGGACAGAGAGCAGCGTAACGTCTGCAGAGCGGACAGAGAGCAGCGTAACGTCTGCAGAGCGGACAGAGAGTAGCGTAACGTCTGCAGAGCAGATACGTTGCAGCATAACGTCTGCAGAGCGGACAGAGAGTAGCGTAACGTCTGCAGAGCGGACAGAGAGCAGCGTAACGTCTGCAGAGCAGATACGTTGCAGCATAACATCTGCAGAGCGGACAGAGAGCAGCGTAACGTCTGCAGAGTGGACAGAGAACAGCGTAACGTCTGCAGAGCAGATACGTTGCAGTATAACGTCTGCAGAGCGGACAGAGAGCAGCGTAACGTCTGCAGAGCGGACAGAGAGTAGCGTAACGTCTGCAGAGCGGACAGAGAGCAGCGTAACGTCTGCAGAGCAGATACGTTGCAGCATAACATCTGCAGAGCGGACAGAGAGTAGCGTAACGTCTGCAGAGCAGATACGTTGCAGCATAACGTCTGCAGAGTGGACAGAGTGTAGCGTAACGTCTGCAGAGCGGACAGAGAGCAGCGTAACGTCTGCAGAGCAGATACGTTGCAGCGTAACGTCTGCAGAGCGGACAGAGAGTAGCGTAACGTCTGCAGAGCGGACAGAGAGCAGCGTAACGTCTGCAGAGCAGATACGTTGCAGCATAACGTCTGCAGAGCGGACAGAGAGTAGCGTAACGTCTGCAGAGCGGACAGAGAGTAGCGTAATGTCTGCAGAGCGGACAGAGAACAGCGTAACGTCTGCAGAGCAGATACGTAGCAGTATAACGTCTGCAGAGCGGACAGAGAGCAGCGTAACGTCTGCAGAGCGGACAGAGTAGCGTAACGTCTGCAGAGCGGACAGAGAGCAGCGTAACGTCCAAGACAAGACCAATGCTGGATATAAACACTGACTGGAAGCTGTTATTATAATTTAGATATGAAATCTCTCTGTCTATTTCTGACTGTATATTAAAGGGCTGTTTTGGTTTGAGTTCACTTCACATTTGTCCTATCTCCAAATTGTAAATTGCAATATTGTTCAAAATAGATCAGCATCAAGATTGATATTGAGATACTTGAGATTTTCACAGAGGAGAAAAGGAAAATGGAGATACAACAGGAAATGTTCGGCCTGCTGGTGTCTTTTGCTCGGTGCATCTCATGAGAATACATTTTTGCACAATAGTCACAAGGTGTGAAGTTTTGTTTACAAATAAATCAATAATTTACAGTGGGTACGATGGTGACTGTATCTGTCACAGGGGCATGTTCTGCCCTGAATTGCAATGATTAATCAAAACTATTTGTATTAATACATATTGTTTATTACTTATGAATATGTATTTCATTATTCGTTAATGTGTTCAACTTCCAATTTATGATATGCAAATATGCAAAACATTTCAATTTAAAGGTCCACGACTTGAACGTTTACTTTTGGCCCACGGCCCTCCACCCGATTCATTTTTGGCCCTTGAAGGGGAAGAATTTGGGCACCCCTGGTCTAGCTAGCTGTCTGGATTTACCCTGCAGAGATCTGAGGAGCAGTTAACTCTCTGGTCTAGCTAGCTAGAGTTAAAACCCCAGAAATGATGAATTATTTTCGCTACTAGTTAAGATCAGAAGAAAGTATGTTGATGCATTATTACAGAATGTTTTGTGTATGGAAGTATCCGTGTTATTTTGGGGGCATTTAGTTGAAACTAACCAATTTTTTTGATGTAGAAACTTGACGAGTCAAATTTGACCCGAGGGAACACAAGAGTTAAAATACCTTTTTGTCCAGCTGAGATTCTTCACTCTGCTCCTGCTCATCCTCCTCTTCTTCTCCTTCTTCTTTCTCTTCTTCTTCCTCCTCCTCTTCCTCTGAGGATGAAGACTGCTCGTCCTCCAGCAGAGCAGGAACCTGAGACATCACACAGGAAACACTGAGAAGGTCTGAACATCAGCTACTCTTCCCAGCCGGTTGCAGTGATGTCACCGTGATGTCACCGTGTACTCCAGAACACGGTAACATCACTGTGACATCACCGGGGACACAGTCTGCAGAATGTTACGATCAATTCAAACTCAGGGTACATCTATACCCTCTCATTCCCCCTGCTCTGACATTTCCCCCCTCTCATTCCCCCTGCTCTGGCATTTACCCGTCTCATTCCCCCTGCTCTAATGTTTCCTCCTCTCAATCCCCCTCCTCTGGCATTTCCCCCCCTTGCTCTGGCATTTCCCCCTCTCATTCCCTCTTCTCTGGTGTTCCCCCCTCTCATTCCCCCTCCTCTGGCGTTTCCCCCTCTGCTCTGGCATTTCCCCCTCTCATTCCCCCTGCTCTGGTGTTCCCCCCTCTCATTCCCTCTGCTCTGGCATTTCCCCCTCTCATTCCCCCTGCTCTGGTGTTCCCCCCTCTCATTCCCTCTGCTCTGGCATTTCCCCCTCTCATTCCCCCTGCTCTGGTGTTCCCCCCTCTCATTCCCTCTGCTCTGGTGTTTCCCCCTCTCATTCCGACTGCTCTGGTGATTCCCTCTGCTCTGGTGTTTCCCCCTCTCATTCCTCCTGCTCTGGTGTTCCCCCCTCTCATTCCCCGTGCTGTGGTATTTCCCCCTCCCATTCCTCCTGCTCTGGGGCCTCATGTATAAAAGATTGCGCAGCTTTCATACCAGAAGATGGCGTACGACCAAAAACTTGAAAAGTACCTACGCACAGAAATATTCAGATGTATAAAACCGGGCGTACGCCAGGTCCTGCGCACCTTTCCTTTATACATCACAATCAACGTGAAATTGAGCGCACATGAACGAGCCACCGACCCCGCCTTGTCTCCTCCCATAAATGAATATGGAAATTACTATAAATGCGCCCCCGACGTCATTCTTCGTCCAATCACAACGGGTTATCCAGCTGCAGACGGAAAAAACTTCACCGACTGTGAGGTGGAGCTGCTGATCGCGGAGGTGGAGCCGAGAAATGTTTTTCTGTCTGGAGGTTTGTCATCTCGGATAAGCAATAAAAGAAAATGCCCAGAGTGGCAAATGTTGACCAGGCGGTGAATGGCAGAAATTAAAAAAACAATGTCTAATGTCGAAGCGGAAATCAAGAGAATAGAGGCAGCACCACACCAGTTACAGAACAACATCTCAGTGTCAGTCCAAGTGACGCACAATAAGCAGTTTGAACCCACTGATGTAATGCCATTTATTTTAAGTGTTAGTAGGCTAGAGCGCGAGAGAGATCCGACTCAGAGGAGAGGTTAGCGAGGCCAGCGTCTCCACGGCAGGTGACAGTGCGCACGGATCCGCTGCGCCACGCATGGATGAAATAATGAAATAGTAAATATGACTACAGTAACAGAAATATGTGCAGAATCAAGACAGTCAAGACGGCCCAGTGTTTGGTGGACCGAGTACACCTTGTTCACTGAATAGCCAAATCATCCACAGGATCAAATACATCACATGAGTTTGCCCCCCCGACACAGCGTTTGTTCCTGAGGAGATGGAGCCGTGCGTCCCGCCTCCCGTGCGCCATGGATGTCTGAGTCTCAGTAACTACAGACTTACAGACACTAACAAAAAGATTGCCACGGAAAAATGTAATATAGGCTATTACATTGTTCCATGCCGATCTTTTTGCTGCACAGTGAGTATATATTTCATCTGTGGGAAATACAGAGGATGACTTAAAGTATTTTCATTCATTTCCCGTCCTCATGTTTAACAGGTTAAGTAGCCTGCAGATTAAACAGTTAATAGTGTGAAAGATGTGAAACATTAGCCACATAAATGATCAAACTTTTATGGAGTATCAGCAGATATAAATATGTTTTTTCATAGACAACGTCACAGACGTACGCCAGTAAGTGAAGTGGAAACTTTATTTTGTAATGTTTGGTGATTTTCAGCACTTAACTTAGAATTCGCCACGTTACAGAGCCAGACAAGACTTTGCGGACGGACCGCACATTCTCACGACTGCTCAACAGTTTGCGTGACGGCCCGCACATTCTCACGTCAAGTTTTTTTTTTATACATCACAAAGTGTCCGTGACAACCAGCGTACGCAAGCTTTTCGTGCGTACGCAACGTTTATACATGAGGCCCCTGGTGTTTCCCCCTCTCATTCTCCCTGCTCTGGTGTTTCCCTCTCTCATTCCCCATGCTCTGGTGTTTCCCCCTCTCATTCCTCCTGCTCTGGTGTCCCCCCTCTCATTCCCTGTGCTGTGGTATTTCCCCCTCCCATTCCTCCTGCTCTGGTGTTTCCCGTCTCATTCCCCCATGCTCTGGTGTTTCCCCCTCTCATTCCTCCTGCTCTGGTGTCCCCCCTCTCATTCCCTGTGCTGTGGTATTTCCCCCTCCCATTCCTCCTGCTCTGGTGTTTCCCCCTCTCATTCCCCCTGCTCTGGCGTTTTCCCCTCTCATTCTCCCTGCTCTGGTGTTTCCCGTCTCATTCCCCCATGCTCTGGTGTTTCCCTCTCGCATTCCCCATGCTCTGGTGTTCCCCCCTCTCATTCTCCCTGCTCTGGTGTTTCCCGTCTCATTCCCCCATGCTCTGGTGTTTCCCTCTCTCATTCCCCATGCTCTGGTGTTTCCCCTCTCATTCCTCCTGCTCTGGTGTCCCCCCTCTCATTCCCTGTGCTGTGGTATTTCCCCCTCCCATTCCTCCTGCTCTGGTGTTTCCCCCTCTCATTCCCCCTGCTCTGGTGTTTACCCCTCTCATTCCACCTGGTCTGGTGTTCCCCCTCTCATTCCCCCTGCTCTGGTGTTTCCCCATCTGCTCTGGCATTTCCCTCTCTCATTCCCCCTGCTCTGGTGTTTCCCCCTCTCATTCCCCCTGCTCTGGTGTTTTCCCCTCTCATTCCCCCTGCTCTGGTGTTTCCTCCTCTCATTCCCCCTGCTCTGGTGTTTCCCCCTCTCATTCCCCCTGATCTGATGTGTCATTCCCCCTGCTCTGGCGCTTCTCCCTCTCATTCCCCCTGCTCTGGTGGTTTCCCCTCTCATTCCCCCTGCTCTGGCGTTTTCCCCTCTCATTCCCCATGCTCTGGTGTTTCCTCCTCTCATTCCCCCTGCTCTGGTGTTCCCCCCTCTCATTCCCCCTGATCTGGTGGTGTTTCCCCCTCTCATTCCCCCTGCTCTGGTGTTTTCCCCTCTCATTCCCCCTGCTCTGGTGTTTCCTCCTCTCATTCCCCCTGCTCTGGTGTTCCCCCCTCTCATTCCCCCTGATCTGACGTGTCATTACCCCTGCTCTGGCGCTTCTCCCTCTCATTCCCCCTGCTCTGGTGGTGTTTACCCATCTCATTCCCCCTGCTCTGGTGTTTCCCCCTCTCATTTCCCCTGCTCTGGTGGTGTTTACCCAACTCATTCCCCCTGCTCTGGTGTTTCCCCCTCTCATTCCCCCTGCTGTGACGTGTCATTCCCCCTGCTCTGGCGCTTCTCCCTCTTATTCCCCCTGCGCTGGTGTTCCCCCCTCTCATTCCCCCTGCTCTGGTGGTGTTTCCCCCTCTCATTCCCCCTGCTCTGGCGCTTCTCCCTCTCATTCCCCCTGCTCTGGTGTTTCCCCCTCTCATTCCCCCTGCTGTGGTGTTCCCCCCTCTCATTCCCTCTGCTCTGGTGTTTCCCCCTCGCATTCCCCCTGCTTTGGTGTTCTCCCCTCTCATTCCCCCTGCTCTGGTGTTTCCCCCTCTGCTCTGGCGTTTCCCCCTCTCATTCCCATTGCTCTGGTGTTCCCCCCTCTCATTCCCTCTGCTCTGGTGTTTCCCCCTCTCATTCCCCCTGCTCTGGCGTTTCCCCCTCTCATTCCCACTGCTCTGATGTTTCCTCCTCTCATTCCCCATGCTCTGGTGTTTGCTCCTCTCATTCCCCATGCTCGTGTTTGCTCCTCTCAAACCCCCTGATCTGACGTGTCATTTCCCCTGCTCTGGCGCTTCTTCCTCTCATTCCCCCTGCTCTGGCGTTTGCCCCTCTCATTCCACCTGCTCTGGTGTTTCCCCCTCTCATTCCCCCTGCTCTGGCGTTTCCCCCTCTCATTCCCCCTGCTCTGGTGTTTCCCCCTCTCATTCCCCCTGATCTGACGTGTCATTCCCCCTGCTCTGATGCTTCTCCCTCTCATTCCTCCTGCTCTGGTGTTCCCCCCTCTCATTCCCCCTGCTCTGGCCTTTCCCGCTCTCATTCCCCCTGCTCTGGCGTTTCCCCTCTCATTCCCCCTGCTCTGGTGTTTCCCCCTCATTCTCCTGCTCTGGTGTTTCCTCCTCTCATTCCCCCTGCTCTGATGTTTCCTCTTCTCATTCCCCATGCTCTGGTGTTTCCTCCTCTCATTCCCTCTGCTCTGGTGTTTCCCCCTCTCATTCCCCTTGCTCTGGTGTTTGCCCCTCTCATTCCACCTGCTCTGGTGTTTGCCCCTCTCATTCCACCTGCTCTGGTGTTTCCCCCTCTCATTCCACCTGCTCTGGTGTTTCCCCCTCTCATTCCCCCTGATCTGACGTGTCATTCCCCCTGCTCTGGTGCTTCTCCCTCTCATTCCCCCTGCTCTGGTGTTCCCCCCTCTCATTCCCTCTGCTCTGGTGTTTCCCCCTCTCATTCC